>JANPWX010000172.1:3248073-3467053 GCA_024734555.1 Trochalopteron elliotii
ATTGCTTGCTGGCCTTCAGCCAGTGCTGGGTAAGGTCAAGCTAGCCCTTCATTTTACTTCTTTCCTCTCCTGTTCCCTTTCCTATTGTTTATTCTTTGTGCTATAGTAATGGACTATTTAGATTAGTATCTCTAAAATTTTTGAGGTTTCAAAGTAATGGTAGAAACCCCCCCTATGATGCAGATCTGTGTGTGGATGTTCAGCAGATATTTGTCTTTTGCAGTGGGCTTCTTCAGGGTAAATTGTGCCATTTCAGATGCAAATGTATATTTGTTTTAGGGACTCCAGCAGACTAACTCTTTTATGGTTAAACTGTTTCCATTTTGATGAAAATGAAAATTTAGATCTTTGTGTGTTTGTTTTTTGTTGGGACTTTGGGCACCAATGAGAAGTTAGACAGCCTTTTTCCCAAATAGAATTTATTTTGCTTTCACATTTTAAAATGCCATAGTGGACTAAGTTTAGAAAGAAACAGTACAAAACATTTTGAAGAGTAGGTCTTGTAAAGTGCCTGAATGCCAGCTATGCCCATAGAATCCAGTGTTTGCAAGCATAAATGAGAAAAAGCTGCTTTTGCATTTGGCCGTGTCCTTTGGCAGTGAAGTTGCTCAAAGACATCTGTGCTGTGGGCACATTCACCCTGTGCAAGTGCTGGCTTTTGTTAAAACTTTCTGTTTGGTAACACTTTTGTTCAAGTGCAGTTTCTAAGGAATCTATTCTGTCATCAGGAGTCCCCTGAGCAGAGTAGCTCCATTTATGTTTGGTAACTTCTATGATTTAGCCGTCCTGCTTCTTCCAATGGGTTGCTTTCCCGAGCAAAAAGAATGACTCTTTTCCAGCACTACCACTGGTACTGGGACCCCTAAACCTGCACAGTTAGCCAACTGAACATACTAAAGCAGAATTTTCTGTCCAGAAAGACTCTGAGATGGCTTCTAAGGGATGTATTCTTTGAGGTTTGTCTGTGATGATCCTTTGTAGTAGCAGAAGGGTAAAAAAACCACAGGTTTTCCCAAAGAGTGACTGTAATGGCCTGACAACTTGGTTCTGCTGAGTACTGATTCCTCTTTTTGTGTTTGTTTGCTGGATTTGTTTGGCATTTTGCAGTCCTTATGCAGGAAGCATCGTAGGTCATCTACTCTCTGCAGGAAGACATTGAAAAATAGTTGATTCATTACCTGCTGAAACCCTGGGGAAATCTAAATACCTTAAAGTTTAAGATGTTTTATTCTTAGATTTCAGAATGAAAAATTAATGATATATGGGAAAAAGATACAGACTTTTCTCTTAGACATTTGTCTTAATGTCTTCTTTGTTTTTTGCATTTTTGCTTATTTGACTTTTTAAAAAAATTGTTCCTGTCATCAGTAGGTTCAAAGAATTGCAGCAGCAATTGCCCTGTAATAAGCCAGGTGCAATGTTAGGGTTTTTTTCCCCCCTCTTTCTCTTAAGCTGCCTAGAAGTCAGACTTTCGAATTTTTTTTTATGGTTTGTTGTATACTATCTTTTAATTTGTTGTGTATGATCCATTTATTATTAGCAATTAGTTATGAAAAATAACACATTGTATGCTTTCAGGTAGACATTAGAATTATTTGCTGTGTTTACAAAGGTAGCTTAATCCCCAGTCTGGGTTTGCTATAATATCAGTAATATTTAACACACATTAAATATGTTTTCTATAAACTGTTTCTGGAATTAGGCACTGAAACTGTTGGTCTTGTACAAGACATCTTAAAAACTAAGCAAAATATGACTTGGGAAGACGGAACTTGTTTTTTGTGTGAAATCTGTGTTTGGGTCTGAAATATCAGCTTCTAAGGGAGTGGTAAAATTATGTTATATGTGAAGTTATATGGTGCTATGTAGGTGGGGTCAGTGTCTAATTAACAATGGTGCATGACCTGGTTGCAACAATTGGTGCTGTGCTGGTTTATCAGGTATGTCTTTCCAGGAGCTTGTTAGTTATCAGATAGTTTCACTACTTTTTCTACCATTTTTTTCATGCTGGCTTAAGAAGAACAAATTATATTAAATCTGGTGAACCAATCCAGAAACTCCAGATACCCATGTACACCAAACAGCTTTCTATTCTCTGATTGTATAAACAGAAGGAAAATCCACTAGAGGCATTGAACTAAAATGCAAGTGATACTTTTGTTGCACAACTTGACAACACAGTTCTGTCTTTTTAAATTAATGTTATTTATTCCTCTTTGTTGTATGTATTTTATTTTTGTTTGTTAGAAAGTCTTGTTGAGAGCATGGATAGAGAGTCATTGATGTTTTCCATTTCCATCTTTCAGCTAAAAAAGAGCTCTTTGAGATAACACAGAATATTTTATGTAAGTTTTGCATGCTAGTCACCATTGCAGGCAACTTTATAATTAAATTCACTGAAATATATATCAACTCTTTGCTGTTGTGCTGAGTGAACAGTGTTTGCATTGCTTTGAAACGATACAGTTTGTTGTGTGATGAAGCTTTTGTGTTTAAACACCAAAATAATGATGTCTGTGGAATAGATTGTTTCCTCCAGGGAAATAGTAAAAGCCCTGTGGAACTGAACTTTGGGAGCTGGGGATTATCTACATAGAAACCCTTTTTCCTTCCTCACTCTATTTACTGAAACCAAATTCTCTAGAGTTTTGGTGGTAAAGCCCATTGTGGAGGTAGAAACACTTTTCTCTAGATGGAAGAAGTGCCTGTAATAAAGGTAGTGCAAATGTATTCCTTTTCCTAGGTAATGCCTGTGTCAGTGAGGTAATTTACATCATCCTTGGTTGCCTTAATTTTTTCCTCCTTATAGTTTACACAGAGAGGTTTATCTAGGCATGAATTTTGAGGTATGCAAAATGATTGGGTATAAGGACTCATACTGTAGTTTTTCTTGTTTGCTTCTGTGTCCCTTGCTTTATCAAAAATGAAATGAAACATTTTCCTACATTTACCAGTCAGTTTCAGAGTGACCAGAAGACTTTAAAAATTAGTTGTACCCAGTATGTGTACCCCTCCAGGAAAGTCCAACCAGTCCAACCAGTAAGGAGTACATATTTAGGCAGTAAAGTTCTTGGTAGCCTTCATCTGGGTGGGAGCATTTTCACCACCTATGTCTGAGTGCACTTCTTCTTCCTCTCCTCTTTCTCCACCTGGTTGATGATGTTGAGCTCCTCAGTGCACTTGGGTAGAAACCTGTGGAATCAATGAAGAAACCTTTCTGAACTTCTCAGGACATTCCTCTGTCTTTGTGGCTGCTTGATGGGCAGCCTTTCAAATTTCTGTGCTAGCCCCATTACTCTGACTTTGTTATCATTATATGAAAGTACAACACTAGTAAGTGTACAACTTCAACAGAGCCCACAGCTGAACAAGCCAAATGTCTATTATTATTGCACATCAGACTAAACAAATTTTTTTTTTAAAAGAAAAATGAAGAATCAAGTTACATGCTTTGGAGCTGTGCTGTTAGGTATCTTTTACCAAATCAGAATTTTTATTTTTTTTTTCTCAAAGTGAAACCTTGTTTCACATAACTGTCCTTGGTGCTCCAGGTTTTTTTTTTTTTTTTTAACTGGCAGCATGCTTTAAAGTTTCCTTTTGTGTTTTGAGGGATGAAACTCAGGAATTCAAGGTAATTTTACAAAACACATTCTGGAAAAATCAAGTAAGTTTCTCTATAGCAAGCTAATGTCTTGTCTCCTGAGCCGTTGTTTTGAAAACAATGTATTGAGACTGAGTGTCCTTTCTGAGACTATTATTTCAATCCCCACACCCCCAAATGAACAACAACAAAGAAACCCCCATGCACTGCCAAACGTCGTGAGTACATAATGGAATCTTTTGACTTTACTGAAGACTTCAAATTCCCCATTGCCTTACCACATATGTATTTTTTTATGAATCTGAAAAATCAGGTATCACTTCAGACATTGAGGACAGGTTTTCAAAGGTCAGCAACCAAAATATATACAGTATGTGAAATTCTAGTCAGAATATGATTGCTGAGTGCATCTGAAATCCCTTCCTGTAAGATACAGTAGGTTAACTTGGGATCTGCACAAGTGAGATCATTTGGATTTGATCTGGGGCTTATATATTGTCCATTTACATTTTTGGAGCTTATTTAAACTTAATGTTTCTCCCAGCCTTTCTGGTCATGACTGTGTCATCAGAGAAGCTGATTATTCCCCTGAGTAGTAAGCTGAGCAATATTTTCATTGCCTAGTCTGAAGTTTGACAAAATCTGTGTTTAAGCTGGTGATAAAGTTGAGATAGAAAAAACTTCCTAAATAATTATCAGATGACAGGTTTACCTATAAAGTGACAGATGGCTAGAGGTAGATGTCTCAAAGGATAGTTCTAGAGTATGGAACTAGTTGAGGATGGAAAGATTTTTACACATTGAACAATGGGACTGGGCTGGGATAGCTGATCAGTATAACAGGCAGGTATCTTGGGTTACCCTAGATAATTCTGTATCCCAAGCTGCCAATACAGTGTGTGACATTAGAGTCCTGTGTTGTGTAAGTAGCAGTGTGTCTGCAGAACAGCTTCCTACTTAACATGTGTCCTCAGCAGGAATGCTGAGAGTGGTGCTGGCTCTGTCTGAGTTTTGGGCCAGATGGGTCTGGCTCATCCAGTTGCTGAAGTGCAACAAATCAGAAGCCCTGCTCTCAGTGAGTCTGCAATAGTTGTGGGCGCTGGTGATAGCAACAAAAGCTTTGTTTGTACCAACAGGGAACAATGAGGTCAAGCACAAGCTGTTGGAACTATTAATGCATTTTTAAGTGCTGAGAATTAGGAATATTTTATTAATTCTGGGAGACCTGATTTTGTAGCTTATGCTAGGGTCTCCTTTGTGATACTCTTCCCAATTAAAACACAAAGGCTTGCCTAATCTAGGTAAAAGAAGTTCTGTGGTGTTGAGAGTAATTTCTTCTATTAATTTGCCACATCCTAAAGGAGAACTGGTGTTTTGCAGAGGCAAAATAGTTGGTTGCTCAGTAGGAAATCGAGCTCATTAGAGTTGGTTGCCTTGAAATCCTGAAACCAATGAGTGCAGTGTATGTGCAGTTTAACTACTTTACTACACAGAGTCTCAACATTTTAAAGTCTGGATCTTTATCAGTTCTGCTCTCACACAAACAGAGGTTTTGTGGCCTTCTGATTTCTGTGAATGTAGAAGGCTGAAGTATTAGAACTAGAAAGCCAGGTCTTGTTTTACGTCTGACTGAGCTGACTTCCAGGAGGTCTGTGGATGAAGTTTAGGCTGGTTGGCTGGTGGTGCTCCTTCCTCAGTTGGGAGAAACGAGAAGCTGTCTGTTTTAACAAAAATTTTGATGTGCATTCCTGCCAGTTTGATTTCTGTAACACAGGAACTACAGCAGCAGTATGGGGAGACTGAGGTATAAAATAAGATCACCATCTCCATATGTAGGTGGTATAAACAGTGTCATTATTAGTTTTGATCTTTTGAGATATTAAAATAGTTAATTGGAAAGTTCAACTGTAGGCAACACCATTGGTTATCTTGTGGTGCAGAAGATAGACTTTCAGCATGAGCAGAGAAAAGAAGCCATTGAGGCCCTTGTGCATTTGAAGTCACATTTTTGCTCTGGCTTGCTTTTTTTCACTGTTAAAATGGATTTACTTCAATTAGATAACTTTTTTTGGTCAGTTCTGGGCCCAAGAAACTCTGAAGAAACCCAGGATTTTTGATTCGGGTGAAAGTGGTGGCATCAACTTTTTAATGAAACCATAGTTTCTCCGCTTGGTCATGAAATTGATACCTTGCTTATTTGATATAGATATACCACTTCTAACAATAAAACATTTCCTCTATTTACCTCACATTCAGATAATAATGTGCCCTTTGTGTCCAGGAAGGCTTAGCAGCAATTGTCTTTGATTTTCTACAAAACAATGGAGTTGTTCACTAAAGTAGCATTTTAATCCTTTTTGGAAATTGAATCTATTTCTCCTGCATTTTAATGCACCTCATTTCCAGTACAAGTTCCAGTCCAAGGGCCAAAACCAGCCCTGGTGTAAATCTACTGAGTTTACTGAGGTTACTCTAGAGATTTGCTTGGCACTGCTTATTTAGGATATGGACCTGTAAAGTGCTGAGTGTCCTCAGCTCCCATCAATGCCAGCACCTTGTCGACTCATTGCCTTATGTGGAGTTCTTGCAGGATTCTTAGAAAGTTATGTTTCTAACTCTGGTAATAGAGTAGTTAGCTGTGAAAGCTAATAGATAAATGTGCATTCTCAAATACTTGAAGTTTGCTTCCTTTGAGCTCTTAAGTAGGATGCTCAAGCCAAAAGAAATGAAACAAGAATTTTAACATTAAGGACTTGCATTCTGATGTTCCATCAGAAATGTAAATGCAATGAGTGTCTTTGCCCTTGGATTACCTGAGAAAGTCAGACCTGGAGGACCATGCTTGATACAGGTGGAAATTGGCTTCTCCTGGCTTTATAATGGAGAAGGCTGATCTTCTTCCTTAGTTTCCAAGTGAAAGCTGCATTTTCTTTTGAATGCCTTGCTTTTTTTCTGCTTGATTAAGGGCTGATGTGCATTTCTATCCTGATCATGTAAAATTTATTGTGTCAAGTAACTGCTGTAAGGTGGTAATATTAGAACTTGACCCAGCTTAGCTAGGTGCAAGAAACCAATTTTTTCTTTGCTGAAGTGGGAAGGTTTTTCGGAGGTTGGAATTGACCCAACATGGGCAGTGGGGTTTAATTTGAAAGAGTTTTCATTCTTTAAAGAATGAAATACAAACAATAGGTAGTTGTCAAAGACTACGCTGAAGATTATTTTTTAACAAAGTGAGTCCAATCTTTCTGTAACATCAGGTACAAAGCATCCCGAGCTGGAACAGAGCCTTGGGAAGAAGGAGCCAAGGTGGAATAATTAAGAACTAGCCTCAGAATGAATAGAGGTGCCTCAGAGCTGTGCTTTGGGGAGTCTTTGGTTCCCAAATTTGGGCTTGATTTTTTGTTTCTTGAAGAAAGACCAGCCAAGGTCATCACTGAAACTACAGTCTGCATGGCAATTTAGCTTTTCTGTCTTGCAGGTTTCTGAAAAGGTGTCAGAAAACCTTGTAATTCCTTCAGTCCCTCCTGCCTGTGGCATTAAAGAGAGTACTGCCCTTCTTGTATTAATTCTGAGAGGGCAGAAAAATCCTAGACATGAAGGCATTAAAATTTTTTTGACTCCAAATTTCATGGTTTTGCATGTATTACCAACACTTTCGGGTATAAAATACAAAATGATGCTTCTTCATGGCCAGAATTTCATTTTTCATAGCTTTTCTCAATGTTGTTTAATTATTCCTTCAAAAATTGTCTTGGAAGCAGAACTTCTTGCCATGGCTACCTTTTTTTGCTAAGTATGTGTATGTTTGAGGTGGTTTTTGAGCACTTGAAGGCATTAACTAGCGTGTATCCACAACAGTTAATACGTGTGCTGTGGTGTAAACATGCATTACGATATGTATTGTGAGTTGTTTTGCATGCGCCTATTTTTGGAGGTTTATAGGGAGTTCTAATGACCATTTGCACACATTAAGGATATGCACTTGTGTTATGTGTCCTGGGAAAACCCATGCTGTTGTCTTTCTGCCCCAATGCTGCCTGGTTTCAGACACTGATGGCAAGCACTGGCTGCCTGCAGAGTTTAGTGTTGAAATTCAGCACTGTGTCGGTTTTTTTAATGATGGTGTGGTAGGTAGGGGTGGGAAGGCAAGAGAAGTTTGGTTAGAACCTCTCTTTTCCTGGAAGACTATTTAATTGTCTCCCTCTCCTTTTAATATTAAGCACCAACCATGATTTCTTGTCTTGTTCTCAGATCAGACCCCTACACCAACACGTTTTCTGAAGAACTGTGAGGAAGTCGGCCTCTTCAACGACATCGACTGCTCCCTAGAGCACGAGTTTAGGAAGGCACAAGAAGAAGAGAACAACAAAAGGGTGAGTGTGAGCACACCAAACCCTTCCTCCCCTTTTGATTCCTGGAGACATTAAAGGAAGTGTCCTTCAATCTGTGAGAAAGCAGATTGAGCTCTACTACCTCGTAGTGACCTTTTGGTTAGAAACTAGGTGGCACTATAAATTGTGACATGCTTTTTAAAACTATTGAAGCAGTTGACAGAAATAAAAACCCCAAACCAACAAAAAACCCAGTATTAAATAATAATAAAAAAGTGTAACTGTGTTTGCCAGGGTTTGATTCCAAGTCTCTGCTTTTAAGTAAACTATAACACAAACCACACACCTCTTGAGGGAGAGGCTTGGGAAAATTATATCATCTTTGAAATAAGGATTGCAAACTGGCTCAAATACATTACAGGGAAATTTGGCTTATGAAGGAGCATTTATTTAAGAGCAAATTATTTTTTCTTTTTCTTTTTAATTCCTCCACAACACAGTGGGCCCTTGGATTTATTCATCAATACCAGCTTTATTGTGTTTCCGTATTTCTCATAAAGCATTCAAGTTGAGCTGGCAAACTTTGACTTGAAATACCTAGTAGATAACATATCCCATTTTCAATTAGTATTCTTTTAGTTTATTCTGAAGTTATTCTGTCAGTATTCTGAAGTTTAGGTTGAATTATATAGACCACCTTGTATGTAAGTGTACTCCTGTACCCGAAGATAGTTAAGAGTGTTTTTAGGGATCCTAAAGTGCTGTTAAAATTCTCAAAGAATTGTAAAAGAGAAGATGCGCTAGAGACGCCAGCAAGAAAAGAGGTAAAGCTGCCTGCTGAGGTGCAGAACAGGAGAGAGAAGGCTTGTAAAAAGAGAAGGGAATCTAGGAGCAGCTTGGTTTTAGCTTACAAGGAAGGGAGTTTAGGTATGGTTTATTTGTGGTTCATAAGGAAAGAGTCTGGGACAGATAGAGGAGAAGAGAGGCTGTGTCATGATAAGCTGAGCAAGGAGTCAGAGTGTCCAAATGTGAGAGAGTTCAAGTTTTGGTCAAATATTGGGAAGATAGCACAGACTGACCCTCACAGCTTTGTGTGTTGGACAAATGTTAGGAAACAGCCACGTACTGAGATAAATGTGTCTAATTTAGACTTGCTAAAAATTTTGTGGCTTAGGTTTTGCTGAGGGGAGTCTTAGTTAGAATCATGGAGAACATTTCTGCACACTCCCACTTCTTTGTGCATTAGAGGATTTCTAAGTTGTTCTCTGTTCCTGGTGTTTGTTTTGCCGGACTAGAAGAAAGAGAAGAAATCTACTGAGGTGGACCTGATTGCAGTTAGCCACAGATTGCAGCGCTTGATGTTGCAGGGCGATTTCAGCTTGCAAGGGATATTTGCAAAATCTGACTAAAACCTAGACAAGGGCATCAAATTACCTGATCATTCCAGCTGTTTAGCAGTCTCTGGAAGTCTTATTCTGCCCTCCTACCAACCCCTGCAGCTGCCATTGGTGATCTCCAGGGAGCAAATAAGTGATCATGGGGGTGGGAAATAAAAATTTAAAAAATTAAAAAAAAAAAGAGTGAAAAAAGGAAAAAAAATATGGAGGGACATAAGTCCTACTAGCTGGCTAACCTGTAACATTTGCTCTGTGTTTCCAATTAGTCTGCTGTATGTTCATTCTTACATTACTGACTGACTGTCAGATAGGAATCTGAAGCGGGCCCCAGTAGGGCTTTGCACAAATGCAGGAGACAAAGGCCAAGACAGAAGGAGACTCCTTGGGCTGCAGCTATCCCTAAGGAATTGCTTCTAACAGCCTGCCCCTGGAATATGAGTGTGATATAGTGTTGGCCTAATGGACCTACCAGCACATGGAGACTAAGGTTAACTGCACGGAAATCTTACTCACTGCAAAGAAAAGTCTTCCAAAAATATTTTTGGTCATATTAATTTCTCTGGACTCTGAAAGAAACAGCTTTGTTTATTTTAGTATATCTGTGGCTTAGCACACAGCTTGACACTGAAATCTTGTAACAGAAAAACACTTTCATTTCTCATTGGCTTTTTTTGCTCCTTGAGAGTCGTAATTTGAAAAGTCAGAGGATAAAGTTCAAGTAGTGGCTTTTCTTTTCTTTCTTTCTTATTTTTTTTAAATCTGTATGGGACCCCATGGATAATCCTTGAGAATTTGTTGTGATGAAGCTGGTTGTGGAGACTGGTGACTTTCCAAATTAGCTGTGAAGCTATGAGTGCATGGGTTTAGGAACACCGTGTGTTTTGTAAAGGCACTATTTTTTGTAAAGGCACTATTGAGTGGAAAGCACTTGCATTAACATCCCAGCTTCTTATCCAGGAATAAATCACTTGACATCCTTCTGCCACAGTTGCTCATGTGTAACGTGGAAGAAGTATTTCTTCATGCCTCCCATACTTGGTATGCCTTATGGTTGTAAGATCATCTGTCAAGGACCACCTCTGACAATGTATGTGGATTAGCTTTGCTCAGGGACTGAGGGGACTCAAGGAACAGCAATGATGATGATGACCTCCAGGACCTGAACTGATAAAAATAAAGCTGTAAATGGAAGTGAGTTTTTCAGCTGGTTTTGGCTTCTCTGCTGTTTATACCATCCTGTATTAGCTGGAAGTCTCTCCTAGAGAAAGGTCTGCTCCCTAGATGCAAGGGATGCTACAGATCAGGAATAAGCATATGGATAAGCATGTGAGAAAGAGGCTCTTGATGGCACTCCTCCTGGCACAAGAGTCCTACCACCCAAATTCACCACCAAAATTAGCACAGGTAAAAGCATACCTGTACTATATTTCTACTTGCAAGATTGTAAATGTTAAAGTTCTTGGGAGCTTGAGGCAGACAGCAATTGACAGCTCAGACCCAGACAAAATTTGCAACCCATCTCAACAAGGCAGGTAGTGCTGGCAGATCACACAACCACCCTTCCCCACTGGCTGCAGGTCTTAGGCTTGCACTGCTTGGTACATTAGGTATCCAGAGCATTTGTAGTGGGTTGTAATTGCAAACACATGACCTTTGCTGCTACTGGATAGGCCCTGTTGTCACATCTTGCTTTGAGCATTGAACTGGGGCTGAGAGGATAATGTCAGAGATGGGAAGTCAGGGTCTGTTTCTGAATAACTTAGTGGACCCACTTCATTAAAATGCATCTGGCCTGACCTGCCTGTATGGAATGAGAAAAAGTGGAAATATGCTGATTGTAGCAAGTAGAGTATTGCATCAAATAGCACTTGCAAATAGTGAGCTGAATATGTTCAACATGAGGGCATGTTTAGAATCATATTCTGCGTATGCTAGAGTTTGGATGCATCACTTCCTAAGACTTATCCTGAAACTTTGAAATTGTCTAACCAGTGTTCAGTCCTGCAAGATAATGTGTAATTTATGCAAATGAGGCAGGGAAATGGCTGTTCTCAATTACGGCTTGGTTTCAATGTGGTTTGTTCAGTGTCCATTCAGGAAGCTCATTAGTCCTCTACATGGAGGGCTACATATAATATTCCTGTTCTAAGTATACTATCCTAAGGCGGGCACCTCACTGCTAGGAAAGCATCAGCAAATTGAGGTAGTCCAGTAAAGAAGAAGAACAAAACCAAATACCAAACCTTCAGTGGTTAAATAATTTCAATCTGCAGAAGGAATAAAAAGCCTGAGTATCCAGTTTAGTTGTGTTAAACAAGGGATGATGCTACAGTCTGATGTGTGTTTGAAAGACATATATTTTGCCTGTACCTTCTAGGACCTCCTTCTACCTTGTATATATTTCTGTGTATCAGCATAAGAAAGTAGATAAAATGCACTTGTCTAGCTTATACCACATCACTATTTCATGCCGAATTCAGTTACTCTCTGCCCTTCAGAAGAAATTTCTTGCAAATGTTTGCTGAATGTCATAGTTTGGTACTGTAGCCTATGAATATAGGGAAGATGATATAATTCAAAGTAAGCTGGAAATGATAGAATCTGTCTCTAGAGTAGTATAGTTTGGTGAAAAAATTAACTTAATTTCTACTCCTTGCTTAAATTCCATGCAATGTGTATCTAGCCCATAGGTTTTCCCCTCTTCTGAAAAGTAATACAGAAAAATCATAAGGGATTTTGCCTGTATTTTATAGTTGACATTACAGCAGCTGAAACTAGCAGTGCAGTAAATGGGGTCCTTAGCCAGGAAAGGGTGATATTGTACCCTTATATGAGAAGAAAAAATATTTGTATGTTGATAAAGCACATTGTATTAGTGTTTGGGTTTTAGAGACATGTATTGTAATAGTAACAGGCAATGCAGTAATACTGGCAATGTACTCCCTTGGTGAAAGAAGAGGGATTAAGGGTTCATTTTGGTGGTTGGCTTGGCTGATGGGCGACAAATTAGCCCCAGTTTTCCCTTGTAAATACTCTGAAACCCCAGTAGGGTCCTGGAGAAGAGAAGTGTGCTGGTAGACGTTTCAGAGGCAAGTGCTCTGAAAGGGCTGAATTTCACTTGTGAAATAATACAAACCAACAAGCTCATAAGCCTGTTCCTGGAGCACTTTTGACTCATTGTCTGCCAGTCTGTACAATGGAAGGAAAGACATGTTTATGTTTAATGCTTACTATTTAGATTTTTTAAAAATTTATGCTATCATAAATGCACATTTGTACATTCTCCCTGGATTTGTCAAAACATGATGTAAAACCATCCATATTGTTTTAAGTTAAAGATCCCTATGATTTCTTATTTTCCCACTGAGATTAAGTATTTTATATACTCAGTATGTCACAGTAGACACAAAGTAAGACTAGAAATTGTTTATGTTAATACGGTGCTTAAGGGCCAGGGTACCATTGTTGTATGTATTGTAATAACTTCAACCTGTTACTTTATCAATCAGTTAAGCTGTTGTCAAGGTGATAGCTCAAAACTCTAAATTTCAAAGTCCAAAGTAGCACCCTGGATTCAAAGGTTTCAGTATAGTGGTTCTAAATAGAACATCTATATCTGTGAAGATGCAAGTATGCTCACACCATAGCATTTTTTCTGGGTGACTCACTGAAGTACTGGAAAGATACACTGTAACTCTGTATCTGAGTTTTTCCAAGGGTTACTCTGGGTTTTCATATGCATTAATTGCATCAAGTTATTGATCTGCTTTTTGGGTTAATTTTTTGGCTTGCAACACCCCTTCTCAATTAAATTATTTTTTGCAGTATTCCTATGAAGATGGTAAATGCTCTGTCTCTTATTTTCTAAGGGAAAAAACAGATTCCAGAGAACATTGCTTTCCAGAGCTCCTTTGTGGTGTGACACCAAGCCCTCGAAGGGATCACATATGTGGAGTGAGAATTGCTGGGTATCTGGGTCCTCTCCACCATTCTGCCAAAAGAGCAGCTTTCTGTCTCTTTTGGTTCCTAAATGTCTTTAGTAGTCCCAAAAGATTGATAGACACCCTCAAAGACATTTTGGTGCCTTGCTCTCACTGAAATAAAGCAGGACTAAATCAGAGAGCTACCATAAAGGATCTGGGCTGAAGTGACATGCTGAAAATTGCACAGGAAGTCTGTGGCAGAGCCTCGGATTAATTCCATATCTCCTTGGTCTCAGCATAGGGCATCCCACAGACCATGTGTGTTAAAGATTTATCAGCTGTTGTTCAGTGTTGCTAAAGACAGGAAGAATGCTCTTCTCCTCTCTCCAGATGGGTAGGCTTGCTGGATTTTAACTTCTTAACCTCTGTAGATTTCATGGTAGACATGTGGTGGTTTGTTGTATTTTATATGATGGCAGCTCCACAGTTGGTGCTTCAGTCCTCAGTTTTATGAGTCCTGTTTTGAGCACGTATCTATCTCCAGGCACTTAGTTGTCACACTGAACTGTGTTGCAAAAGGGACACTTTCTGCATAATGGCGCAGGAAAGCTGTCAAGACAAAACTGTTCATGACCTTGCAGAAATATTCACAAGAATAGGCTTTAATTTAGGCTTGTTGCTGATGGTACAGCATCTTATCTTCTGCTGGCAGGCAGGTCTATCTTATCTTGAATGGACTTTTGAGCGGATTTATAGGTTTAGATTCTCATTCTCAAAGAGAAGACATGAATGTTTTTCCAGCAATAAGTGCCTATTATCATGCAGGAAGGCAATTCTTGAGGGCATACGTTTTTGATTCAGCTAAACCTCCCTAACCATCATCCTTCCATGTTCTTCTGGATTCCAGCTGATGAATCATCCTGCAGAGCTCAGTCAGGACAGTCCACTTTCCTTCTTTTTATTATTGTCTCTGTCCCAAAGAAGCAGAGTCACCCTCTTGTAATGTTTGGAGGTTTGTTATATTTTGTGTATTTTGGCTACCCCCCAAAAAGGAGGCCTATCCTGATTTCATTTTAACATTTCTTTCACAGCAACACAGCAAAGTTGTGCCTTTTGGCTTGGTCTTCCTTGGATTGTTTTTAATGGTGCAGCTTTCTTGTTACCAGTTCAGGTTTCAGCAGCATGGACTGGATGGCACATGAAAAAGGGATAAACCTTTCCTGTAGTGGCATTTTTATAAGTCTATCTGTTAGGTAAAGCCCCTAAATCTTGGCAGTCTCTTTAGAGCATATGCTCTGCTATTAAACATGAGCTCTTTGCTCCCCAGAGTGGGCTGCAGTCTCTATGGTTGGGTGGGTAATAAGATACTGCTGATACACTTCAGAGCAAGGTGCACTTTTCCTTTATTTATGAAGATAGACATGCTGGTCAAGGGCTTAATCACAGCTGATAAATCATTTTACAAAGCCTATTAGAACCATATGCTGATCTTTCGTATTAACATGGTGTGTCTGTTTCTAGTCTAATAAGGCAGGGTCTCTTTCCCCTCTCCCTTCCCCCTCCCTGGTGTGCAAATTATTTATCTGTTTAAGTGCTATTGCTTGCTTGGGGGCATTTCTCTCTATAAGAGATATTGTTAATAAAGCAAGGTGAACAGAGGAAAGAAGGATTCTTTCTCTCCAGAGAGCAAAGCTGAGTGTTTTGGGCCTCCTTTGCTGAGAGGGGATTGCAGAGCAATTGTCTGAAAGCTGAGGCAAGGAAACCTGTTGGTTAAGGATTGGGACACCGTGATGTGGCCTTCACGGCAGCATAAGGTTGTCATTTTGGCCCAGGTGGTTACAATCCTGGAGCCCAAGAACCGTGAGGGTTGGGTGTGCTGACATTTTGGTTACCTCACCTTTCCCTCACTCGGAGAGGGCTGCTGCAGGAACAGATTCCACAGCCATCTAATGAGATCCACATTGGTGAAGTTATCCAGAGCCAAGTCCTATTTATCATTAATTGGTGGGTTTGCTTGCAGATCTTTCCTATTATTTGCTGATTATACCCCTACACATTTTATTATCTAGCCAAAATTCAAATGCTAATAATTTCTTGATTTATTGTTTATTTATAACACTGTCTACTGCCTAAATAGACGCAGTTAGAAGATTTCAAAACGGCAACAGCTCTTTTGCTGACTGGGTTTCTTTCACATTTTGCACATGGCAGTCAACTATTTATAAACCTCCATAGGGACTCCTAAACCTTTACAGTTGGGTTCCTCCCACAACTTCAGCCTCTTTTCTCCCTTGCTCCCCCAAGGCAAGTCTTGTTTTTTTGGCATAAAGACAGTGATGGTGATTGTTAGGTGGAGAAAATGTCCCCAAGCTATGAACTGTGGGTAAGGATTTTTAATTTGTACATCAAGCAGGATAAATTGGAAGTCGGAGACATCCAGTAGAGTAAGGGTATCTTCACCATGAAGTGGGAGATCCACATCTGAGTTGCTAGTGTTCTTTAGGCTTACAAAATATAAACCGAAAACCTGAAAATTCACTTCTAAAATAAGTTTGTATGCAGTTGTGTGCATGCTGTAGCATGTCCCATTTCCAGTAGTGCACAAATTTAACTTTTAAATCTGATATTCTTCAGATTAAAGAAAGGAATAGTGGAGAGAAGAAATAAGCCAGAACAACTGATCACATGTGATGGCAGTTAATGAACACCAGAGTGGGATGTATAGCCTCATACATCTCTGGGGCAGTTTCATTGACTTTAATGGAATTTAAATTTTTAACCTATTACAACTAGACAAAGATCTGAAGGGAGAAAAGCCTTGCTCAGAGATCAGAAAAAAACCAACTGTGGTCATGATATGATGTGAAATATCTGTGTAGTTGTTGATGTCCCAGTAATATGTAAAAATAGGTCCTTTTAAAAATCATACTAGGGAGGTAAAAATTATATATATTAACTGTTTCCTCATTCCAGTTTCTCGCTCATATGCTTCTCTACAAAAGTTGGCAAGTGCACTATTATTAAATAAATATCAGCTTTTTGTCCCCCCTGAAATGTGAGTAAACTGTGTGTGGCTCAGTCTGATCCCTGGGAAGGGAAAAGACATCAGGTTGCCATGTGAATGTACATGTCAAAGTGCAGCTCTGCCAGCCTGTCTGGGGCTGGGTGGGGAGAGACACGGGGAGAATGAACTCAGTGTTACAAACCGTCTCTTTTGAATTTCTACAACCTATTAGTCACAGCAAGCTGCCCTTATTGATTTTGGTAAGAGAGGTCACTTTTAATCCTCTAAAGTGGAGAGAGCTACATGCACTCTTCATAGCATGACATTAAAATTGACACAGCTCTGCATCAGTTCTATGAAAAAGCCCTAAACCTAGATGGATTATTGCCTCGCTTTTCAATGGATACAAGCTGCTAACCAGAGCATGCTAACCTAGATTAGGTGTAAAAGCTTTAAAATGCTTCGTAAGGAAAGCACAACCAAAAGAAGCTAGAAAATACGAGAACACACTAAAAGAGCTGCCCTGGCAGAAATAAGCCATTAGTCTCCAGATACTTATTTTCTCCATTTTAAAACATTTAAATGTCAACACAAAAGAGTGGAGATTATCATATAAAAGAACAAACAAAAGCTGACCTTACTCTGTGATTATGAAGAAAGCTTTATTCTGGCTGATACCCCTTGCTAGTTTTGTTTATGTTCTTTAGAGAACTAAATCTTTGAATACAATTAGGACTCTCCGACTCGAATCTTAAGTGTGCCTCAAAATAAACAGCAGAGGTGAACTCTCAGCAATGTTCTTTTCATCTTTGTTATCCTTGCTCTGACCCTTTTTTCCTGCCTCATGATCCTTTGTGGCATACTATTATTAAGAGAAATCTTGATAGAAAAATATGCTTAATGTGGGTAGGAAAATCATTGTGAGCCAGAAAAGTTTTTTTTTTCTTAATTTGGAATTCCAGAAAATGACTAGTGCCTCTTTTGATTTTATGCTAGTTATTTATTTGGAAATTTGTTCTCTGAAGGTTTTGCTGGTTTTCTTTTTTTCTGGGAGTCTCAGTAAATATTTACAATGTAGTGTTTAGGGAAATTTGTTGCCTTGTCATGCAAGCTTGGTGTTCTCCCTTTTCATTAGTTGTAAGTTTGTACCAGTATTTCTTACTGAAGGTTACAAATTCCCTTTCTAAATAAAACTGCAAAAGAAACAGTGACAAAAACCATTAAGGTACAAGGTTGAAGTCTAGTCTGTAGACCCTGTTAGAGGTGCCACAGCAGCTTTCAATAAATCATAAAAGTCCTCTGTGAGTGGTTGGTTGAGAAGGTCTCTGAGCTCATTCTCAACAGAGATTAAAGTATGTGTGTGTCCGTGAGGCCAGCTGGCTTCCCCTCCTACATTAGGAGATACTTACTCTTCCTCCCCTTTCTCCCTCACCTGAGATGTGTGTGTGGGTGATATTTCATCCCTCTCTGTGGATTTAGCAAAGCCTAGGGAAATTCAAAGCAGGCACAGAAAGGGAGCTGGCTTTTGGCTTTGTCACTGACACTGAGACATGGCACCTAGAAGAAAAGGGGAAAGGTGCTCAATCTGCAGATTGTCCGGGCTTCTGTCTGGCAGCTTATTTTTGTCCTAGTCCTACCTTTTGTTCTCCTATCAAGGAAGAAATAAAAATAAGGTACCTTGCCTGTCTCTCCTTTGTGTTGGAAGAGTCCTTGCTCCTGTCCTAGAGGAGAAAGAAAGAAGGAATATGAGAAAGTAGAGGTTGCTAAAGGAGGCAAGAAATAAAAGGAAGAAAAAATACCTTTCTTTTTTTACTTATATAGAAGATGCATTCCTACCCCAGATCAAACTTGTTGGGGAAAATGGAAAGGAACATCCACACAGAAGAAGAAGGAAAATAATATTACTGTTACATGAAGAAAGCTGAGGGAGACTATCATGAGGCTGTTCAAGTGAAAGAGATAGGGTGAAAAATCAGCACTCATATGAAGCAAACATTAAAAAGACAGTTTTTTTTTTTTTTTAAGAAGTGGGATATCAAAATATTTCTGTGATGTACATCTTAGCAGAATTGGGGGAGCCGAGATTGAGGAGTGTGAAAAGTAAAATCTGCTTTTTTCCCCACTGTGCCCAGCCTGTCCCTTTTACCCCTAATCCAAGGAAATGGAATTATAGTTTCTCAGCTGAATGTTGAAATGAGATGTCAAGGGATGTGGCTGTACAAGAGAAGAGGAGACATGAAGGTGCTAAGTTGATGTTGGGTATTGGAATAGCTTTTTCCTGAAAAAGTGGAAAGTCAGTCTGGACGCCCATGTTTCTGATTTCTTTATAGTCTTTTCTAAGATATTGCTTCTCTCATCATACTCCTGTCTTATCTCTGAGATCTCTGTGTATGTCCCTTGGGAAGTATACATCTGTGTAAGTGCTGTTTCTGCAATGACAAAGTAACCATGGTTCTTTCCCATTTATGCTATTTTTTTTCCAGTACAGTAAACTCATGCAAATGTAAATGCCAACATATATGTTTCAGGAAAACCAGTAAAACTATTACACATATTACACCTCTGCACACAAGTTCTTGTTTTGTGGATTATTGAGTGGCTGGAATCTTTTTCAGGTGCACCTCTTATATCCAAATTTCTTTTCTTTGCTTCATCCATCTCAGCCAGTTAAATGTGTATATAACTGATTTTCTGAAATGGGGCCAAAGTCCATGTACTTCAATAGCTCTTGAACATATGGTTAACTCCAAGCATGTGTGCAGGGGTTTGCTGAAGAGAGATAGTTTGCTGAATCAGGGCTTCCCAATACCAAGATTTTAAATTGCAAACAATCCTCTATTTTAATGTGTTTTAATTGCTGCCTCCCATGGACTAAAAAAAAGGTAACTATTGTTAGCTGACTCCTGCAGATGAAGAAAGTTGTACTTGGATAAACAGAAATTTAAGGGTAAACCAATTTTTTCTGTCATCCTTCTGTGAGAACTATTTTTTTTTTTACTTCTTCCTAATAAATAATTATGTAACATGAAAAGGAATAAAGATCATAATTTCATGTTATGATTAAATACTTATTTTTTGGGGGGAGAGAGAAAAGGTCCACTACTAAAAAAACCTAAAAGAGACATTTGTTACAGCTTTTTCTTTTCTTTTTTCCTTTTTTTTTGTTTTTGAGATTTCTGTATTTTCTAACTAAATGCAGTACTGAGATAATAATATATGTACACCATCATTGACCAAATGAATATCAGTCAGCTATCCAGTCTTCTGCATATGTAAATCTATGTGATTTATGGAGAAAATAATTTAAAGAACAATGGAAGTGTGTGTATATATGCTAAGAAAAACCCAAACAAACTAAAAAGGCCCAAACCAAATAAAAACAAACAACCCAAAACCCACCTGAAACCAAACCAACCCAACCAAATCCCACCCCCCAAAAAAAACCCCAAAGGAAAAGGAAAAAAACATAACAAAAAACTGAATTGCCTTTCTCATTCACTTACATTCCTCCATGTGCAGGGATAAATGGGATAGGGCTGCTTGCCCTGTGTTGCTGTGGTTTTCTCCATCCTGGATCACAGGTAGGGTGGGAGGGAAAGTAGATTCCACAGAGTAAATGCATCTGTTGGAAGGTGCAGGCAAGGGGAAAGAGTCAATGAGGGAAATGTTCCTTTCAAAATAGTACTTAATATGCTGTTAATGATGGAGTGCTCAAACTGCCTTCTTGTTGACAGTTGGGTAAGGAAAAAAAAGCATCTTTTGCTATTGGAGTTGATACACTTAATACATTTTTTTAAAACAAAATGTTTTTTCCTTGTTTTTGTGTAAGGTGATAAGACTTAAAAGAAATTGGGCTTTCTTCTTCTTTTCTTCCTACTTTTCAATATTAGTTTCCTCACATTCCATCTTCAAACCAGCTAATCTGTATCCCCTTCTTCTTGAATAGCATTATCCTGACAACAGAGCAGTGAAAAAAGCCGAGACTGCAGGACTTCTAACAATGCCGGAGGGCCCCAGGAATAGGAATGCCCTGAAAAAAATGTGCTTCCATCCAGCTGCCCTTCATATTGTTGTCTCCCTATCCAATTTACTAGAGAATTTCCCACTGGCTCTTGGCTCATTCCCAAATGAGAATGTAATCTTTTAAAGATTACACTGCATAATGGAGGGACAAGGAGCTCTTTATTAACTGGGATGGGGAGTCACTTGCTATTAGGCAAGGGAAGGGGATGGGATGTGGTAGTGTTTTGTGAGCTCTGCTTTTTGCCCCTTCTTGTCAGCAACAGGACAGCAGGTTGGGAGTGGGAAACCACTGCAGCTGCAATGTAGAAAAAGAAATAATTGAATGTAGTTTAGGATTATGGCAATTACTTTTATAACATGAGGGATTATGCCATAACTATTATATTGCCAACGAGATTAAATTACTAACCTAATACCACAACATGTTTTCCAGGAAAATAAAAAAATAATTCTGCTTGCTCCAGAGTTGATGGATTCAAAGGCTATTAATGCAGTGTTAAAGAGCTGAGCAACCAAGGAACCTGCAGGGCTGTCTGTACAGACATTGTCTGGATTGGATCCCTGTCACTTCCATAAACTCTGTCAGCTAGACATCCTCACCCTTTCTGGGATGTTAAGCAATATGGTACTCTGGTAATTTTAAATGCTCCCTCTCCTGTCAAGCAGATAAGCTTCTGCCAGTAACTGTTAATAAAGAAATAATCAGAAGCTACACCTGCAATGGAGAAATTCTTGAAACTTCATGAAGAGACCAATTTTGCTCATGTAAACCCACTAAACTGATCAGAAAGCTTAAACTTCAATGTATTTTCATACTGGGCTTTTCTTTTTACTACATCTTTTGAAAATATTGCTTAGTACAATGGATATCTGTTTGTAAAATAATTTTAGTTCACCTCTAGTGTGAGGTATTTTTTGCTGAAGTTTTTGGAATATGGAGTGTGATTTTCAATGGTTTTTTAAAAATATTTTTTCTTCTACATGCATAACAAGGTCATAGATGAGAATTTGTCATATAGCTGGTACAGATACAGCCTCATATAGACTGTTCATGATAGGAGTATAAGCTAAGTTAATTATGCAGGAAGAGCAGTTTCCTTTTGTTCATCAGCTGGAAAATGAGTATAAAATTTAATTTTGAAGACTTCAGAGATACATCATGTGTTGGTCATTATGAACAAATTAACTGGCTTCATGGAAAAGCCAGTTCTGATTCTGAAGAGAAATGCAGGTTAACAATATAAATATTTTTATTAATTTTTATTTGGTATGTGATGAATGGTACCTCAAGTAGTTGATTTAATTTTTATTTTATATACATTTAAGTATTTTCACATCATTGTGCTTTATGAAAATACTTGTTACACAAAGCTGTTGGATACATTGGAAAGACTGGACATGCATTTGTAAATCAACCTCTTCTTCTTTTTGTGGTGAAGAGTTATGGATATCAAATTGAAGTCAAACAGGAGCACGTTATTGTAACTGTATTGTATTGTCAGGCTTAGACACCTCTGAATGACAGCCTATACTTGATTTTATTCTTTTTTCCCATTCCTTCCTTCCTTCCTTCCTTCTGAATATGGGAACAGAAAAAAGAAGCAAATATGATTTTATGGTGGATATTTCTGTTCTGTTGCAGATACGACCAGTGCAACACACAAACTGTTTGTCTCAATGACACAAGTTCTTGGCTTTTTGGCCTTTCTATTCATTTGAGCTTTTAAGAGTCACCTTAGGTAAAAGATGTTCTCAGTTACCTTTTGGGACTGAGAGTTCTGTGCACTATTAAGGAGGTTTTATTGTAAGTTGGTTTCATAATTTCCTTGTAGTGTCTAACCAGATGAACAACCTTGTAGCTCTATTTGATAACTACAAAACATATTTTAGTCAGGTAAGGGTGTATTTCTATTTCCTTGGCTTGTGTCATTTTAAGACCATTGTGTTTGCCATGAGACATCCTGTATTAGTTTCCTCTAAGGGGTTTTTATTTTTGTCCCTGGTGCATTGGTTCCTACCTGGTAGAAACAGTTGCACAAGAAATCATCCTGTTTTCTTACATCTCCTATGCCCAGGGCATATTAATAAGTCTTTGGTTGCTGCTTGCTTTTAGAAAGAAGGTCATCGTGGGTTTATTGCACATCTGCCAGTAGTTTGCAAATGCTGGATCCTCATAGTGACCTATGTTCCCACCAGGCAAGTGTTACCTTTCACAGACTGCGAGGAGGGAATCATAACCAATGGAAAGGGGCCCACCAGATGCCTGAGGGCCATACCTCAAGCTGTCACAGGAGTTTCACCAGTTCTTGCTGTTCATTTGCTTTCCTGACCTCTTTGCATCGTGTGCTTAAACACCTTAAAAGCCAGCCTGTGGCTCAGGGCTTTGACTGCAGGCGGCGCTGCAACATGATCTGCTGGAAATTGTAAAGTCAGTGATAGAGATTTGTGAGGACTTCTGTGTGCCCCCTCACTGTTAATAGGTAATAAAACATTAACATTTCAGTGTGACGGGGGATTTTTTTGGTGTGACGCTGTGTTTAACCACCATCAAGACACAGGTGTAAAATTTTTAAAGTTACATGAGAAGTACTGGAATACCACCTAGATACTGGTGTGTTTGGAAGGTCTGGCAGTAATATTGGACAGTTATCTTCATTTTGTTGGTGTTACAGCATAAACTAGTTTGAATATAATTTTTTCTTTCTTTTCTACAAATATTCCAGTGGAATTATTTTTAGTGCCAAGGGGAAATTTCTGTAAGACCTTGTCATAAGCCATGTTTTTGCATTTTTCTTGTTTTCCTGCCAGTCTGTAACTTCCCTGTCTTTCTAACACTTGGAAAACTTTCTGCATATTTATGTCAGTTTCTGTGTCAGCTGATGTTGAAATAGGTTTCAAAACCACAGCCAGAACCTTTATTTACCCAAATATTTAGCTTTCAATTTAACCTGACCCTAGACTGAGCACATCTGAGTTAAAGTAGCCGAACAAATCAGCTACTTTCTGCCTCCTCTCACATGTGACTGGCTGTGTGGATACTCTTAGCTTGCCCTAAATATTATGGAGGGAGGGAAAGAAGCATGTAAAGGTCAATACTGTGGTTTACTTGAAGGACAGTAGTTTGTTATAAGCTGCTGTGACTCAATTGTTTTTGCTACTCTGTTTATCATATCTCACCTGGAAGATGTTAGGGAAGCTTCTGAGCTTTCCAGCAGTTAGAAGAGGCAGGTCTCACCAGCTTTTGTTCTTATGAAGGAACAGGGACTATAAACTGCTGGCATGAAGCATACTATTTGCTATATGTCTGCAGAAGACCGGTGTTTGGATCCTGTCTTCAAGTAATACTGTAGTGCACATAACCTCTAAATTATGAGCCTTATTTTTACATTGAATCTTTTCAGGTGGATGTGTTTTTTTTTTTGCTTTAAAACAATGGGTGTTTTTTAAATACGTGAATATAATATAGAAAGTATTCAGTTCCTTTCAGTGATTTTGTTGCTGGATGTAGAGACACAGCATTAGCATCTAGCAAGCAAATACATTCCTGTGGTGTTTTCAAAAGCATATGAGAAGCCATATGTTTTCATAGGAAAACAGCTGTTCCCAAGCATATGCTTTCTGAGATAGAGTGACACTCACTAAAAGGGCAAAGTAGGACCATGGCTTGTCTTCTAAGTTGAATAAAGCTGGCAATAACTGTCTCTTTCAATGTGCAGTGGCACTGCATGTAGATACTGCCATGTGGAGTTGTAACTGGTAGGAGGGAGAGAGATTAACCTCTACAGTCTGCAGCTTGGAAGAGACAATATAAATCTCTGTCCTGCTTTGAGCTGTGAATGCCTCTGTAGGAGTTATAGTAACAGACAAATTAGCATAATGTAATTGGCTGGCAAGGTCAGCCCCTCTCCAGGAGCATTAGCAATGTTTACTGTAAGAAGAGACAGACCAAGTATTGTAGGGTAGTACATTGTCTGTCCTTTTTGAAGGAAGAATAATCATTTTGGACTCCCTACATCACACACTTTACCATATCTTATTAAAATTCAGACTATCATATTTCTGCCTTAAAGCAAATAATCTAATAGAACAACAAAATGTATTCTCTACTATAACACAAGTCTTTATTCTTTTTGGTTTTGCTTTGAACCTCATTGAGTTTACTTTTTTTTTCCTCTCTTTCTCTGTTGAACAGCTTTTCTCTGGATGTTAAACTTCCATATGCATCTCTGCCAATACCTAATAAATCTTGAGAGAATGAAAATTTCTGGTCTTGTTACATGGGACACAATTAGTAAATCCAAACAAACTTATCAGCTTTCTTGTTTAGCTCTTTGAAAGGAAAATTTTGAGCAAAATTCTGGACCAGCTCTAGCAATCCAGACTCACTGGATTCAGCTTTGCAAACCTTTTCACAGCTGTAGGTGAGAAATGTGAGATGTGTTTTGAAGGAGACCTTCCACTGAGTCACAAATAGCTCTGGCTTTTCAGCCTTTGTTCTCAAAAATGAAGATTGGTAGCAAGCATTTGAAATGAGTTCAAGCATTCAGTTATGAAATGTTTGGAAAATGGCTTTTAGAATATCATACAGGGGTCACATTGCCTTTTCTTATATAATTAACAGGAATAGTGAACATTGTGGTACTTAATACTGTCTGTGTCAAGGAGTTGCCATTGTAATTTTCCTAGACAACTGGCAAAAAGGCTAAAACATACACAGAATCGCCTTCTGAGCACTATCTTACTGGAAAACTTCTTTCCTTTTGCTTAGACAATGTGATCCAATGAATTTCCAGAGCACAGTCTATTCTATTGTCGTCCGGTGATGAAGAAAAAACAGGTAGCATTTCCTGGACGCTGCAGTAGCTATTTTTTGAGTCCTGTGTATTAAAACTCTAAGTTAGGTTGGTTTAAAATGAGCAGTGTTCAAGGTTGAAGAGTAATACTGCTCTTCTTTAATGCTGATACCCAGGAGCCAGCTGCTCTTGAGGACAGGATTGTGGTACTACTTGTGCCAGGCTGGTACTTCTGATCCTCTTCTCTGTTCTTCAACTTTCAGGCATCACATTGCTTAGGTTGTAAACATCCCACTGACAGCTACTTTCTAGGCGAAAGCTGCTGTGTGGAGGAGAGCACTCACAATTTACAGTTCTCCAAGTGCAGCTAAGTTGTTGCTCAAGGATGCATGCCTGCCCTGTTTCATTAATGACTCAGCTGAAACTCCTGCCTGAATTGTGTTTTGCTTCCTTGAATGAAATTATCTATCTGGCTGGGTCACACCAGGAGGACCAATTATACAGGAGGACCAATAATTTTTTACTTACGAAAAGGAGCATTGTGGCTCCTCAGATGCAGTGAGAACTTCACCAAGGCATTTCAGAAGCATGTGGTACTCTAAAGGAATGGTATGTGATTTCCCCAGGATGGCTCCACACCACATTTAATTAGTGTGACTGGAAGCATGTACATCTGGTTGATTGTCTGGTAGCATTATCAAATATAGTGCAGCTTCTTTGTTTTTCTCTCCATTTCCTCCAGTCAGAAAAGAAACCCAGCCAAACATATCCCAGTTTTACATGAGAATTCACCTCCTTCATCACCACCACCACCTCAGTCAGATTTTTAGCCTGACTCTTCTGAAATGGCTCACAATTTTTAGTGGCCATATTTGGATGTAAGGCCAGGAATCCTTTAACTAGATACAATTTTCTGCAGATGATGAGCTCCCGTTTTTTGAAATGCAATGCTGTCTGGACTTTCAGGACTTGAGTATGCAGTCATTCTCTTTTACTGATTATATGTCTTTCTCTCATGTTTACAGCTACCAAATAACTGTTATTTTGTCTCACAATTCTTCTAATGGTATTCACCACGTAACTATTTTCTGTATTGGTTAAAGTACGTTGATTATGATTTCTTGTAGTTTTTGTGAGTTTGAAATGCATGCTGCTCTGAAGTCCTGTGGAGTCTCTTACAAAAAAACCTCTTCTGCTCTGTCACTGCTGCCATGTTAAATTGCCTTCCTAGGTATACTGTGTTTTCTCTAAAAGCTATTCCCTTCTCATCACTCCCAAGCACTGTGTAGCTGTTGAAGGTCTTTGTCCTATTTTACATGTAAGGCAAAAGAATGTGAAGTAATTTGATCAAAATCATGCAGTAAATCTGTAGCAGAGTGAGGAAAAGGATGACAGTGCAGTTCCCAGTCTACCTGACCTGCAGAACGTGTTTGTCCTGCTCAAGGAGTTATATTTCTGACCTTTTCTGCTGTCCCTGTCCTAGGAAGTTGAGCTCCATACCAGCTTGCTTAGTTGTTCTTTTTCCCATAAACACAGATGGAGATCTCTGAAAGATGAGCTATTAAGACCAAGTCACACGCCTTCATCAGTGGATGGTCAGCTCTGTTTCTTGCTGAAGGACCACCATTGGTTTATCTTTGTTCCAAGCATGTTTATTCTCCTAGTCTTACATTTTTTTTCCTGCCTGTCACTTGCTGAAACCGAGGCAGAGGTGGACAAGGGCTGCTTCTCCTTAACTAGACTGCTCTGAGGATTCAGAGGACAGCATTCTTGTAATCTCTGTTCATCTGTAGCCCTTGCTATACTCAGTAAAAGTGAACTTCCTTTAGCTAGAAGTAACTTTAACTTTTTTGCCTTCAGTGTAGACACTCTGTTTTCCTTTCTAAACCTTAACTTTTTTAACTCTTATGGCTACAAAGATTATTAATTTTTGTTTGATTGCTTCCAAATTATGTACCTAATTTTATTTAAGTTTTTTCAGTTCAAGATCTAAACTAAACCATCTCTCCTTTCCCAAAGCATCAACCTAAAATCGATTGAAGCTATAGTGGGTCCTTCAAAAGTGCATGATTGCCTTTGTGATTACTCCCCAGGAGACCTGGTGAATTAACTTAACATCTCAGTGTTCCTTTTATGATTTTCGCTGATCAAAATGATTTTCCTACCAGCTCACTTGAGAAGCCACTTCGCTGGTTAAACCTATGATCTCTTGTTGTGTTACAAAAGGTTTGTCTGGGTCTCTTTGAGACCACACTTAGTCTTCACTCCTGGACGTTTCCCAGCCTTTCGTTTGAGTGCCCATCTAGTATTAGTCTGCCTGGCTCAACACAGCTGCCACAGTGAGTTGAGGGCAACAGAATATTTAGGACATGCATTTTATTACCAGGGTAGCAGCATTTCCACTTGACTTCTTAGCAGGAAAGTAAGCCTGCTGGTTTTCTGCTTGAAACTGCCTGAATGGAAAATCACTGGCCATTTTGTTACTGCCATCCTTGCTCTCTTTACCAACTGCTCTGTCTAAAAAATGTTCTGGTCATTGAGTGCAGTCAATGGCCAGGGCTGTAACTCATACATGATGCCAATAACTTACACCAGTGAAATCAATGATGAGAATTTCAAAGAAGCTTTAAATAAAATACAACAAATTTAGATGTCGAAGTGCTGTCTCTGTGAATTTGCCATTAACAGATTATAAATGGTTTGCATAATGTTGAAAAGCCTAGTGCCTTCAGTTAGCAGTATCAAAGGCTTGTTTAAAGCAATTCCTGGAGGAGTGCCGCCCTCCCCCTCCCAGCTTTCTGTTTCACGATGGATAAAAACAAAACTCTTTACAATAAAGGAAGGAAAGCCAGGTTTTCAGCTACCCTCTGACTGGCCTCCAGATCTGGCAGCTGCTTTTGGATGTCTAATTGCTTGTCCTGCAAAAGTTGACATGCACCTACTTTGAGAATGTTCTTTGAGTACTCACTTAATATGTGCACTCTGTCTGATTTAAAGAAATTAAGTGATAGTGCTGGAAAAAACTCAAGCAGAATTTATAATGCTGTTTCTTTGAATTTTTATCTATTTATTTAAACTTTTCTGGTCTTCTCAATTCATAGATAAGTACTAGATGCAAGGAAACAGTGAACAGTAAAGGACAAGGCACTGGACTGGGAGGAAAGAGCCCTTGCATTGAGTCCTGATATTTGGCTGAACAAATCACTTTCTCTTTTTCTTCTTTCCTCTTTCCTTGTTTTGTCTCTGGACTCTGGGCAAGTGTTGTCCATCAATGTGTCTGTACAGCTTTTAGCACAATAAGGCCTTGATTTCAACTAAGGCTTTAGGAATTACACCTAGTAAGTATCCTGGCAAATTTCTTTTCTTCTTTTCATGTTTCTTACCAGCCCTTCTCCATTTGAAATGCATGGCAAGCTCCCTTGTTTACAGCAATCTAATGTGACCATAATTCTGTCCCCAAGATAACATTACAGATATAAGCCAGTTTTGCCTTAGACAAAGTTCTATGGAGAATGTATTTTCTTATAAACATGCTTTTTATAAAAGGGTTTGTTTTGTGTTTATTGGTGTTCCATCTGCTCTAGAGAATACATTTGAGAAAATCTAGCTCCAGCATGACATATAATGTTTCATTAGCAGGCATAACCTTGTTTATTTGCTTTTTAAAATTGTATTTAGAAAAGGAAATCAGTTTGCACCATTGACATGCTGCCAGGTTCCTGTTTATAAATGTCACAATAGGCAACTTAGAAGAAATGAAATAGTCAGTTTATGACTTTTGCATAAAGAATGAGAGAACTGGGTAGAGCTAGGCAGCCAGTTGTGCTCCCCTTATTTTTTAGCCTCCCAGTTAGCAGGAGTTAATGTAGTGTTAGCAGTGCAAAGCACCCTGAGTGTCCCAAACTGGGCTTTACACACTAAGTGTTACTGATGTTTAGTTGAACAGAAGAAGCTCTTTGTGCTATGTTGCTTTAGTGGCTGTCTTGGACAAGTAATTGTGCATGAAACAAGCAACCCTGAGGAAAAATGGGAAATATCTGTAGGAAACTTCAAGACATAAGCATGCAATCTGATGTCATCTTTTTCCCATAGAGTAGCTATTTCCTTTCAAACTCTGGTGAGACCAATCTTCCAAAGTTTCCTTCTCCTTTAAGATATGTTCCTTTATATCAATTTTTTTCCTTTGCTCTAGTAAATGGTTTATCACGGGTACCTCTGGTATAGACCATATATTACTTACTGTGTATATAAAGAAGGCTTCATGAGTTACAAGCATAGTCTGGGCAGACATGCTGTAAAGGGCACGAGAAGGGTAGTGGGGGAAGAGGGGAGGGAATTGTGGAAGACAAGGGTCATCTTTCAGTATTCATTTCTACTGATAATTAGAGGGCACCACTGAATGACTGTAATTAGATCATGTCAAAAAAATTAAGATAAAAGACCAAAAATTCTAAGTATCCTGCATTTTGTTCATAGTATCAGAGGAGTCAGAGCATTTGCTTAAACCAGCAGCCAAAGTGGAGTTCGGGCAGAGAGGCTTCTCTTGCCCATGGAAGAAGTTCATGGGCATTTGCGTGAGGAAGGGACTGGAGGAGGTGATGGTGCTCCCTGGGTGTCCAGGGGGCACAGGCCCAGCAGGGGCAGCCAGAGATTGTCCTGCAGCATGAGCAGCATTACAGAGATTTTGTGCAGGGCTGTCACCCTTCAGGCAGTGGCCTTTAGGGGATTAGTAGTGCTTAAATGGGCCCTTTGGACTTTGAGTTACAGTGGTGACTGCTGGAGCCTTGAGATGGCTTAAACCTGGCTTAACACTTCATATGTCTGTCCTGTGTCCTGTGCCATGCTGCTTAGCAGCACTGTGTAGTTTGGTGGAGATTAGCAGATGAGGTTTGCATCACTCAGTGTATCTCAGAAAGCCTTTCTGATGACATAGAAACAGCTATTGAAAGAAAACAGGATAAAAAAGATTATTTATGATTTTTTTTTATTTTGGGGTTTTGTTTTGTTTTGTACCTCTTGAGGAGCAGCCAGCAGGCAAAGAATAATCCATTCTAATTTAAAACAAGGAAGTTTCCTTGCACATTCCAACAAGGACATTTAGCATAAAATTTTGCAAAGCTCCTGCCGGCCCCAGTACACAAGTCTGGTCTATTAATTAACAATAATTGTCTAAGGCTCCAAAAACTGAAGACATTTTGGAAAAAGGACAAGGGTTACAGAAATTCATAGATACCTTTAGAAATGTTATATTTTTTTGTCAATAAATTCTAGCCACAGTGCTCCAAAGCCATATTTGGGTGGCAGTTAGCTCTGTCTGTGAACTGCTGGTGGTCGCAAAGCTGTGGTAAGTCATCTGCATCTAGTCTGTGGAACCATCTTGCCTTAATTACACAATTTATGATAAGAGCACAGAGTGCTCTGTGTGAAATTCAGAGGGTTGACAGAGGTCTGTGATCCAAAAAATTGGAAACCAGTGGCTGAGACTGATAAGTACAGATTCAAAGCTTTATGATTTCAGTGAGAGCAATGTTTCCCTTCTTTCCCCATCTGCCTATCATTACTTGTCATTCTTGAGTAAGGAGTTTAATTTTTCTTTACATTTTTACCCCTTTGGAGATCAGGTTGATAAAATTTGACTGAGCAGCCATGCCTGGGGTTCAAGAAGTCAGATATATCCATAGTGCTCCTGGCCTTTCAGTCTCCAGGATGTGATGTGGATAGCTGGCTGGGTTCAGTTTAGGGGGAGACTTTGGATGGGGGCCTTGGGGGCAGGGACGAGTCTTTCCCCATTCTGGGATATATCATGCCTGCTGTTTCTTGTAATGTGCCATTTTTATCAGGTAGCTGTTAAGTGAGCATTTGCCTTTCTTTGAAATGTTTTGAGGAATAGATCCTTTGGCATGAGTTCTGTATTTTTATGTGTCAGCTTCACTCAGTGACTTCATACCTCTTGCTAAGTAGGGGAGTTAAATGGATTTTAGCGGTCTGCAATAAGATCTTCATAGTGCTTTGTCCTTATGCTTAATGTTACTACACAGCATTTTCCAGCAATTTCTTTCTGTGTCCTTTTTTTTTCTGCTTTTAGTGCTTTTCCTCATTCAAAGCTCTACAGATGTTACAGTTTAAAAAAAGAGAGGAAAAGGTATTGCATTTCAGTCTCCACCAAGTTTACACTCACCATCTCTTGCATAATGGAACTTTTTCCTTTTTTTTAAAAAAAAATAAATTTTTCCTGTAAACCTTCAATTGCATTAGGAACATAATTCATTTTTTTATCTCTAGTTTCTTCTCTAGTTCCTCATCTGTGTTTACTGGCCTTGAATGAGCAGCAAGCTTAGTTCTGTGCTTATAGGAGTTTAGATTTTGCATACCAGTTACAGATGAAACAGTTGTGATGGGCTGGTGTGAGGGTGTTTGGCTTCCACGTTGATCTGAATGATGAGAAAATAAATAGGTTGGTGCTGCTTCTGGGGAGACTTCTAACTTGTGTTTTGAGATTATCTTTTTCTGTTGTCAGGAGAGAATTTATAGAGGCTCAGTAATTTTGATGGAGATTATATATGATTAAAATAATTTTGAAGCCTGCCATTATTTGCCACATTTAATGTATAATTCTCTTTACAACAATGTCTTCCAAGTTTTTAGGCCAGCAGGTTTTTTGTCTGTGTAAGCAGTATGTGCAGTGAGTGAGTGTGTCACTGGAGGCTTCCACTTATGTGTCTTTTATGTACTGGGAAGTTAGGATCTCAGTAATCAGGCAAGATATGACTATTAGTATTAGAATTGAAAATTTATAGAATAGTTTACAAAATACCCTTATGTACAATTGGTTGTAGCTTATAGCTCTATTGATCTAAAAGCTTACCTAGAACAATCCTGAATAGTCTGTAGTTTGTGTAAAACTGGTGTTTGCAATTTTTGGTAAGACTCACAGTTAAAAAACAATAGTAGGAGAATAAAAGCAGAAACTGGATCTTATAGTTTAAAACCACAAACAAACTCTGAAACTCAGAATATTACAGTAGATTGTAAAGGATGCATCAGTTTTCTTCATCCTTTGAGTTCAGTAGATGGTGGTGCAGTGTGAAATGGATGGGTGTTTCTCTGGAAGAAGCAGGTTTTAGGGGAATTGGTGACTGCCTGGGTGTATTTTGCCTGTGTCTGTGTAGCCGTCATTTCTCTGCTGTGCTTGCCAACAGGGTGTGTGTTCTTGTAGAGTGATGTGTAATCCTCTCCACCAGAACATGGAAGCATGACTTCAAGAAGTTTTTAGCCTTTAGAAAAAAGAAGTGTGTTGTCTATCCAAACTTAAATGGTTGCACGTGGGAGAAAAATGCTCAAATGTTTTCTTTAAAGTCTGAAGCTAAAATGGGCCATGAAGTGTAACTGGGGAGAAGTTAATGTGATGATGATCTTTATGCTTTCCTCTTGCAGCTGGAAAGGTTGAGAATGAGCACGTTGATTTAAAAGTGGTTTGTGGATATGGTTTGTTGCTTTTTGGTTTATTTTTTTTTGAATGTTAAATATTGATGGAGAGTGTTGCATGAGTGCATGGGCAAGGAGAGCATTTCTGTAAAAGCACTTTAGTGTTATAATCCTAGTTTCTGCTTCAGTGGGAGTGACTGGAAACTTTAGTGAGGATGAAACTTAGTCCTAAAGGACATAAATTCCTCTTCATATATTGGATCTTAATTAAGATTCAATAAATTGATCTTAAGAGCATGTCTTTTGTGTCTCTGCAGCTCCTGACATATGGGTGGCCTGTTCCCTGTGTGAACACTTGGGTTCAGTTTAATAAAATAGATAATAATGATAAGCTCATATGTCCTCTTCTAATGCTGAAGCACAGTTGAGAAGATGCCTGAGAAAACTCTGAGTGTGTGTGGGTGTCATACTCTCTCAGAGTGTGGATGAGTCTTGGGAATGTTAAAAGCAGAGGGAGAGTTCAGTCTGTCCTAGCTCCTGTAGACTTCTCTGAGCTGGATGCCGGGAGCTCCACACCTAGTATCAAATAATCTTTACCATTGGCTTAAGAGCTGGAGGATAATGAAAAGGGGAGTCAAAGTAGATGTCATTCATGGATGCCTGGTAGAAGAACATGAATAGCTCATAAAAGTAGTGCTGGAAGCAACCTAGCCAAACAACAATTCAGTATATAAAGAAGTGGAAGTCTCTGTTTCAGCCAATGTTGCTGAATTTTTCCTCTTTCTGTAAGGGCCCAAAGTCGAGTTTGCAAGGAGCTTGTTAATATCTTATCCAGATCCATTCAGAGCCAGATACAGGGCTCAACACAGCAAAACCATTTGGGGAGTTCTGAAGACTGGCTGCACCACATGTGCACCACGAGCCTAGTCTTGCTGTGCTGGTGATACAGAGCCATTCTGCATGTCATGATGCATCCAGTGAGATCAGATAGGCTTAGTGTCAGATCTACTGTGCATTACCTTCCTGCTGCCTTTCAAAGCATACTTATTGTCCTTAAAGTATGAACTTGCTTGAACTTCTCTGTAGATTGACAAGCATCTCATTGATGTAAATTATTCTGAGATTGCCAAATCCTTTTCTTATGAATGTCAGAGTCATGCTGAGTTTGACATTTTGTTGGGAAACCTTTGGTTTTCACTTGGCAGCGTGGTATATGCTTGCCCAACAGCAGTGCTTGCATTACTGAGAAGAATGGACATCTGAAAGCATTGACAGGTTTTCACTCTGCTTTTACTTTCTATGCATTACATACTCAACCTACTTTTTGAAAAGATGTAGCTTATTGGAAATTGTTAAAACTTTGAAACAGTGCTGGAAATTTATGCATGTATGATAACAACTACAGTGTCTTTTGGGAAAACAAAATTTTCCATATCCATCATAATTCATCTGTTTGTACCTAAGAAAGCTCTGTAATTATAGGAGAAAATGAAAAGAGAAGGAAAAGAGAAAGGAAATACTTAATTTAGGAGCACAGGAATCTGATATCAAATCTTTAAGGTCTGCCCTGCCATGGTACAACAAAACTCTGTGCAGTAAAACTCTGGGCAAGTGCCAGGGTACCACTTGTCTAGAGCTTGTGATGGATTTCCATCCTGTCCATTCCCAGGCCTTGCAGACTCATGGCACCATACATGTTTCCTTTAGAGATTACTTTAGGAAGGGATAGCATTAAAATATTGACTGTACATGGATAGATTTTAGGTCTGTTTTTGCAAAATCTGGCCATGATCAAAAAACAGGTTTGAATCCTGAGTTAGATTTGGCTGCGTATTTTTTTTAAAACCAAACAGGCTTTTTATCAGAAACCAGTAATCTGTTGAAGAAGTGACATTTTAATGGGAATGTGGTAGGTGAGGGAGAACTTCTTTAGGAGAAGTTTTCACATATCTAAGGTTATTGCTTGATGGTCATGACATAATACTATGCTATGAAGTATTACAGTTAAGGTCCTTGCTGGCTTCCTCTTGCAAATCATGCTCCATAAGTGAATGCTTAAGTGAATAAGGAGCTTCTAGACCCGATTCATAATGTGTAAATTATTTACTGGAAGAGAAACTCAAAGCTGGGTCGTCTTTATTCCAGATGAGGTGGTGTAACCATTCAGCTGTAGGAAGCACCTCTGCCTCTTCATGTGTTAATGAAGACTGGAACAACTCCTGTAAAAGAAACAGAGATCCCTTTGTCCACATTGTTCTGGGAAATCACATGAAATATATAAAACTGGGAGATAAGGGGATAACAGCTAATGCCTTCAGTTGGGGTCTTCTAATTATTTGCTCTCTGGTGTTTGTGTGGATTTCCTAGATAAATTGACTCATAAAATGAAATTTTGAATGAAATAGAACTTTGCTTTTTAATCGTGAGTATTGCAATGGTTAGGAACGTGCTTTGTGTGAGTCTTAGTGGCAGTGTGCATATAAGGGTTTTTTTTGTCCCTGTTTTCCTCAGCCTAGCATGAGGTGACAATGGAAAGTTTCTTTTCCTCTTGCTGCTAACAATTCACACGTTGATGCCTGACAGGAAAAATAATGCTCTTAAGGTTACCATATTTGTCATATGTATACATTGTGGCTTATCTCTGGCTTGGGAGTTTTGTTTGTTTTTAAACGCAGGCCAAGTCAAACCCTGTGGTTTAGCAGCAGTGTGTGTTGTGTGTACAGGCATAACAGGAGAGATGTGTTATTCCACGGTTCCTTCCTTAGCAGTATCCTGGTCTTTTGCTGGTTGTTTGCTCAGTGGATTTGAGTTATCTGTGAACTTTTGGGGTTTTTTTTTGTTTTTTAAGAACTTTTTAAGAGCTCTGAGTTACCTGAAGCCAAGGTTATATGTGGTGAAATACAGTGTTATTCTAAGCCTCTGGGATATTATTGCTCTACAAAATCTATGGAGGCTAATAGAAATGGCTGTTTCATGATGTGCCTTGTACTGTTTGTTACTTTGGGACTGTAAAACTTGATTTGCTTGTCAGTCTAAGCATACGCAGTACACAGTAAACAGCTCGTGCAGTAAATCAAGGTGTCCTGCACTCATATCATGTTCAGTTAGGAGAAATATGTGCTAAATATTCCCACTATAAATCACAAGACAGAATAACAGAAGAGTGATTAGTCAACCTGTGGGTATTTTTCCATTTATATTGCCCTATGAAAGTAAATATTTATTTTTCATTTCTTTATTGTTGTTGGTTATAACGAGATCTATTGACTTGGGATTTACCAGGAGCCATGGTAACTTTTCATATTGTTGATAGCTTCAGATTTCTAATAGAATTCCTGTAGAACAGAAAACCAAGACAAGACATTTATTTATTTATTGATTTATTTATTTTCATTTTCTTCCACCATCTCCCATTTCCGTTCTTTTCACAGAATATCTCCATGCATAACACAGTTGGAGGAGCAATGGCAGGACCTGGATCCCACCAGCTGACAAACACAAGGATGCCAAACCACGACACCAGCGTTGTGATTCAACAAGCCATGCCATCTCCACAGTCCAGTTCTGTCATTACACAAGCACCTTCCACAAATCGGCAGATTGGGTGAGTCCTTTTTATTTTCTCATTTGTCTGGTTCTCTGGCTCCTGCCTGTAGGACCAGATGTTGTCCTCATGTCCTCATAGTTCTTAAGGTACAGCTGCATGCAGGACCAGATGTTGTTCTAGTGGTTTTTGAGCTTACAGACTTTGCTCTTGACCCTGCTAGGATGAGCAAAGACCCCTGCAGCACATGTTGCAGACTGTGGGGAATGGCCAGGTTACTCCAGATATGGCACCCTGGTTCAAAAAGGACAGAATGTTGTACTTACTGGAAAGTCCTGCCTTCTGCATTCAGTTTTTTTAATCTTCTTATGACCATAATGCATGTTTTTTCTACAACTGCTCTGGGAAGAAAGACAAAGTGTTTCTGAAGCTGATCCTTTAACTTCCTTCAATGGGAATTCTGGGTTTTCTATGGGATTGTGCTATTTCCTATGTCCTCTATTTAAGTGAGGAATGCTGAAAGACAAAAAGACCATCAGGTTAAATAGAGTTTGGCACAGTGTGAACAGCTGCTCAATTTGTGATGATGGATCCATATTTATACCATAAATTGACAGTATGGATGTTTATTGTATTGTCTTGAATGCCAATTGAGTGCTGATGTCTGGAGAACTGTGTGAACAAAACCATCCATGTTTAGTACACCTGGTTACTTCCAGCAAGTATGAGATCCTCATAAGTCACAATAACTTGCTTTTAATTGTACAGAAACTGCCCTGATGACTTGACGGTACAGTTTTTCATCACACAGCTCTGAGATTTTGAGGGTGGGGTAATACATGAAAATGTATGGATAAAAAGATATATAAATATCCATATTTATATGGATAAAAAGATATATAAATATCCATATTTATATGGATAAAAAGATATAAAAGAGAGAAACAGCAGTATAGATTCTTTATCTGTCATTTGTAATTTGGTCACATCAATTAAATGATATGTGCAAAAGCAGTCTGTGTCCCCAGTCATTATCTAAATAATTGATGATGGACTTTCAGTCTTTTCAAAGTAAAACCAAAAAGTGAAATCCTAGCATTGTAAACTGAAAATCCAGTTATTCTTGAGTTTTCTTTCACCATTCTTGGTGAGGGCCACAGGCTCTGTATCTCCCATGGTAACCGGGATGGCTCATGGCACTGAGCTCTGGGTTACCCAGCCATGCACAGAACACAGATTCCATCCGCTGCCCTAGTTTTTTGCTCCTGGCCAAGCTCCTCTAATTTAATTTTTACTACTATTTCAGGATTTGGTTCTTAATATATAAATCTGGTAGGATGGGTCAGGTATCACTGGATAGATGTTCCCTTTGTATATGTTACATCTTGGCAAAACACAGTGTTTACTGGGATTTCATATGCAATACCGTTTGCCTGTGAATCCAGCAAAGTTGTTGTCTTACATATGTCACATTCTCTTTGAAGACAGGGGGCTGGGAGAGAGGAAGGGAGGAAGAAACAGTTTCTTTTACAGTTTTAGAAAGAAAAACATTAACTAATGCCATTATTTGCGCTAAGGATGATTAAGCTCCTGTTCAAATTGTGACTTAATAGGTCTAGTGGTAATTATGATCCTAATTAAAAGCATAAAAAAACCCCAAACAACTTTTAATACTCAGTGGTGAGGTGTTTTATGTAAAACTGTACTTGGCTTCCAAACAATTGTTTCTATATAATGAGAAGAAAACTGCATGTGGTTTTGCAAGACCCTGTCAGTCAGGTTTTAGGTTTGTGTTGGTTTGGGGCCATGGTGATTAGAATCTCCAAAGTTGGAGGGGTTGAGGATAAAAAGGCCTTTTCCTAGTCAGTGATGTGTCTCATTTGGGAAACTTTGTCATGACATATCTCAATTCTTCCCTGTGACTGAATCACACAAATGTTTCCTAAGCCTGAGTCTAAAGCTGCTTTATTGGGAGGCAATTGTCAGCATTTTAGTCGCTGTGTGAGTTGGTGTGTGAATGAGACTTATGGTGTGACCTCCAGCATACTCTGTTCCCCATTCTTCCCTCTTCCTAGGAGGTTTTGTTTTTCATTCATGGTGTGTCCTAGGAGATAATTGCTGTATTTTCAACTTCCTCTACTTGCCAAAGTGTTGAGCATCCTTGTTTGTCTTCTTTCCCTTCAGCCTTTCCCCTGTGGTGTCTGTTTCACTTATTCAAAGAACATATCTTGTCATTTCCGTTTATCTTCATCTTATCCTTCTGAACGTGGTAAGAATTATATCCACAACTCATTCATGAGGAACACAGACCGGACAACAGTTCTGGTATTAAACAACTGAAAAAAAATCCAGATGAATTCAGAAAATATTTGAGTTCTTCAGAGTTGGTTGTTTTGATATAGCCTTGCAAAATTGAGATTGTTTAGTTATTTAACTAGCCCGAATTCTGAGGTGCTCAAATGAGTGGGTTTTGGTTGAGTTTCCCTTTTTTAAAAATCACCTGACTCTGCCCCAAAGGGTAGATGAGTCTTTACCATGAAAAATTGTGCCAGGGAAAATGCCTTTTAATGAGCAACAAAACCAGTAGAGAGAAACTGGGTAAAACTCTCACTGAGTTTTGTAAGAGCAGGATCAAGCCCTGAAGGTTATATAGAACCATCTTGTAGCAATATTCTGATTTTTATCACAACCACAAATATTTTAGTGTCAGACTATGGCCAAGCCACCTGCAAATGTTTATGATGGCCTTGCTCCAATGAAAACAGGGAACAGCAATGAAAGTCTTCATTTAGCCCCTATTTGTAGGCTGTGCTCTAGTAACAGAGAATGGGACCCACCTGTGCCCGCACACAGCTTGTTTCATGGTGAGGAGTGGCGAGTCTGTAGTAGCTGACATTCCCAAGGGATGTAATTTCCCCTACTTTCTTTCTCCTTCTCATTCTTCTCCCTCTCCCTCTGACCTTCTCCCTCCCTCCCTCTCTCCCTCCATGCCTCTCTTTTTTCCTATCCCCTGCTCTGGGGGCTCACACATAAAATGAGATATTGACACAAGGCATGGGAAAACATGACAGAATGTGCATTGTTGGGCAAGCCTTACTGGCACAGTCTATATCCACACATTGTTTCAGGTATTAAGCTTCAGCTACTACTGAACAGGCACCCAGCCAGATTAATCAGATAAAAGGAAGAGCATGAAGGTTATTAACTTAAAAAATAAGACAGGGTGCAGCCCCACTTTCCTCCCACCGTGTTCCTTTTGTTGAGAACAAACAGCAACATTACCATTACAGCAAGCTGGCAGGTTGGTATAAAGGTCCCAGATAGTATTTATTTGGTGAGGCAGTCTCTAACCTCTTTGCCATCCCTCCTCCCTCCCTGCCAAGCCTTCAGCATGTGGGAGGAATGCTGGAACTAGTAACTACTTGTGCTGATGAAAAATCAGTTGAGGAACACTTAGCAGTGAAGGGTGTCTTTGGCTGATTAATAGCACATCATTTCTAGATAAGATACATGGAGGAAAAACAGTATCGTATATGGAGGAAGGCAAGAAAACATGATATAAGACATGCATTTGTCAAAGGTATAGAAAGGCAGATAAGCTGAATCTGCTCAAGATATGGGACTCTGAACTAGGCTGTACAATAGCAGTGCTTGTCTTCTTTTTAAAATAACTCCATTTTTTTCTGTGACTGAATATACAGCAGTGTGTGAGAGAATTCTGGGCAGACAAATTGGTGACAACACAGAGTGGTGGTTGCTCTATCTGGACACATGGTTTGCTAGGGAAGATGTATTTTTCAGGCTATCAAATACTGTAGGTAGCTGCAACCTAACAGCATTCACAGAGAAGGTAACTTGCTTTCAAGCTAGTTTTTCAAGCTAGCAGTGGACATAACTAGTAATTATTCCAGCTTGAAACTCACTGGTACAGCTCTGCAGCTGATAAAGAACATGGGAGGATGGAGGATTGTCACAGATGTAGTAAGTTGTTAACAATGTAGTAAATGGAGAGTGAGAGTGAGTCCAGTTTCAGTGAACTCAGGCTCCAAAGTGGACATGGAGCACTAAGCATGTGATGTAGATTATCTGTTTTTAAAGTGTAAGAGCATTTTAATCAAGATAAGATGGTCTTCTGGCACAGCATCAAACGGGAAAAATAGCAACCACATTTGACGAAATGCAACAGGTAGGAGAAAGCAACAAAAGGGGTTTGGAAGATGCCTCTGGTGCCTTCATGTTCTGAAGAATCATGGTACCAGTGGGAGAACAGCCTTTCATTTTAACACCTATGCACTGCCTTACTGTTCCTCTCTCTTTCCTCTCATGATGCCACGTGTGTCTCTCTGGTTCCAGTTTATAATCTTTTCATGGGTTTGAAGGCTTTTCAAACAAAGGGGCATGGGAAATGGAGTAGTCAGAAAATTTGAGTACTCCATGCATGTAGTGGGAATAACACTTGGCCCTGGAAAATAAAAAAAAACTTCTCAGTCTTAACTGGAGGGTTTCAGATGGCAGAAGGACAGACTGTCTCTGTGGCAAGCACAGAAGTTTCACCATAGCAAAAGCTATTTGAGACTGCAACTGCTGACTGAGTTCTCAGAGTATCCAGCTATCATCCTTTATAGCTTAAGGAAACAGAAAAGACTCCTGTAAGAGACAATCACAATCAGAAACCCTTCCATAATGCAGCTAGTTCTGGAAGGCACTTGGAATAGGCGGGTGACTGAGAAGGGTCTTTGTACATCCAAGAGGATGTCTCTCTTTAGGCTCTTAGTAAGTTGGTGGAGTGTGTGGCATCAAAGAGACCATGGAATGATGTGCTTTTATAAAATTCAAAGACTAGTTCCCTTTCCAGGAGATCTGTGATAAAAGCCTCTGTTCCAACTCATATATTTGAACTGAAATACCACAGTATGTTACGAGATGAGAAGAAACGTGCAGTGAGAGATGAAGTATCAAATGACCACTCAGTCACACAGATCAAGTCCATTCCATAGCCTTGGTTGTGCAGCATGTAAGAACATCAGTGAGATCACTGGAAGGGGAGGAAAAGGAAGAGGTGGGAAGAGAGAGCATCTGACAATGTCATTCTGTCCAATTTTTTTTTTCTGTCTTTGCACTGAAAGTTGGGCTTTAATTCCTATTTAATGATTTTGCTCATTTTCCCTCTGTTTTTGCTAAGACATGTTTTCTGTAGTCCCTTCTACCACACTGACCTTGTGCCAACCTTGACATGGAATCCCATCAAGCCACATGTGAGCAGCAGCCACAAGTCTCTGGGAAGCTCAGGTGAATTACTTAGGAAATTATTACAAGTGAGCCATTCCCAGAAACAAGTTGTCTCATAGCTTGGCTTAATAGAGAGGATGATGAGGGAGAAAATGAGCTGGACCCTCTCAAGCTGTTCATCCCTTTTAGCAAGCTGCTGACCAGGTCCACACATTGACCTGCAGGCCGAACCATGCTGCTCTCTCTGTGATGTTTAGAAGCTCTGTCTGCTCTCCAGCCTCCTCTGTTGTTGTTTGCATTCCATGTTCAGGAACTGCTGACTCAGTTTTTCCCCATATTGCTGAGTCAGGAAGAAAATAGCAAACAGCACCAGTCTGTGTGTCAGGCACAACACAGGCAGGTGGTTTGGCTGTTCACAACACTTCTCTTCTATCCTTTGCCTTCCCAAAAGCTCTTCCTTGCTGTAAGATCTAGGAAGGAGCTGGAAAGTACTAACATATATCAAGTTGACTTTTGAGGGACTGAAAGGAGGATCATTAGCCAGGTAACAATTAACCTTTCAATCTGAAATGAAGAGAGTTTAGTGTGTTTCTTACCTCACTTGAAGTCAACTATTATCCTGAAAGTTATGCATTTGTTTATGCACATATGGGTTAAATTTATTAATGAACACAGTGTTTTACACTTCATACTTTTCTACTTGACAGAAGTTTGTCCTAAGTTTGTTAGAAATGTTGCTATCTCACATCAAGAGCACCAAAACCAAAAAGTGTAAGGGATATTGTGTGACTTGCTGCCCACTGACTCTTCCTAGGATTGTTGTGTCCTGTTACGAGAACAAACCAGCCCTCTCCTGATGGTTGTTTGAGATAGGCAGTGAAACCGTTCTCAAGCCAGTTCTCATGCAAGTGATTTCTAAGAAATGGATCATAATGTTTATGTTCTGAAAAGCTTGTCCCACCCAAGAACTATAGGAAAACAAGGTCGGAATGGTGTACTGCACCCATAATTTACCTGAGCAGAAATACTGAGCTTTCATGTGCCTTGGTTTGCTCTCATATCAGAGAAAGTCATAAATAGGACTTAAATATGATACACAGAACTTGGAGAATCTAGCATTGATTCCTTAATTTTAGTGGTTGGTATCACTTACATACCTCCCGTATATATATAATACACACTGTATAAATCTTCTTTAAAGGTGTCATCAAAATTTATGGGCAGAGCTTCTGATTTATATGACTCTTTGAACTAAAACAGATGTAAAATCATTTTTGGATGGAAGAGGATCTCAGAATTGGAGTGGGTTTGATATGACAGATCAAGCTTCCCCTAGACCAGAAAAAGATCATTAGGATTTTCCACAGCCGAATCACATAGCTCTGCTCTTCATCACAGGTTTGTGCTTAACATGCCCTGATGCATGATTCCAGTATGTGTTTTATCCAAGTGTCAGCCTGTTTGACAGGTAACTAAGCTGTAGTAAAACACTAACTCAAACAATACAGACTTTGGTGTAAGACTTTTTAAAAAATTTCTTTTCATTTAAGTGTCTAATTTGCAGGTTCTAGAGAAGTGGCAAGTTTTGGGATACTGCCTTACACCATGTCAGTTCAGAGACGGCCTTAAAGGTTTGCTGGGGGTGGCACAACGGCTGTAATGAGTGAAAAATGAAGACCTTTATATGCAAAGAAATCTGATAAAAGATTAGTTGCCCACTAAGAAGTTGTGTTTGTATCTGTTTCAATAAAGGAATCAGAACTGATGTCCTTAACAAAGGACACCTTGATTTTACATTGCTTGCCTTTCCAGTGTCTTTTTTTGAAGACTTTCAAAGGAATATAAAAACATACTATAAGTTAATAAAGTGTTAACACTTTGGGTTGTTTTTTTCCTCTTTCTTTTTCTTTTTTTTTTTTTTTAAGCTGGTACCTGGCTGCAAACCAATTACAATAGTTCAGAGGAAAGTGCCTGAGGGAAAACACAGGAATTACAGACTTTGTGTAAAGTGTATGGATCCTATTTTACCACCTGTAAAAGTAGGCCTCCTTATTAATTGATGAGTGGAGTTTTCAAAATCAGTGGCATAGTATAGTTTCATTTAAGGCATATATATGGTTCTGTTTATACTTATGGACAGGCCAAATATGCATTTGAAAAAGAAAAATAACAAGACAAAACAAAAACCCCCAAACATCAACTATTTGAATTGAAGGCATGTATAAATCTAAGATGACAACACCACTAAAATTAGTTCTTTACAAAAATGAAATTATGCTTGATTTAGAAGGAAAAAAAGCAATTTAAATAAATCCATTATTTTGGAAACCTTCTAACAAAGTTCCTAGTGGTGAACCATAAATCTAAATTCTCTTAGCTACGTTTAGTGAAAAACTGCTGCATTGAACATGGAACTGATGGCCAGACAGAACCTGCAGCTAGATTGAGAGTGCAAGAATAGTGTTCCTTGGAAGAAGGAACAAATTAGAGAGTGTGTTTTAGAAACATTTGCTGCTATGAGCATCTGTGTTCTGCCAACAGAGACGTTTATTCTGAGCTCACATAAATGAAGTGGAATTTTGCCAGTAAAGGAAGGGGCTGTGTTACTCCAGTCGTAGGATCCAGGTCCTAATTGGTTTATGAAATGAAGGGGGCAATCTTTGAGCTATTACCAGCTTCCTCTGCTGCAAGTGAAGTAAATCGCAGCTGTTCTGATAGGGTCCATAAAACTTGGTGAGGTAATAAAATGTTTGCAGTGAACAATTCTCAAAATGGGTGAAATCCAAATCCCTAGCTTATTTGACAGTATTAAGAGAATTGAATTTACTTCCTGGGGAATTCTGAATATTATGTTACTTTTATCTAGTTCTTTGACTATAAGATCCAGGCTCACTGGTAGTGTAAATATAAGGGCTCAAAGTAACATTCTTCTTTTTTAACCCTACAGATTGAAATGCAGTAAGTACCTGTTTACATGTGTGATACAGGAGAAAGCTGTGTTTGTTGCTCATTTCCTTATATTTCTGGCTCGTACTTTTTACTTTTTTATGCTTTTCTGTCTCCCCATCTCTTGCTCTGTTTTGGTGAGATTTTTTTTAAAACATGGTTAGCATCAAATGATTCTATACAGAAATAGTTATAGTGCTTCTAGTCACATGATTTCTTTAATGAAAACAATAGCTGTAGATTTTTTAAGTTTTCTTCAAGCAACTTAACATTTTCTTGACCCAGTTAGAAGTCAGATATGTGAACTCTAACAGAGCACTTGTTCTGAACCATTTGTTCAGTTCATAGGGGTTTTGACCTAAACATCTTTGATATAAGTTCAAGTCCAAACTGGTATTTTTGGCATTATTGTATATATTGAGGAGTTCACAATTTTCCTTGAAAGCCATTCAGTGTTTGTCTAGAGTTCTGTTATTCTTCTCAGCATTGCCAGAATTAAGCACTTTTATGAAGGGTTTGGACATCTTTAAACTTCTTTTGTTTTTCCTTTTTATTCTCTGCTTTATAGAAATGTCTGTGATTTCCCAGGCAAAAACAGGATGATCACACCTTTGATAGTAAAATGACCTCAAAAGAATACAAATAGAGAACATAATGAGAAGTTTCTTAGAGTAATGAATTGGGTTTCCAGGTTGGTTAAATTTCAGCTGGTTGGGCTTGCTGCTCATGCTGCTGTGAGCATCCCCTTTCACACCTGAAGCTGGGCACTTGCACAACGTAACATCGAAGCTTAACCCTTTTTATCAGTCCTTGTATGACAGATGTTGCTCATCGTATCTCAAACAGGCCTCAGGTGTCTGGAGAGTGACCAGCCAGCATTTCAGTCACAAGGTGCTGCTTGAGGTGCCTCTGATCCTTTAAGCACTTTGGAAGGAAGTGCTGGCAACAGGAGAAATATCTGGCTTCCTCTTCTGACAGGTGGTTGTTCGTGCCATATGTCCCTGGCTTGTAACATGCAGTAGGTATTGTCCCAGGTATTGCACAGGAGGATGTGTAAGAGATGCACAGATCAGAATGGTGGTGGTCTCCTGGAGCTTCTCTTCAGAGCTGCATGCAGAAAGCTTTCCTGATATACTCAGGGCTAAAGCTTATGTTCTCAGCAAGTGTTTTTGAGCTGTTATTGGAAAATGTCCCTGGAGAGATGAACTTCAGACTTTATATGCCTGAAGGAATCTCTCTTTGGACATGCTGGACTTCATTAATTCATTATTGCTGTGAGTTGTTGATGTAGCTTTTTTGGGCAGCAGATGTACATTAACATAATGAAAGTGGGCAAAAGCAGCAGTAATTTTTAAATATTCAAACAAGACAGTCTGTTAAGCTCAACAGGTTGTTATGGACGACTGATTCTGGTTGAAATACAACTACAATATTTGAAGATGTTGACTGTAGCTGATAACCAAAGGAGACCAAATTTGAACTGGTCTTGTATTATTTTTCTCAATTTGTGCTTGTTTTAAGTGGTTTTGTCTGAGATTATATGGCACAGGTAGTAAACCAAGTTTAGACTGACAATATGTATTCTGTAGATGACAATTAGGGCCTGTCAATACATACACCAAATGGAAGAGTTGTGTGGAAAACTTTACCTCTTTACAATTAATTTCCTTCTTATTCTGCTTTAATTTCTTCTTTCTCTGCAGTCTATTCCAGGCCCGCAGAGGAAAGAGACCTAGAGTGTTGTTGATTTTTTTCTGATCTGTAGGGAAATAAAATAGGAAGCAAAATAATATTTCTACTCTGAAGTAGCAAAGGAAGTTGAAAGAAAACAGTCAGTTAGTTCCCTTTGTGCCATACTAAATGGATGTGGAGAAAGATATGGAATCTGGGCTCCATGACAGGGAAGAAAATCCATACTTTCTTCCAGATTTTCCCCTGGCCTCTATATTGTTCTATTGTTCCAATAAGAAATCTGTGACTCAGAGGATTTATTCAAAATCTATATAAAACATAATAGGCAAAGTTCATTCCAGAAGCCATCAAGTGAAACTATACTTCTCTATGAGGAAAGCTGGGGTCCCTTCCAGTCTGGTCTTTTTCTGTACACAGCCTGGTAGCATGGAGGTTTTTGTTGCACATTCATGCAACATCAAGGCTTGTGGGGCCCTAAGTCCTATAAAGCAAATGCTAGAAACAATATTGGACCCAAGCAGAACGCATAAATGCAGAGGGAAGCAAAGCCCCATACATAAAAGAAAAGTGTTTGAGAACAAAAGCACAAAACCACATTTCAAGCCTCAAGGGGAAAAAAAAACCAAAACAGTTTTTGTTTTGGAAGAGGCATCCTTGGAAATGTTCAATTTTCCTTACGACTAAGTTGGGAAGCTGTAAGTTGTGTCCTTGAAGACAGTGTAAATGACTCCAAACCATGAAAACCTATTCCATGTTGACAAGAAAACCCCACCACTGAGGTATAGATTTCCTTCTTACTCCTGCTGCTTGCCCATTAGACGAACAGGAAAGTAGAGACACCCCTGCCATGTTTACAGGCCTTGCCTTGTTATTTGTGTGATGGACAGAGAGCTGAGAGCTGTGTTGCCACCACTGCTTATTGGAAAAACCTGGAAATAATTAAGGGACCTCATTTGTTATTGCTCGTATGTTCACTGGTGGAAATTACTTGAGAGAACAGTTCTACTGGTACAGAACAGTGCTTGGTAACAGAACTGTAGAAAAATGACAAAGACAAAAACAGCTTCAGGCAATGGGATGTGAAATATTATTCTAAAAAAAATTTTCTACATTGGTTTTTGAAAGGTTTTTTTGTGTCTGCATGTTTTCCAGTAGAGAAAATAGAATGTAATTTGCCTGAACTAGAGGATGACTTGTAATGTTTTTACTTGTTACTGATCTATTTACTTGAATGAAACCTATGAATTACAGTGGAAGTTTCAGTTGAGTGACATTCAATATTGTGTTATGTTATTTTATTACTGGGTCTGCTGAGTGTTCCTTTCTGTGGCGTCCTCTTCCAAGAGCTACGAGCACTGTGAATCTTTTTCATGTTACTCTTTCAAAATCAAGGCTGTGCATTGCAAAACCAGCTACCCAGGCAAAGGGACTTTTAGTATTTCAGTACACTACTCCTTTTCTACCTACATTTCTCCTGAGCTGTCTGCTTAATTCCAGATCTGCTCCCACAAGCTGATACAAGTCTTTGTTTACAAGTTGGGTCACAGGATATGAGGTGAGTGTACCTGTTGTACAGTGTCTTTCTTCTTGTTGTTGGGATATGATGTGCTTTTCTGGGTGTGAAGTGGCAGTACTGTTGTTTCAATTGAGCAAGGCATATGGCAGAATACAGTGCAACAGAGAGGAGTGTTGATGAGTGAACAGTGAGTCGTTAAGGCAAAGCAAAGTATTGTCAAAAGAAAAAGATCAACAATTCCAAATCAGCTCAAGATTAAAATCTGAAGATTTCAGGCTTTGTTGGAATTTCCGTTTGCAGTTGCTTCTCTGTTATGTAGTGTGTGTTGGATGCATTCACTGTTGTGACAATGTGAGGCAACATGCTCATGCAGTTTTTCCAGGAGATGTGATCACTTAGAGTTGTAGCTATGTGCTCTTGTTCCCTCCACTTCTCTTGTTTTGCAGAGTTGCAAGGGGACAAAATCTTTTACTGTAAGTTGTGACACTTCTGCTTCCAGTTCAGTGGTGGCTCCAGGATTCAAACTTGCAGCCTAATAATGAACCAGGCTAAAGGGCTGTTACTGTCAAGAATAAAGCCATGTACTGTAACTGAGAGTAATCAGTTTGGATCACATTCGCAGATTCTTTGTATTAGCTTTATCAGGTCAGGCCATCAGAGAGTAGATAGACAGGTAAGACCAAAAGACCTCTGAACCCAATTAAAGTTGTACCACAAAGAAATCAAAATCATGTGGTTTACATTTCAGAAAGTTACATTTGGTGGGCTGTACTTACTTTTATTCTGTAACCTAATGCAGACCATGTGAACATTTGAAACGCTTTTAACAGTTAACCAGCTCAAATAACACAGAACCAGAGCAGCAATAAAGAATGAATTAAGACTGATTGCAACTACAGCCAATTTTTTTTTCCTCATAAAGAAATATAAAAGGCTGATGTATTTAAATCTACAATATATATAGTAATTTTGTCTTCAAGTTTTAGCATGACAATAGCCATTCTCTTATCCTTTAAAATTACTGTTTGGTTTAAAAAGCAATCCTAAACCCACAGTCTTTTTTCTATTTGTAGTGTTTCAGGATGAGTTTGGATATGCTGTGGAACCACTGATAATCCCACTGATGCACATAGTTTGGGAATTGGTCATACAGCTCTGAGATAACCCTGAGGAGCTGACATTTAAAATACTTGGCACAATAAGAGCATGAGCATGACAGGATAAGAAAATAGGTGTTTTATTAGTGTCCACTTTCTTAAAACCTGTAGTTGTGTGTGCAGCTTTTCATTCATAAACACTTCTTGCTTGCTGACATTAGATTGGCCTTATATGTGGAGCAAATAGAGGTTCAGCTGGTGCAGACTGCTCTGTTCAGTTTTCCTATTTTCTAAACAAAGAGTCTGAATGAAAGTCTTGAAGGCTCCAGGAGACTAGGCTAGAGGAGGACAGTGCTAAATGTGCCTGTGTCATGCATCTAACATCAGGAAAGTGATGTGGTTTACATGCAAATAGAAGAAAAGTGACTGGCTTGCCTAGAAGCAGAATCATTCAGTTGGATCAGTTTCCTCGTTTTTGCTCTGTAATGATTCTTCAGGACTTTAAGAGATCCTCTTGGTGTTGGGGAAAGATCAGGCCCACAGCTCTTGCCTATGTGTTACATTCACTCCTGAAGAAATTCCTACAGCCCCAGCTCTTTCCTAAAGTCTCCAAGACACTGAAATGCAAAGCTTGTGCCATTCTGCTTTCTGGCACAGAGCCACTTGGATATCAGCAACTGAGCCCAGCTCCCAAGCTCCAGGGCATGATTGCTGTCCTGGGTGGGTACAGCTCCTTTCCTTCAGCAGCTGTCCTGATGTGCCTTTGTACAACAGCTTTTCTCACTGCTCCTCATGTGGAGCAGGTTGCTCTACTGTCTTTATTGTCCCTTTTCCCATAAGCTTTTGGGGCTGATGTGGCAGAGAGGGCATTCAGGCATAGGGCCCTCAATTTGGCTGGACTGAAAGCTAAGGTTGTATATCATCCAGACTCTTTTGTGGCTGCTGTTCTTCCTGTGGGCCATAGAAGTTGTCCTTCTCTCCCTGGGCTGAGCACTTTGCAGATCTGCTGTCTCGCTTACTTTTCAGAAGCAGACAAGTAGAGAGGAAAGACCTGGGTGTTTTTTTGTTTTTTTTTTTCCCTTTTCTTTTAAATCTTAGTTAAATATGTAGCAAACCACTTGTTTTCTGTGAAGGAATCACCATTTCCAAGCAGTGAGTGATGTACTGCTCATGGAATGCAAGCTGTTTCAAAGTGTACGTGTGGGAAACTGGGGCTGCCACTGCTGATTCACAGAAGTGCTGGGACTGGAAGAAAATCTTCACCTCCACCAATGCACAGAGACTATTCTATTGTGCACAGACCAGAAGTGGTGGGGAGAGAGGGAACACACTCCTTACCCTCTCTCACTTTTGTCATGTGTTGGGTTTGACAGCCTAGTTGAAGATGCTTGCATGGAATTAGTAAAAGAGGGTTATGTCTTGGGAAGGTTAAATGGCTGCTGCTTCTAATGATGCTCTGTCACTCAAAAATGAAAAAAAAACCCAGAAGACTTCGTCAAGTTCTTTACAGAACAGAAAGTATAAAGGGGGAAAACATTTGAGTTCTGATTATTGGAACAACTGAAGATTCATCAAAGAACAGATCAAATCAAGTGGATGTTGGACAGAAAGCAGTGGCAGAAGTTACTAAAGTGCTAGTCTGAACCTAGGAAAGTTCATTTCGGTTTCTAGTTCACCACTGATTTCTTTTGGCAAATTTCTTGGTCTCTCTCAGATTCAGTTCACCAACTATAAGATACGAAAAGAAATAATCCCTTACTTTACAGGAATGTTAAAATGAATTTAGGTATTATAGGAGAAGAGCATAAATAGGTTCCTCTGATACAATGTCTTGAACATTTGATGAAATTAAACATTAGAAATTCTACTCAGTGTATAGTTCTTTGCCACAGAAATAGAGAAGAATTATGGTACTCTCTAATCATGTCTAAAATAATGTGCTATTAATTTCTTGGAAGCCAGATAAACTGCTGAAGAGTGAGACAACAGAGTGAGAAAAATGAGAATGTTTATACTAGACTTTCTCCACGCATCATGTTGATCTAGTGCCTACCTATGGCAAAGGTGGCCACCTATCTTCAAAGAACCCCTCCAGTGCAAATTATTCTGATTCTATGTTTTGCATAAAAGAAACTGAAATCAAATTTAATTATCAGACATATTTATTAAAAGAAACAAATCCTAATACACATAAAAATATAAAAGTAATTTCCTTTAACTTTTCAAAATCAAGATAAGGCAAAACTAATAAACATTAAGATCTGCTTCAAAGGTGTTCAACATATTGAAGTGTAGGAAGGCTTTTGTTTTCTTTCTCTTTCTTCTTTTTCAATTAAAATTTGAACTTTTTCATGAATTGCATGAAAAAAAAATCCTCTTAAATCTGACATTCACAAATCCTGTAAGCACTGACTTTTCTTTTGAAAAAGTATTATGCTTTGGTTATTTTTCCTTTTTTCATTCCAATTAATTAATTCTATTATAGCAGCCCTCAAAGACTCTAAACCAGACTCTATTATTTGCAAAATACTCAAAAAAAGAGTGTTATGTCAAGAGAGGTACAAGCCTGAAATCCTCTCTCTTGTCATCCATCTCTCTATTACAGGCTTTCTTCTATCTCTTTAGAAGGTATCCATTCATTCATCATCTTTTGTGTTTGTGTTTTCCTTGTTTTCCTTAGACTGGGCTATGTAAACAGTCTTAGTGACAGACAGACTCTGAGGAAGCTTTCCATTCTAATTTCTTTCCATTAATGAAAGTTAAGAAGCACTGCCAGTGTGAATACTGCCTGTAAACAAGAAGTGGGTGAATTCAATGCACTTCCCTCACCCCTCTCCTCCACGGGGCGGGTGGGACACCAACAGATAAAAGTGACGCTATGACAACAAACGTCGGAGGCGTATCCATGCAGACTATTTAAATGAGACAAAGCATTTTAGAAAAGAGGAGATGTAAGGTTCCCCATACATCCAAAGGAGCTTCTTTTGCTTCCTCCCAATGGGAAGAGCCTGCTGAATGCCAGGAGTTCTTGCATTGCCTTCAATGGACAGGGCAACTGGAAAGGTGATTAGAGACTGTAGAAAAGCATTCCATGTGCTCTCATGCCAGTGAATGTGAGCTTCTCATTTGGGTATGAGAATAGCAAGCTAAAAGAGTAGGAGAGGAAATCCAGTGTGCTGTACCCTGAAAATATCCATCTTCTGTGAGCAGGGATATACCAAACACAAACACTGGACTATCTAGCAGTCCTTCAAAGTCAAAATCTTTCTAAAATAACTTCCACCTGGTGCACTCCTAGGGTCTTAGAACAGATTGTTTCAAGAACAAACAACTATTTTGGTTTTTTTCTAGAAAGATATTAACAGCAGATCAAGAATTATACCTTCCAAACAATTAATGCAGCCTATGGCCTAACCAGAAAATTCATTATTTCCAAAAGGTCCTATTGACAGAGTGCTGCAGCAACCTTTCAAAGCTGCTCTCACATCCGACGACGACAACAATAAAACACTGTGCTATTTTTTTTACCTCATAAAGTTGTCATCTCAGCATGGCTAAACATCTTAGTTGCCACCCAGCCTGTAAACATCCTTATGTGGGGAAGGTTATCAAATAGGTCATGGAGAAGCAGCTCTCCCATTATCTAGAGTATTATCTAGAGCCCTCAGATTTCCTGGAGCCCTTTCAATCTGGTTTAAGACATGGTAATGTTACAAAGACGCAGCTATTTCTTGGCCATTGCTAGTCTCTGATTTACTAGCTTCTACTAATGGATGAAGACTTAAGTACTCAATCTAATCTGACCTTTCAGGCATGCTGGCTGTCAGAGTGTGTTTGCAGCCACCCCTTCTATCTTAACAGTGTCCCTGTAGGAAAGTGCAGCAATCTCAGAAGGAGAATTGGGTTAGCAATTCTCTCTTTGGGTTAGCAGCTTTAATTCTGTCCCCTTCACAACTTCTACTGTTAAATGTGGTGGACTCGGCTGCTGCTTCTCAGAACAGGAGCAAGCACTCCACTGTCCTAATCCTCTTCTAGCAGGCCCCCTTTCAAAATGTCCTGTGTTGGATGTGTAGCATTCTGTGCAGCATTTACACCAGTTTGATAACCTTCTTTATTATCTATTTGCCATGCCAGCCTCTAGACTGCTGGCTGCCAGGCCTCCCTCCCCTGCTTTCATCAGTGCTACTAAAACAAGGAGACGGCACTGTCCTCTTCTGCAGATCCACTTTTAGAGGTTCTCTAATCAAGTTTTCTGACATTAAAATTGAGATTATATGAAATATGGATGCCTTGAAGTATTAAAAAATAGAGTGGACAGGAACATTATCTCTAAACATCAGCTTTAGCCATTTAGAAGCAATTCCCAGATTCTGGGTCTCCTTAAAGCCTTCTCTCTTTGCACAGCCAAGTGCCTGCACCTCATCAGCAAACAATGGAAAAGTAGCAGGATCCTGCCCAGTTCACATTTATTTAACCCTTTGTTGCCACTATATTCTTTTCACCAGCCTTCCTCTTTATGTCTAAAACAGATGCTGAGATTGTTGGTGCCAGAGAGTTAATCTTATTAATAGCTTCTGTGTTTATTGTCAGAGGGACTTGGTTACAGTCTCCTCTCAGGGCCAGTAGGTCAGGGGATTCAAGTTCTCCACTGAGGCTTGGAGCAAATCTCAGTGCTGACTGTGCACCTTAGACTGGAAGAAGGGGAATGTGCTGCATTGATACAGATCTTGAATTTCCAGTAAGACATTAAAGCAAGATCTTGCCTGTCTTTTTCAAATATATTCCAGGTAGAAATTACTGAACCATTTCTGCAGCAGGGAGTCTTACTGCACTTCACCCCTTTTACATGATGGGAAGGTGTGAATTTGTGTACCCCACACCAAGAACCAGATCTGGGTAACTTACTACACTGACACCCAGCTGGGAAGTGTCCCCTTATATCCCTTAGGAAAGATGGTGGGGAGGCAGAGTTTTAGGTGTCTGGGAGCAGATCCTGTGCACTTGAGGTACAGTGGTCTGACACACTCACTTCAGACCAGCAGAATATAGCAGACATATGTTGGAAGGAGGAAGAAACTGTGAGTCTAACTCTTTCATAATATGGAGTGATGACTGAGTTAAAAAAGGTGAAAGGAAAGGAAAAAAAGCTGAGGAAGATGTTTGCTTTGGGCTTTCCTTGGAACTGTCCCTTTTTCTTCACCAAATGGAAACTTTAGGACTTCATCTCTGCCTTTCACCCACCACTCCTCTGTGCTGGGAGAAAGCAGCAAATGGGGTAAGAATGGAAAAGTGCTTGTGCCCAAGTGTTTCCAAATGTTTCACAGCCATAAGCATTTATTGGTTCTCACCCTCCACCCTATCACCACTCCCTCCATATAAAATCAGAGCTTGAGCTCCAGCATCCAGGCAAGAAGGAAGCCTTCTTCTCCTTTTTAGAAACCTACATGTTCCAATGCAATGCTTATAATGCACTCACACTCAGCTAGGACAACTTGCAAAAGGCAGTGTCAGAAAGCTGCTGAAAGAAATGTCTTTCAGAGATATCCCAGAGAGTCAGGTCATTTGGTGTGGAAAGTAGGCAATAGTTCTTTCTGGGTTCATGGATATAGGGAACTTCAGCTTGACTGAATTGAAGGATTAGCAAAATTATTCTCCCACTGTACCCCCTGCCTTTAATACAAACCCAGCAGTTACTTTCCACTCCACTCTGTGTGTGAAACAAGGCTGAAATATGATATTTAAATTATTCCCAAGGATGCATTTGCTGAAAAGGAAGGCATGAGCCAGATCGTCCCATGTGCTTGTTCTTTGTCAGTCTTGAGTTTTGGATCATTATACGGAGGGAGAGAACACAGTAATTCCTAACATTGCTAGTGTTTCAATGAGCACTGCTATTAATCATTCAGGTTCTCACTCTCTCTTAATATTTGGATAAATAAAATTGCCAATAGTGCAACAAAATCAACCAAAGTCAGCCCACAGGAAAAAAGAATCCCACTGCAAAACAATAGGCTTGAATGTAGTCCATTGTCTATTTCTGTACAGAGCAGAAATAGTAAACCAGCATGAGTGTATGAGAAGAGCCTGTGCTTAGACAGAGCTGTGGCACAGCAGATGAAGAGCGTATAAATACAGGCTGCCATACTGCAGTACCACTTCACTGCTGGCAACTTGAATGGCTGGTTGTGTTGCCTGGTCATTTAAAAACTCTGAGTCCAAATCCAGCTTCACTGCAGCTATTCTGTCTGCTTTATATGGGCACTGCAAAGAGACTTCATTGATATATCCAAGAACTGAACAGACTTTAGAAACTTTTACTCATGCCATTATTTTCAGAAAGAAAAATAACTGCCTCAAACTGCGTTACAAAACATGCATTTTCTTCTTTCCAATTAAGCCTATTGCTGTTCCTTGTATTGCCAATAAAGAGAACAATATTGGAATAGCTAGTATATTTTCACATGCAGGATTTCCAACAAAACAAAGCAAAAAAAAGAGAATGTAGGGACTCTAGAAAGACACCAGAGCTATGTGCTCAAAGTAGGGTACTCCTTGTCACAGCATTGCCCCTGAGTGATTTCCTCACACATCTTGCAATTTTTGGTACGGTTCATTTAATGAAGCACCAGCTTCCACATTTCTGCAACTCTAGGAGATGTTTATCTCCTATTTTCAAGACATTTCAAATTCTTACAGCTGGAGATAAATCTTGAAAACATGAGCCAACAAGTCTGTAAGAAGAGCAAAAAAAAAAAGTTCTTTTAAATTTTTTTGGCTCTAATCAAGAGTAAGGCATAGACATTAATAAAATTGATAATGAAGTAGGTGTTCCTTTTGCTTGACATCTGGTTCTTCATCCTGTGGGGGTATGTTGAGGCATGCTTTCAAGTCATACTTTTAAGGTCTTCTCTGTGTCCATGAGGGCTAATAATGTAAATTTTCTTTTAAAATGGAGCATCAAAGTCTTCCAGAGCCAGTATTTGAAGAAAAGAAAGACACAGTGATGCTCTCAGTAGTAACACTGACATTTGAACTAAAGTGATAATAATGGAAGGCCAGAAAGGGTCTCTTACCACCCTGGCAGAACTCAATTACCTATTTTTTCAACATCTGTCTTGGTACCATGGCTACTTTCCAGCTCTGCATGTGTAGATTTTCACATCTTTTCCTTAAGTGGCAGAACCAAGTGAACTATTGTTTGGCCTAACTGAGATTTCATGATGCCACTCTACAGATTTGGTGTGGACCTTCCAGTGAAGTTTCTGGGTTCACCTTCTGGATGGTGGCAGCCATCTCCACTATGTGAGCTGTGCCTGGCAAAGTGCTGCTGCCTGGATGTCTGTTTTCACCAGAAATTACTTACACATGAAGAGAATAATGAGGGATTTTTGCTTGTGTTGCAAATGTGTGTGTGGGTATTTACTTTGCATTTTATAGTGGTAAGCTGCAGTTGTGGGGAGAGAGAAGTGTAAATGATGTTAGCTACTGTCAAAGCCTTTGGCACATTCCTGGAATCCTGGCTAATGCCTGGATGGTTGTGGAGGGTAAATCATGTTGGAATGGTGCGCTTGCTTTTTGTTGTTGCTGTTGCCTACCCCAGTTAAGGAGCTTTCCACCAAAAGGAGATGACTGACTAGAAAGGATGGGGACCCTGCTTTAACATCTGCTCTTTTAAATAAAAAGGAAAATAAAATCTGGTAAATAGTCCTTGCCCTGGTGCAGGGATGACTGGAGCACAGCTGCAGCTGAGCACAGCCTGGCCCTCTGGGCAGGGAGGGAAGGGTCTGGCTGACACGCTGGCACTGGCAGACTGCTGAGGGACCCATGTCCAACCTCCTTGGCTGAAGGAGAGTTGACTGGGAGAATCATTAGACTTTTGGGGAGGGAGGGAGGGAGGGAGGGAAGCAGGAACAACCTACTAGCTAAGACACGGTAAAAGGCTTCCACCTCTCAGCTCTGGGAGTCTCAAAAAGCAAAGTCCCATGTGTGCATTTGCATTCACACAGTAATAAACTAATAAAGTTTAAAAAAAATAAATCAATTGGGACAGAAATTAATACTTCTATTTAAATTAATGTATGTGTCAAAACACATATGGAGAGCTTGGAGAATAATGAATGTAGATCTAATAAATACGTCATTGTTTTGAAGCTATTTGGAAGTCAACTTCTGCTGGTACTTAGTCCCAGTGAAGCTACTGGCAAAACTTTGGTTTCAGCACAGTTAAAACTTCTCTGTTATATCCTTTTTGGGGAGCAACCCGGCATAATCAAATCTACCAAGACTATCCATTTTTGTGAGAACCGAGCACTGGCATCTGCATTTAAAAGAAGGGACATCTAAGAAGATCATTTTGTGCTGGAAAAACCCCCCTTTTTCTTTGTCCCCTTGGTTTAGTAGAATTACCACAATATTTTTTTTCAAACCTGTCTCTTTCTGGTCTATTCTACAGAATGTGCTCTGTGAAACACAAAATAGCACAGGACACAGGGTTTCTGGGCTATGTCACTGGCTGAGAGAATTGTTTATCAGTTCTGACACAGGGATGTAGATATTTTCTTATATTTCTTCATCTAGTCCAAGACAGATTCCCTGAAACCCCCTCTGCTTTTCTTCTCCATTCATGTTTGCCCTTCCTCTCTATCTGGAATCAGGATGCAGATTTCTTTCAAGTGCTTTTAATGTCCTTTTTGTCTTTTGTTTTGTTTTTGTTGCTTCTTAAATGGTTGAAAAGTCTGAAAGTTAGTAAAGATGAAAATATGGGAATTAAGCCATGTTATCGCAAGCAGAATGGAGCTCAATTTATTGGTTTAAATTTTGGAAATGGAAGATGAATTCTGGAAAATTAATTAAATAGTGACTCTGATAAATGGTGACTGACTTAGGAAAACAATTAAAAATGTATTTTAAAGAACCATATTTCCTCTAAAGAATTGCTTTTTAACTGTGGCTGAGTTTGCCACAGCTGACTTCTTCCTCTCAAATCATATTTCAGATGTACTTACTCTTTCCCTTCCACGAAGCCCAAGCCAAGGAATGACACATGTGGTGCTCATTGTATTATCAGGACCTCTGTCTGAACATTTACTCAGAGCCAGTATACCACTTTGTTCTCCATGTTGTTCACCACCACTGCTCATGTAACACCTTTCTCTAACCATGGCCATGACCACTATTTTTTTGCCTTGAAATTGCTGAATGGACACATTGGTTTTGTTCTGTGTATGGCTTGTCAAAATCTTGATAAAAGAATTTTGTCATGGACTGAAACTTGTTAGGAAAAGGGGAACAAGAGTAAAATGGTGTAAGATTTAAGTCAAAACTATTTTGTGGCTGTTGCAAATTTGTTTCACGGGTTTTTTTTCTCTTCAGACATTCCCAGAGCTAGAGCCACATCCAAATCTGATGCGGCTGAAATTGGCTGTTTTCAGCCTCAGAACATCCAGCCAGGACACACAAATACTTAGGGATGTGCAAACTTCACACATTCTGCTGATTTTGCAGCACTACTTACCTGTTTGCAGTGAAGCCCAAGCTGAAATCACTTACTGCCTCAAAGCTGTATCATACTGTTTTGCAAGAACTTACACTGTACAAACTTACTTGTCTGTAGTCTCACTGCCTGAGGTAATTCAAAACACTGAATTGAAGTATATTCTTGAGGTGTTTGACAGTGTTTTAAAGAAGTTTTTAAAATTCACTGAAAATTAATTGACTATTTTCCTAAATAACTTCTGAAAATGAATTTACTTACCTTTACTGAGCCATAACACTAATCCTGCATTTACCTAATTTGATGTTCGTGTAGTCACATCTACTTCCACATGAACAAACTTAATGCAGCTGAAATCACTCTAACTATGGAACTGAATTTAAATCAGTCATCTGCTTACCTGCTGTCCTTAAGTAGGGTATCTGCAGTAAAGATGAAGAAAGAAAAATCTTCTGCCTCCTGCTACAAGGGACCTCCCGCTGACATGTCAGTGGGGCTGGTACCAAAGTATCCACGATGACAGCCAGGTGCTGCAGAGCACAGTGCCTTGTGCTGGCAGTGCTTTGCTCCCTCCGTAGTGCCCTTGCTTTGGTGATAACTCAGGCAGGCTATCACTGTTCAGCATGCCTCCTTATCTCACTCTATCAGTGCCAGCTCCATAGTGCTCTCTGACCTTTTCCAGTCCTGATATGTGTGAGCTGATAGCATCTTAGGACAAGCTTGTGCCAAGATTTGGCTTTTTTTGTTCTGTGATGATGGGTGAAACATGATGTAGCTCAGCCTTGTGCTGTGTTCTTCTGTTCTGCACAGTGAATGACACTGAACTTGTCAGAGTTCTAAGAATGTTGAATTGACTTGTAAATAATGGGAGCAGTTATTAATAACCATTAAGTACTTACTTTTCTGCAGTTCTGTCATCTTTGTTTATTCCCTTTTTTTCTCAGCTCAAAGCCAGAAACTGATAAACAAGTGAAACTGCATGTTTCTGCACCATCACTTGAATCAATTTAAAATCCAATACTTGAATTTAACCATCTCTCAGGGCTTGGATGCCATATTTCAGTTTATGGTGTCTACTGAATTTCTTTTAACCATAATCTGTCTTAAAATGAGACTTTTCTCCACTTGCCTTGCCTATGTCAGGAGCCCAACTGTGAAGCCACACCAGCTACTTCTGTTGTGCTGTACTCCCCCATACCCGTCAGCCCCCAGCCAATTCACTGTATGCCCCACCTGCTCTTGGGCAGTTCAAACTCCTGGGGTGGAGCAGGGGTACCAGGATGGGTGCCAGTGAGTGGTGGTCATGGGCAGAGGGGGCAGACTGTTGGGAGGACTCCGCTGCCAGCAGCAGAAGAGCTCCGTCATACAGTAGGAATCTCTGCCCTGGGTGACGGGCAACGCTGATTAGGAAAAGACTAAATGTCAACATTGTTCTGAACTGGTAATTGGCAATTTTCCAAGAGCATTTTAGACATGAGACTTTTGAGATTTTCCCCTCCCAGGCTGCTCTCCCTTCTCCTCCTCCTCCTTCCCCCTCTAACCACTGTAACTCATTCTGTCAAGAACTGAGTGCTGTCCCTTCAAACCTTCAGATAAATCCTTTACAGCAACAATTTTAAAAGCTGCTGTAGTGTCTCTTTCTGTCTGTCTGTCTTTCCTTGTTGTCTCCTCCTTACTAATTTATTTTGTGGCAAGGGGAAGGTGGCCCTGTGAGTAAGGTGAGGGTGGGGCAGACCAGAGGGGTGAAAGCTGTGTTTCAACACATGTGGCTTTTCATTTTTGCAGGGGTCATTAGCACTCTGTTTAGTGACCAGAGGTTGATTACAAACACCGTGCAGCACTGATGCTTTGCCAAAACATTTGGAGAGGAGATCTGTGCTTATGCTCCCCTTGTCCAATTTGTCTTAAAATATATTATTACCAAAAAGATTTAAAGAAAAATTTATTGCTTGCAAAGAGGGACCCAAATCCCCAGGGCAGAATAAATAAAATAAAAACATGAGAAGTGCATTTATAGTCCTCCTGAAAACAAGAGTGCAGTCTTAAAAAGGTTTCCTTAAAATGAAAAATGAATGACTGAGTCGCCAACTGCTACTAATCTAAAAGTTAGTGCTTTTGATAGTGATGACTGTGCTGCTAACTCTTCGTTAGCAAGAGTATTTAGTTGTAGAATAACAGTGCTTTATAGAACATTTGCTCCCCTGTGGTTTAGAAATTAGGCCGTATGTGGAATAAGTGAGCAAAGATGGAATGTATTTTCCATTGCCCTGGTTATTCCTATGCATGTGTATGTGTGTGTTGGTGTGCTTTTGCATGTGTGTCTCTGTGCACTAATAGCTTTGTGGTGATGATGGAGATCATCAAGATGATACAGAATGGAAATACTGTGTGATTTTCTGGAGTCAGCTTTAAGGACTCAATTTAGATGGGAAAGGCAGTGATTTCTGGAAAGTAGGTTTGCCAGCAGGCTGCACTTAAGACCCTTAGATGGTATTTACTGCAGAAATGTACATTACTGTGATGTGTTAGAATCTGGAAATAATTTTTCCCACAAGGGAGAAAACACCTTGTCATAAAATATAGCGTATTTTACTTGTTTATTCAGTGTTATGTTTTTCTAATAAATTGTGGACTTAGCCTTGTTTTCATTTATGTTAGTGAAAGATTTTCACATGCATTCAACCTAGTAATATTGACTCTATCTAGCTCTGATGCTCAGTGTGAGATTTGCTTTCCAAAGCTTATACTGGCATTTCTGAGGGTTATAAGCTGCAGCTGTTCCTCAAGCCATCAACAGCAACGTGAGCCTCAGCAGAAAACCTGTCAAACCTTTTTCTCCTACACACAGTTTATGTATTTTCAGCCCCTGTCATACTTTGGCTGAGGACTCTATCCTCCACCCTGCAGCGGTCTCTGGGCAGAAGGAGCAGAGACATTCAGGAAGAAGTACGCTGGTATTTATCTCCAAGTGTGGCAGAAAAGCAATGTGTGCCGGTAGGGTAAGAGCCAGGGAGCTACATGGGCAGAAGTTTCAGTTCAGCTGCCCAGATCTGCTTTTTGAGAGCAGCTGGTAGTGGGGAAATGAGTCGTTCAAACTGACTAGAGTCTTGCTTGTACTCTAGAAAATGGGTCTATTTTCTTCTAACTAGGGTCTGCTGAAGGGAGTACTGTTTTCTGCTCTTTCCTGGCAAAAGAGCTAGGAGAAATCCCATTTTTCCATATTATTTGTTGAGCTTTCCTCTCTGCAGGTGAAGTCAAGTCTTTCCGTGTACCACTGTACACTTAACCTCATCACCTTTCTGTCAATTGGTTACAGTGTTGAACTGATCAATGACTTGTGCTGTGGGGCAACGTCTTAATGCAATTAATAGCAATCCTTTAAGCAAAATTTATATTTCTTTAAATTGAAAGTGCTGGTAGCAGGAGGCACACCTCCCCTTAGGACCCATGGTTGTGAAAAACCTTGGAGGCAAGAGGAGAAGGTTTCTTGGAGAGACTGTACATACAGTATCATGTCAGCAGAGTGAGCTGATTCCAGTTTCTCCATCTCAGCTGGACGTCCTTGGCAGGGTGACAGACAGGCCTTTTTTGTTGAAACCCTTCCTGGCACTGAGGCCACAAGAACACCCCAAGTATTTTAAGTTAGCTACGTAGGTCCTATTCTTAACTTTTCATCTCATCAGATACTTTTCTTATTAGGTCTTGAGAGCCTTTCCTCTAAGGTAATGATGATGTACATTAAACATCCGTGATCAAGTCCTAGCTTGTGTATTTCTAATGTGTTATGACTGTGATCTGTGCAATAGCTGTGCTCCAGCCCTGCTGGGCCATGTGACATAATGGCGTTTTTTAATTTCCTCCTTCCAGTGCGATTGTCTGTTCGCATGTAGGAAATTACTTTGTTTTCCGTGTTAATTGGTAGCATGACCTGTTTCAGCAATTCACCATCTCAAAGGTAGGTCTGAGATCTCCAAATGACTCACTGACATAAACGCAGATGAGCTAAAGCCACTTGTGCTACAGAAGGGCCGAAAGCCAAAGTGGAGCCTCTTGATATCCAAGATAGCCTTTTAGCCTGCAGGACCGTGAGCCCATGGCCCACTTTGTTAATGACTGCATTGAAGTCTAGTGGCAAATGGTAGGTTGTAAGAGGCAGCCCGCAGAAGTAGTCATGTTAAATTCATGGCCTCTAGCTCACTTGATCAATTGCAAGCTGGTAGACATTTATTTAAAATTTATACCACATGAATGTCTGAGGTAATAGGTGAATACTGTAAAGGGTTTATTTAAAAGAAAATTTGACCAGTAGGGTCTTTAGAGATCAAATATTTCATTTTCAAGGCTGTCCTGTGTATTTGTAGAGGAGGAGGGGGAAGTAAAGAGGGATTTGGATAATGCGAAATACCACAGAAAGCAAGATTTTCCAAGGAAAACACCAGGAAGCTTGGTATGAGCATTTAATGTATGCTGAAGTTTTTAAAAGGAAACATTAATGGTGAAACATGCCCTCAAAGGACAAGCCAGCAATAAATTTTGTGTCACAAAATTACCTGTCAGTGAGATTATGTTCAAATAACGTAGAATTGTTCCTGCTTCTTGAGGGGTTGGGAGAAACTTCACGGGAGATTGTTCAAAGTATTCAGAATTATGTGCACAAATCCCATTAACAATAATGGGATTTGTGTGTTCAACCCTGCTCAAATGGCATTGAAAAATGCGGCTCTTGGTTGTTCTTCCCCAAAGCACAGACATGGCAAGGGAGCAATGAAATCCAAAATATTTTCTCTCAAGATTTTTTTTTATTACCTTCCAGACGCAGAGTATCTGACTAGCAGCCTGTGTGTACTGCATTATAATTAAAGCCTACAGGCAATTCTCCTTTTCTCTGGGTCAGGGGTGGGGTGGGATATAACAGCAACAGCAAAAAAATTTCCACCGAACAGATTTGACATGTCAGCATTCCTATTATCTGTGTCAATGGGGAACATTATTCTGTAAAAGATCAGCAGGACTATAAGCATTTCAAATGAGTAGGCTCCAGTAAAAGGGGCTTGGTGTTGGCTTTTTTTTCCTCTAATGTCCTTACTTGAAAAAAATCATGGTCTTTATTTTGATGTATTATAGATGAGACTAAGTTCTTACAAATTAAAGTATAAGGCAGACTCCAAAGGTGGAAGGCAGAGGAAGAAAGGGGAAAATATACAATTAAGTCAACTATGACTGAACATGTTGCCATGGGATTTGATCTTATCCTATTTACAAGAGAAAACTTATGACTCATGGGTTCTAAATGATCGAGTCATTACTCATTTATGGAGTAAAAAAATGGATACCTTTTATGGGATTTTTATAAATAATGATTACTTCCCCATATTTGTGAATACTGAGCAAAGACATGCTGCAGTCATAAAACTCTCTGCATGCGTGGCTTCTGTGCAGACTTTTTGAGAAGTATTTAATGTTAAGTTATTGTTTCTGTTTTCAAGCTTTATTCTCCATGGGGTTATGCTCATTGCCTGTGCTGAGTTGTAACCCTTATTTCACAAGATCACAAAGGGAAAGTAGGATAGGTTTTGCCAAAATCCAGACAGATGATGCCTAAAGTGCAGTTCAGGATGGACATGTAAAAGATATATTTTTTTTAACTATTTTCTTTCCTTCTAAGCCTGAGAGGGCTCTGCAGGATTCCAGCAGTTGCCAGTGGTCCGTTGTGATGGTCATGATGCTGCTTACCATGTACTTTTGCCTAGTCAAGATTTTTCAGCTGTTCCTGAGGAGCTTAAAAGACTTTAGCCTACCCCTGCACTCTTTCTGGACACTGCTGACTTGTGGATTGGTCCAACTTTAGTACTGTTTTCTTCTGCTGATCTTTGTTAGGCTCAGTTAATGCTTTCTTTTATCTCTTCCACTGCCCTCATTCACAGGATTATTAAAACAGTAACCATTATGATCTGGTTTTGAACTTTGTCTTTTTGCCCTGGGAGGGATCCATGCTCTTGTCCTGGTGCACGTGAAGTGTTAACCTCTTGTGCTGCTAACCTTCCTGTGTGGGTTTGAAGAAGTGCACTAAACCATTAATAGGAAAGAGATATCTGCATATCAGATTAGAATCTGATTTGATGAGAGAGAAATCCGTTTAAGAGCTTGTGTAATGGAGACAGTCACTGAAAAACGAATCCTTTTTTGAAATTTTGATGTATGACAGCTGGGTAGATACATCAGGAAAAGGGATTTTTCAAGGGGAGCAATTGTAGTTTTAAATTTTATTGTTTGATGCACAGCCTTTGCAGTAACATTTCTCCTTGGGTGGGCAGTAGTTTTATGGTGGCCACAACTCACTTCTGACTGGGTTCAAATCTAGACTGTTCCGGATCCTAGAGATCAAGCCCAGTTATAAATTTTACATTTGAAGTTATGCATGTTTTCCTGAGGGAGCGTACGTGAAGAGGAGAGAATGTGGGAGCAGTGAATGCTACATTCAATTCTTGAGTTACAGTCTACCTATAATATCTTTCCAGTTGTGGTTGTGTATCCATTTTTTTCATATCCCTGAAAGTATTTCTCTGAAAATCAGACAGACTTCTACAGAGGATTCATAGATGTGGATTCTTAAAGCAGCTGGCCATGGTATTGAGATAATCTTCCAAGGCTTTACTTGATTCTCTGGAGAAAAGAAACAATTGGAAGAGAAGCATAAAATGAGTATGCTTATACAACAAAGACATCCCATTGATGTAGAGATTGGAAACCCCTTGCTGAAATTCTTTCCTAACACCTGTCTAGTTGTGTAGAGGTGCAATTTTTAGAGATGTATGTTTTAGGTAGATTGACTCTGGATACCAGAAGAAAGTGGAATCCACTTTCTTGTTAATTCTGTTTCTGTGCCAAACTCTGTGTTTGTGGGAGATTATGGCTTTTAATGTACTGAGCAGTAAAATCTAGTATTTGACTTAATGTGATTCTAGCTGGTTTATGATATCCTAAGTGTTACAATACATCCACACATTTTAGTGGTTGCTCCAACTCCTACAACCAGTCAAAGAGAGCTACATGCTGCCCTTGGCATGGTAACACTGAAAAAATGAGAATTAGAATTTATATTTTCCACTTTTTTCTATATATATACACCTGTACCATTGAATTGCAATCTGTAGGGAATCCTTTGAATAAAATGGAAATTGTTACTTATGGGGAACTCTGTACATTTGTAGAGAAAAAGAGAGAGGATACTTGCAGCCTGTCTGGAATAGCAAAAGCTTTTTAGTTCTAGTATTCTTCTATTTGCACTACCCAGTGCTCAGAGACCGTTTTTGTAAGTTAAAAGAAGCATTAAAACTTCACACATGCTTTAACTTGAGGATACGGAGAGAATTCTGGATAGCACTATTGTTCCTGTGAGCAAAGCCAAAAAACTATTATCCAAATCCTCTTTCTGCTTTGGTGTCAGACAAGATCAGCCAAAATGCTGGACTTATCTGGCATGTATTGGGTGTCAACTATGAACAAAATCTTGATTCCAGCTACCAGAGTCATATCTCAGAGCTGCTTTCAACAAGTTAGATCAAGAAAGCTGTTGGGTTTTTTAAAACATTCTGCGCTGTGCAAGTGAGCTAATGTCAGTTGTGTTCTGGACGGCTGTTAGACGTCACAGCTGTAACAACAAAAAGTGAGATTTTCTTTTTAACATCATGCTTCAAAAGTTAAATTAAAAATTCTCTTGCAAAAATAACTCTGTAATAAATAGAGTATGCATCAATAAATGTACCAAGGAAGGGCAATCTGCACCTGATATAATAAAAATATTTCTCATGAAACTTCTGTTCAAAGAAGTGGAGCATTTAGTTGTGATGGGTGACTTCTCTACAGAATTTTAGAATTCAGTTATGGGATGGAATTTCTGTTATTTTAACATCCCATTTAAACCATTTTGGCTTCATAAAAGGTACTCAAATATATAGGAAAATCTGGTCTATAGAACATTTTCTGCTCTGAGAAGAATTCTTGAATTTTACAGGTTGCCACAGTTTTCAGGTCCTTTTCTGTGGAACTTAGAAATTTTAATCACTGTTAGTGTAAATATGGTAGGCACGTGTGGCTTTAATTTGCAGCAAAGCATTCAACACCTCCTGTTTTAGAATTGCATTTAAGCTCAGCTAAATTTGTGCTTACAACAGCACAGAAAGATGCTGAATTATCCTGAAAATACTTGGCAGCATTCGAACTATATAAAACTAAAATCCTGCTCTGGCCTGCTGGACAGAGGTGATTCTTCTGGAAAACTTTTTCTGGTTTGTAAATACTTAGCATGTGGTAAAATCACTGCCTGATTGAGAACCGTACTTGGGAGGAAGGGGTCTGACCTTCCACCAAGTTGGTGTTTTAAGCTGGTTTTTATTTTTGCTCTCTCTTTTGGTCCCTCATTGTAGTTTTCTAAATACTTGTAAATAGCTCTTCAACTACAGCCAATAATATTTTAATAATATTCCAGTATTTGAAAAACACCCTAGATTTAAACCTACAGGCCCATATATGTGAAAAGCTGGTGATATTGAAGCTTCCAATAACCTTATTTATTGAGAAATTATATTTTTTTCTTATAAGTGAATACACTGTAATATTATTTTTAGGTTAATAGTATATTAACTACTGTGACACAGTCTGCTGTGAACTAACTTGAGATGTTCATGCTGTGTGATCTGAAAAATATCTGTGTGGAGTTGGATTTTGAAAGTACCCACGATTCTGCAATGATCTTGCACACTTTAATCAAGAGCCATTTCCATAATCACCCTTTTGTCGTGTACCATAGTGTCTCCTGTTACAGAAATAAATATCATATCATGATAAACAGAGATAGGTTTTTCATTCGTTGTAGAAACAAGATGTGCCTTGATAACACAAATGACTCACCAAGTGCTGGAAGATTTCGTTTCCATCCATTAAACTAAAAATCTGAAGAGCTGTGGCCTCTTAATACTTGTATGAGTGGAAAAATGGAAGTGCCTGATTTGTGCTCCTTGTACTGGAATGATGCCCCAGGAAGGGTGTAAAAAGGTGTGAGGTTCTGCAGGCATGAAGCACAATATACTCATGCTGCTAATCTCTTCATGTGCTTGAAATCCTGCTTACACACCTTACTATCCACTTTGAACAGGGATCAGTTAGGGAGAGGAAAATCTTTCACAGTCTAACACCAAGAAATAAAATAAAAGATGATGAGGAGCTGTAGGTTGGTGTCAAAAATGGAGAGAATGCCCCCACTGTCTCCCATGGATCCTGCCTCATACATGCACCTCTATGGTTGTTATATCACAACTCCTGACACTGCACCACATCCGTTCATCACTTTCTCTTCACTTTTAACTAAATTTAAAGAACTTTCGATTTATTAGATATTATTCTTATTTATCACAATTGTTATAGTTTTCTATTATTGCTGCATTTTCATGACAGAAGAGTAAGATTGCTCAGAGGTGCTGGTTTTTACCCCTTCACGTAAGGATTTCTCTGTCCTTGTTCCCTCTCCTTCATATCCCCAGATTATTACCCTGAGAAAACTTGTCCCTTCTGTCTACCAGTGATAGATCAGGGTATTGTTTACTTCATAGCCTAAAAATGGCTCTTACTCTTTGATCTGACTCACTGTTTTACAGTACAGTCACAGATCAATTTGGCTTCAGATTCTCAAAGAAACAGATTCTATGGGAATCTATTTTTTTGATCAAGAGATGGTACCAAACTAAAATACACTGCTGGAGGGAATATCCTTTCAACTTTTCATAATTCATTTGAATGTCTGTTTCACCCTTCTGCAAACATTTTTGGGATCAGTTTAAGGAAAAAAAATGTAGAAATACAGACACTCCCATGTCCTGTGAGGCATGTGAGTTATTGTTTACTGCTTTTTTTTCCCCCTAGATACATAGGTAATTTCTTTGTGGATAGAAGATTTTTCTCCAATCTGGTCTATGAATTTTCTTTTTCAAAGACTGGAGATGGGTGTGGGGGGAAAGAATCCAACCCCACATTGTCATACAATTGTCACTCAGTGTTTGAAGTAACTGCTTAGCAGTTTTGGTTTTCTTCAAGTTTTTTAGCCCAAAATTGGAAGAGTTGGGAGCACTGTGGTACACTGTGCTCACTCAGTCCTACGTTACAGAAGTGGTTAATGTTTTTTTTATTTATTGCCTGACATTTCTTGGTTTTTTTGAAGGATGGTAAATACTGCTGAGAGTTTATATTGGTGTATCATAGCTACTACCTGACAGATCTTTCCTTTTAAATTATTTTTGCCTTTTGCATTTTTAAATAAATTATTGATGAAAAGATACTGTTCTGCATGGCCAAGTAACAATATACTGTCTGTAAGAAAGGAGGGAGTCCCTGGACCTACATACTGCAGACCTCCAACATTCAGCCAAGCCCCATCCAGATGCTGATACGTGATTGAATGTTTCTGTCTGCTGAATCCCAGACAAGCAATGAAAATATCCTGCTGTGCAGTAGATCCACTAGGGAGAAAACACATGTACACATCTAATTAAAAAAAGAAATCCACCCCAACCCTGGGTACAGCCCTGTCATGTCCTCTCTATTTTAGCTGAGGTTTATACTCTTGAAGGACGTGAGGAATGCTGTAACAGTATTTAGTAGTCCTGTTCTTCTGTAAGGTACCTGCTTGCTTCAAATGAAGTTGTTGTTATCCTAGGCTGTGTTCCTTAAAAGTATTATGTAAGGATAACTTCCTGTATCCCTGCAGTGTTTTAATTATTATTCTCACAAGTTAATATTAGAGTTAAAATGTTATTCTCAATGCGTTAAGAGGGTAATGGCAAGACAATTTAATTTTACCTCTTCTTGTGGAAAACAGTGCTTCAGCCTTAACCTGTGAACACTTTTTTAATACCGGTGACACACTTGAGGATAAACAGCTTGAACTTGCTGTAATTGGTAAATAATTTTTTTTTACAGGAATGGCAGAAGGCAACAGTTTGCCTTTTCTTTTTTGAAGAAAGAAAGGGAAGGAAAATAAGGAAACAAAACCAGCCATGCCTTCTCCTCATGAACAGAAGTGCAGAGCACAGTCTGATAAAGATGACTTTCTAAAGCAATTTTTTCCTTATAAGACAAAGGGAATAAAACATGTACAAGTTTGCTTACAGATTTTCCTTCTAAGTATGTTAATGCGAGACTGTATGGATTTGCATTCTTGTATACCAGCCTTTTGCAATCACTCTGGCTCTTGCAGAGACTATTCCCTTCTATTTGACTTGGTATTAAGCACCTGAATGTCCAGATGGAGGACCATGCTGGGGTCTGCCATATGCTGACAAAGAGGTCGGTGAAGTGCGAATGAAGCACTTGGGCATCACACAACACGTGCTCCACACATAACCCAGAAGGAATTTTGGCTGAGTTAGGGTTGTCCTAAGGCTATCACTATAACTTACTCCCTATGCTCTTTTCAGCTAATTGTAAGAGATAATGCTCTCTCCAGGCTTTTAGTCTTTCTCTGTATCCCCACAAGAGAATCTAATTAATGCCTATTATAGCATTGACTCTGTGAGAAATCATTTAAATGGGGCTATCAATCTGCTGTCCAGCTGTTACAGATCCAAGTGGAATTTGAATTGACAGAGCTGAGAGGAGCTGTTTTATCTCTTTACCATTTTCTGATGCATCACTTTAAAAGTGTGCATGGCAATAGATAGGGTTACCAAATCTATATTTTGGGACCTGACTTCCAAAGGAGGTGAACAGCTGCATCTTTCATTGAGTTTTGCTGAAATTGCAGATGATGCCTCTGCAGATCAGGCTCACTGGAATTCTTGAAACAGAATTTCAGATGTGTGATCTGTGGGCACCTACGTCCAGGGATCCTTCTTGATCACCATTGCTTCTGACACATACCAGCAGGGCTACCGCCACAACCACCTCCTTCCCTATATGAGTAAAAATGGGAACTGAGATCCCTCAACAAGCAATTCAGCTTCCCCTTCAGATGACTAAAGCTTCCTTGATGCAATGGTTGCCAGTCATAGAGGAGAGTGACCATGTCCTTCCTGCCCATACTTCATCAAGGCCTCCTGTTGCATACTGTGCTAATTTTTGAGCTACAGGGAAAAATCACAGAGGTATAGTGGAAGTCAAGGCAATAAGCCAGCAACTTAAGTAAATTTAACTCTAAACAAGGGCAGTGGAAAGGAGATGCACTAGGGTGTGAGAAGTAACCAAGCAAAGGAAAGCCCTTTAAAGTTTGAAAGAAGTTTACGTGTTTGCCTGTATTTTGGGCTCTAGACAGTAGGAGATGGGGATGGAGGAGAGGGAGGAAGTTCATGAATTCTTTAAAGATTTTGTTCTTTCCCTAGAAGGTGGTATTTTTCAAAGGCCAAAGTTCAGTTGCTACCCATATGCTACCACTTCAAGCCTATAACCTTTGTCTTTTACAGCTATCCATTTAAAAAATTTGTGATCCTTTTCTGTCAGTGATGTGCTTCTAGAGTACTGCTAATGAGCTTTGGGACTTGCTTAGAAAAAAAAGACCTTTAACATCTTCAAACTGTGGACAGCTTTTGAGGTGGTATTGGTTGTGGTAAAGTCCTGTTACTCTGGCTGTGACCTAAAGCCTATTGAAGTGAATGGGAGTCTTTCTGCTTACTTTAATAGGCTTTAGATCTGTATCCTATAAGCAGAGCTAAGTCTAAACCGTTTCATATTTGGAAGAAGAGAGCAACACAGATTATATTTCCTGGCTATGGAGTTTCCTTTGTCCTCAGGTCAAAACTTGTCTTCAAATTCTGTCTCTGCAATGTTTATTCTCACAAAAGGAGATAAAGGTCTTTGTTCCTCTAGAAGTCCCTAGATGACTAGATTGAACAAACAGAGCAGTAGTGTTCTCACTGTTTTCCATCACCTACTAAAGAGCAGAACCTTCTCCCTCCCCCAGCGTTTCCATTTCCTCTACTTCCTGTCTTTGCAGATTGGGTAACAAATGCTGAATATTTCCTGAAGTTGACTAATGACAGGACATTGGTGTCTGCAGCTGAGCAGTCTGGTTAGTGCTGGGTTGAATTCTTGACTGAAAGGAGGTGCTACAGCTGTGTTTATTGAGTCGTCGTGTCACCCCTCTGCCCCCATATGCTTCTGTCCTTTTAACACCCTTAGGGTATGGTATCAGCCTAGTCTAAGCATCCCGTGGGAAACAGACTTCAAAATACTTTTAATTTTATTGCACTATTCTTATTCCCTCAAAAAGATTATTATAGGCCAAGCTGAGATACAGTGTTTATATGGCTTTTTTTCCACATTTTGCTCAACCAAGGACATAAATGATTGGGGAAATGAATGGTTGTATTTGGTTTGTGCAGGTTTTGGAAGTAGGCCTGGCTACAGTGGTGGCTTCTGTGAGAAGCTACTAGAAGCCTCCTCTGTGTCAGAGCCAATGCCAGCTGGCTCCAAGATGGGCCCACTGCAGGCTATCATCAGTGATGGTGATAGTGCCTCTGGAATGACAGATATAAGATGGAAAAAAATTGTTATTGCTGAGAAATGATTACGTCCAGAGAAGATTAGAGTGAGAATGTGTGAGAGGAACAACTCTGCAGACACCAAGGTCAGTGCAGTAGGAGAGAGAGGAGGTATTCCAGGCACTGGAGCTGAGATTCCTCTGCAGTCCCTGGGAAGACCCTGGTGAGACAGGCTGTGCCTTGGCAGCCCATGAAGGTTCAGGGTGGGAGTAGAGATTCACCTGCAGCCCATGGAGGGGACCCATGCTGGAGCAGGTGGATGCTGGAAGAAGGCTGTGATCCCATGAGGAGACCATGCTGGAGCAGGCTCGTGGCAGGACCTGTGGATCCATGGAGAGGGAGCCCACATTTGAGCAGATTTGCTAGCAAGACTTGTGACCCTATGGGGGACCCACACTGTTCCTGAGGACAGCACCCTGTGGATGAGATCCTTCACTGAAGCAGTTTGTGAAGATCTGCAGCCTGTGGGAAGGACTCACGTTGGAGAAGTCCATGGAGGAATGTCTCCCATGGGAGGGACCGTGCGTTGGAGCAGGGGAAGAGTGTGAGGAGTCTTTCCCATGAGGAATAAGAAGTGGCAGAGACAATGTGTGATGAACTGATTGCAGACCCTGTTTCCGAAACCACTGTGCTGCTAAGGGAGGGGAGATAAAGAAATTGGGAGTAAACTTGAGCCCAGGAAGAAGAGAGGGGTGGGGAGGAGGTGTTTTAAGATTTGATTTTATTTGTCATTATCCTACTCTGATTTGATTGGCAATAAGTCAAATTATTTTTTCCTCGAGTCTGTTTTGCCTGTGATGGCAAGTGATGAGCAATCCCTCCCTGTCCTTATTTTGACCTGTGAGCCTTTTGTTATATTTTCTCTCCCCTATCCAGCTGAGCAGGGGAGGGACAGAGTGGCTTTGGTGGGCACTTGGCATTCAGCCACGGTCAATGCAGCACAATGGCCTTTAAAATTAGGAGGAAGAGAAGATAAGATCTTCCACAGGTGGAAATCACATTGGGGTTGGTTTACAGAAAGTTTGGTTACACACTACCGAAATTGAGAATGTTTAGAACTGGGTTTCTTAAGTCCCCTGGTTATCCTTTATACTGAGAGTATAACTGCTGAGAAGGAAAGGAATTTTATTTTATAGCTTAGGCTTTTCTTGTGAAATGGCTAGACTGTCTCTCCTTTTGTCTGAGGGATTTCTTTCTCATTATGTCATTAAAACTTCAATTGCTCCATTTCTTTTGTGCTGACAGAAATGCATAGATCTGTGTTTCTGTATGTATCAAATTATATGGTCTTCTGTGAGAAAAAAAGTCAAATATCCATGTGTCCCTTGGTCTGATTAGTAATGGCATTCATGTGAGCAGAGAAAGTCCAGTGGCAACGAAAAACAGATTATTTCCTTAGCTGATATGCAATGGCTGTTGATTCCAGTGTCCTAAAGTGCTACCAGATATTCTTGCTTTGGAGGTGGAAGCACCTCTTCAAAGACAGACAAAGATCAGCAACCAAAACAGCGGGCAACACAAAAATTTAAGCTCCGAAACAAGGAAGGTGAAAAGACAGGATAGAAACGGGTTATGCAGTGATATGAGGGTTAAGATAATCAAGGAATTACAAGGAATCTTTCCCATGTGGCAGCAATGTTCGTGGATCTTTGATCTAAAATCAGATTGTTGCTTTGTATGTGAATCTAATGAATGGAATTCACATCCTGATACCTGCTGGCAAATATACCTGTGAAAAAAATCTTAAAACGAGTGGGCTCATCTCCTGGCATACTACAAAATCTATTTCTTTAATGCATATGCTTACTTTGGCATCATTGGCTTACTCTTGACTTAAATAGGATTTCAGCCTTGTTTAGTAAATGAAAGTAGAAGACATATTTGGGTTTTTGCATAAGTTGAGAAAGATTAAAGTAATCTAAATTTAGCATACACATAGAATACTTGTGACTAGTTCTGGGGCATATTTTTACTTACTATAACTGTTTGTCATTTTTCACATTGAATAGTATATTTTCTTTTATATAAATGTTTGTATGCTAGCTGTAACAAATGTAGGAAAAATGTGCAGTTCAGTAAAAAGCCCACACACCATCAAATCCACAACACTTTTCTTCCTTTTCCATCTTCTACATAACTGTTATTAATTTTTTCCTTTGCTATGTTCTGATTCTCCAGTGCAGAATCTTTCAAATGAAAGTTAACAGATGCTCTTCCACACAATCTGACTGCTCCTGAGGGGAGCTTGTTCCCACCAGACGTTTTACAACATCTGTTTGAAGCTAACTTCACGTTCCCTCTGTTCCATCTCAGACTGGAAGCCCTGACGAAAAGAGATGAGAAGGTACATGTTCAGAGGAAGGGCTTTGATCCGTGATGCCACACACTGACTGACATTTCCACTTACATTGAAACATGCTGCTCTCACATACATGGTAATAAACAGGACTCTTCAGCTGGCTAACAGAGATGATGTTGAGACAGCAGGGGAAAAAAATCACCTTTGTTAGCAAAAAAGTTTCTTTAGATATAAAACTTGTAAATATATTGCAATTGCTTATAGAGTCTGGTAATATTTTTTTTTATTATTTACATACGGTATGAGATTTTCTGAATTTATTGATATACTAGCACACTTTTTTCTAGTGGTTTGCTGGAGTTTGTAGCTGGAACTTCAGGATTTTTCCAAATATATACCAAATTTTATCACTTCAAACTTATGCTGCTATAGTGTGTAAATACAATTTTTTCTCCGTCAGAGCAATGCAAACTTCTTTCTTCATATTAAACTTTTCTCATTCCAGCTATTTTGTCTTTCTGTTCTTAATTAACATTTGTTGCCTTTGAAATTATAGCATTCAATGCTGTCTCTTTAAAAAAATAGGGAAACAAAGATACACATTTTTCAGAGGGGGAAGGATATTGCAAAATTATTTTCTCAACTCTTCAATACATCTAAAAATGTAACATTGCAGAAACAAAGAAATTATTTCATTGCAGCACCATAATACAAGCAGTTCTGAAATCAACTGAAAACTTTTCCACTAATGCTGATGAACAGAGTTTTCTAGAGCTCTTTTTTTTTAAACATGTTATCTTTTGAACGCTGACTTGTGAGAATAAAGAAATTTTTTGCAGAATTTAAAAAACTTTGATAAGATATATCTTCTTTTCCTTTTTTGAAAACTGAATGTTTTGTTATTGTAATCCATAGCCTGAATGCCATTGAAAAATGGTGAAAACCTTAAGTTATTCTGGGAATTTTAAATAAAGGTTCTGGAATGACCCAAAAGCTTATATATTTTGAAAATTAATAGTATTTTTACCAAAAATTCTCCCTGCCCAGTAATCATGTCATCTCTCATTCTGTTCTGGCTCCTCAGCCTTTCACAAGCTGTTTAATTTGAGTCCTCTAAGACAGGAATTTAGGAATAAATTGGGTCATCTTTCAAAGTAGTATTATTGACCAAGTAATAATTTTAATAATATTTCATTAATTCTTTATGCATTGCTATGGTCTGTTCCAGTCCTTCTCCTAATAAGTCATCCTCCTGACTTACCTACTTCACCATGTTGTGTCAGTGGCTGCTGGAAACAGGGATGGTCCACGATGCAGCAACCCTGCCATGCCCGTGAGAGTCACAGTACTTCCCATGCTCAGTATTTGAATTGCCTTTAGTTGAAAAATCTCTTTTAAATTGTCTCCACAAAGTTCTGGATGAATCTTCAAGTGTTCCCAGTTGCTTATGTACTATCTTGCATACATCACTTAACAGTGATGGACTGTCTACTTGAAGGTCATCACTTGGTCTCACTATGATGGACTCTGAGAGACAAAGGAAATACAGGAAATTCTCTTACTTTGTTCTTCTGCAAACTAAATATCTTGGACCAGTGGTACTTTCCAAGACCAGTAGTGCCAAATCAGTAAGTCAGGCAGCAGAAGTTGCTCCAAGATGCGAGAACATGGTACAAGAGTTTCTAATATTTTAGCCTATTTGGATTTGATTGAAGCTGGTTTTTGAAAGTACTGAGAATCTTAGCTGAAGTATCTGATAGGAGGCCAAAATGGATTTCCCAGTCTTCCAGATCTTTTGTGAATTACCATGTCATGGCAGAGAGCAAGTGTGGTATTATCTTGAGATTCAATTTCCAAATCCACAGCTCCTTCCCGTCCTAGATGGTTGACTCCAAGACTGGAAGTTTAGACAGTCTGGTAATGTCACTTCAGGTTAGTGGTGGTAGATCTACCAGCAGTGACATGGATGAATGACTTCAATAAAGAAGTACAGTGGAATAGCATCTTCCACAAACCTATTTGTACCATATGTCATGCTGCCTAATACTGCTGTAGTAGAACCCACAACCTTGGGGCCTTCTGCTTGTTGTTAGAAACATTGGCTGTGAGTTCCTCACCATTTTCGGTGGGGGTGCGGTGGGGTGGTGTGTGGGGGGAACATGGAATATCTGAAAACAGTAACTCTTACTCTGTTCATTGACATAAACCGGCTGCCAGATCCTTGTGGGACCCAGGCTGATAAAAAACAGGGAAAAACTATTTTATTTGCGATGTAAGGAATTTTAGCCTGTGGAGATTTTTAGTTCAACAGCAGTAAAGGTAGGGACAGCAACCAGTGAGGCTGTTAAAGGTTACATTCTCTCCCACCCTCTCTTTATTCCCAGTCCCTTGAGTCATAATTAAAACTCCAGAAAGTGAGAAGCTGTTACTAATGCTAACATACAGTTTGGCACAACAGAATCATGCATTTACTGACTTGTGGTTTTTATTTAATTTCATTTTTTATAGGTCAGGCTGAATTTTTATTTTACTATTTGGTTTACAAAGGGCTTTTTTTCTGAATCTGGAACTTTTAATTTGATTTAAGTGTTTCCCAGGTATAACAATTATGGAAACAAACACCTTGTTCAGCAGCCTGACAATAATTATCTCCTAATGGAACAATTAGGCACTTTAATCAGATGTGACTTTAGTGCTCTAAAGTTGAAAATGCTGGAGATGGTCTCTTGTGCTTTGTACTGTTTAGAATTTCTCTCCAGAAATTAGCTGGACAGGGAGATGAATTAGTTACCCTTTGTATCTTTTTGAGAGCTGTTCATATTTGAAGGAGTGGTTTCATAATAATGATATTTATATACTATCTTTCCCAGGACTGAAACAGTATACAGGGTTACTTAGAAGGTCCCTACTCAGACAAGACTTTGTGAATTTGGTGGGTAAAGTCTGGGAAAGAATGTAGGAATTTTTAATGTTGCTTTCAGCCATTTCCTTAATGCTCCGAAATGTTTTGTGACTGATTTATAAGAAAGGCTCTCTGTCAACACAGGAGTCCTTTAAGTACCTGCTGGAGAGGTTTATTTACAAGTCTTTATGACTATTCATATCTGAAGTTAACTACTTACAGGTCTTAGAAAGCCATTCCTCAGTAGATGATTACTTTTCTAAGACAAACTGAGGTGGAAGGCTGTTGCTAAACCCTGAGACTTGTATATAAGCTTATACTTCCCATGTACAAATATCATGGAGGCAATTTAAACTGCTCAGGGAGATTCTTGGAAAATCTCACAGTGAAGGAGAAAGACTTATTGGCACCTGTTGGATCACCATTGCCATTTCTTAAAATACATAGCCCCTTTTAAGGTCATCTGTTAAACTACTGGCCACCCTGACCTTGCAGTCTGGTGTGAATTCACCCCAAGGTAATATGAACTAGTAGATTAAAAAAAAAGTCTCCCTCCTGCTGCAGATACATTTCAGTGCTTAACAGCCATTTGTGTTTTCATTTTCCCTTTCTTGTCTACGGGACAAGATAACTTTGGTCTCAGAAAGCCTGGAAAGCCTTGTACTGCAGTTCACCTGATGGCATACTGTTCACCAATAGATCCCAGTTTTTCTGGTGTACTGAGACCACCAAATTTAGATCAGCCATTCCCTGTTTCCTGATCTGGCTTTGCTGTGCAGGATATGGCAAACTGCGGGGCATGAGTTTTCATGGATTTACGGCAAGACCCCAGATATGCACATGCAAAAAACAACAGTATCTCTTGAAATGCAGTTATAATCCTTGAAGAGTACTCCAGGCTGTCATCCTCATTCTCACATTATTTCTTGATGCTGCCATCTCTCCAGTATGACACAAGAAATGTGAATTGTGGGGCAAGTTTGCCTTGTTCTTGTTCAAAAGATTGTACATGAGGATTAAGTCTTCTTCACTGATTGCTACTTACCAAAATCTATTAGATCAAGCTGCTTGCAGAGAACAAGATGTTGCAAATTGTGAAATCAAAGAGTACTTCCCCTCTAGTTGTCTAGATAGCATATCAAAGTGTATTTGTTGCCATATTTAATAAGGCAGAATTGAAATTCCGCATTCAGTTATGAGATTGAAGCCTAAATATAAGTGGTTTTTACCTGCTAAGATAGGAAAAGAGAGCAGAATTGCTCAATAAGCTTACCTGTGCTGCTGCTTGGAGTACTACTTTGTAGTGCTTATTTTCTACAAATATCCATTCATCCATTTTTAATAAGAGTGACTCTCAGACCAGAATACCAATTTCCAGATGCATTTTTGCTATCCTGGAGAGTGTTTATTTTCATTCTGAAACAAAGTGAACTCTACTATCATAGAATATTTTAAATTAAAACAAAAAATCTCAAATTATGAATTGACACAGTGCACTTGTTTCTAAAACCTCAGAAGAAGCCAAGTAAGTATCCATATTGAGTAAACAGATTATTTGCTTTTAAAATATTTTCAGCTTCTAGTACTCCTCCTAGTCTGATCTCTGGCTTCTTGATTATTGAACCCTGAGGATAGGGTCAGAGAGTCAGATGTTCTCTCTCTTGTTTTAGGTCGGGAGTTGAGAATACTTCTTTCATGTCTTCATGGTTTGTGACCTGTAGACACCACCATAATATAAGTAATAATAAACACACTGATGTGCGCCTGGTGGAACTCCTCTGAAGCCAATGGGGTTATGTTAGTATAAGGTAAAAATTAGGCTGATATTTGCCTTAGAGGTGTCCTACACTTTATGTATCTGTAAAAACTATTAACAATAATTCTCTGGCTAGCATTTACAGATATGGTACAACTGTATGAAGTTTTTCTGAAGGTTTTCATCTTTTTCTGTGTCAACAATATTTAGGTATGTGCTGTCATGGAGGATGTGCATCCCTAATATTGCTGAGCACCCTCTTATTCCATCATGAAGCAGCATTATAAGTGGCAGTCTGTAGTGCTCTTCACAGCAGTGTATCCCAAGCTCCCAGGACTGTTCATCTACATGCCATGACAGGAGATGGCACTTGGACTGACATTCCAACACCTTTCTTGCCCACACAGCGAAAGCTCCAGCATTGCCAGCTGACACTTTCTTTTCACGCTGGAATTCAGTAGTTATAACTCAGTCTGTTTGCATGTCTCAACTTCTATTTTTAAGCACTGCTAATCCCCAGCTAGGGGCCAGGCTTCATCTGGCCTTAAAAGGGTGTGTGGTGGCAAGGGTGGTGGCAAGGAGGGACTCTCCCAGACCTGTGCACTTGTCCTTGAGAGCCAGGCACAACTGCTACCTTAAAAGCACGGACAAACAAGATGCTCTTCCCTTGTTTCCCAACTGAATGCAGAATTGCCAGCACCTGGAGGAGCTGTGCCCCACCACATCCCATATGCCCCAGAGAAAGAATGTTCCCTCTCTGGAGGACCCTCCACAAATGGCAGTGTGAGCCTACTCCTCTCTTCTATTGTGAATGTTGTCTGCAGAGGGCAGCTGAGCTTTGAGGTGGTTGGATATGTATATTTTTTAAACTGTGAAGTTCCTTATTTTGTATGCTTTCCCTCAGGTTCACAGAATTGTAGTTGTTTGAGTTGGAAGAGATCTTACAGATCATCATTCCCCTGCCATGGGCCAGGGACACATTCTGCAAGAGCAGATTGCTCAAAAGCCCTATGCAATCTGGCCTTGAAAACTTCCAGGGATGGGGCACACACAGCTTTTTTGGACAACGTGTTCCAGTGCCTCATCACCCTTACAGAAAAGAATTTCTTCCCAATAGCTAATCTAAACATATTCTCCGTTTAAGCCATCAGCCCTTGTCTTATCAAGGTTGACAGTTGTCAGTTCACTCAAGGAAATTAGGTCTGCAGGCTGTGCAGACCTATCTTAGCATTTGTTGCATGTTTTCCTGAACAACAGGAAAGCAGAGATAAACACAGAGAGTGGAAGTCGTGTTGCAAACTGAGCAAGCAGACTGTGTGCTGCTAAAATGGGTAAGGAAATTCTTCTGTCTGTCAGAGAGATATTGTTCCTGCTGGAAAACTCTGTTGGAAAGGAGTAGGGCACCAAAAGGGCAGCACTTAAACAAATAATTGTTTCCTTGAGAGAACCTACTCTTGTTTTTTGTTGTATGGTTTTGCAATCCATCTCCTTCAGCAGCTCAGTGAGGATGATGTGGAAGGTGATTTTTCCTGCCACAGACTCTTCCGGCTACCCAGCTGCTGTTGCATCCAAATAGACCGTGGAGATTGGAGAGCTGATTTTATAGTCTTTTGAAATAGCTGGCTTATTGAAGAAAGGAAGGATCAAGCCTGCTCTCTTTTTTCTTCTGGGAATGTTGAAGGCCCTACAGATAGGGAATTACGTTACGCTTTCAAAAAAAAAATGAGGGTTAGTACATGATATTGCTTCCTGGCAAAGGCTCTTGTTCATTAAGTGGACAGCAGGAATCTAACTGCTAAAGCTTGAAGAAGATATGGTTTCAGTGTGCTTCTGCCATCAAAGTATCTGAGAGTGATGTGGTCTCTTGGAGCTTCTATTCACATTCTGTTTACTTGATATCCTTTTTAGTCAGATGTTGAAATCTGTTCCTTGCAATGTCTTAAGAAGCCCATCTAAGTATGGAGCAGTTGTTTTTTTAGCTTTGGCTGATCAGTTGGAAGAAGGATGGTGATTTGGAGGACATGCATAAAGAAGATCTCATCAGTAGTGACATCAAAGGATGCCAGCCAAACAGGTGTTTGTAGGAGTTGTAGAGAGAGTCTCAATGCCTCTAGGTTTAAAAGCATCTATCCTTTAACATTAACCCCTTGTGACAAAATAAACCACATTCAATTAACTTTTTCCTTCAAGTCAGAGTTTGCAATTAAAGGTTTGTTCATCCAGGCACAAGATGGGCCTTTCCATCTTGTGCTGGGACCCCTGATATTGAGGCCAGCTGGGGAAGCCTATCACATTGCAAACTCATCTGCCACGTGTTGCATTCAAAGCCTAAGAAAGAGGGGCCATGCATCCTGTGCAAATTAAGTAAGTTTAATTTCCAGTAGTTATCTTTCTACTTGTGCCAAGCAAGTATCTTGAGACTCACCATTTTTTCCATTACTCACCTGCACTGATGTTTTGCAGGATAGTAAAGGTTGTGGAATTTGTTGTGCACTTTTATTGTTATTGTTCTGCTTTGTTTACTAACTTCAGTTATGGTATTTCCTTGAGTGATGGCAAACTAGTGTGAAATTGTCCAAGTCTGGACCTGAACGAAATGTACTCATTGGTATCTGCCTCAAATCTGATTCAGTGGTGAGTAGCACACAATGTTCTGAAAGCACCAACTATTGAAACTTCATCTTTTAATTTTTAACAGTAGAAATAAAAAAAGGAAATAATTGGCACTCTGTGTATGGCGAAGCTACTAAGAATAATTTTCTGTTTATTATTTTTACCTTTTTATTAGGGAAACAAAATATACTATACATTTTGTTTTGCCTGAAATTATATAGGCAGTAAAAGTTTGTGAACGAAGGAACACATTTTCCACTAATACCACAGCATTTCTATTTCATTTTATGATTTTTTTTATTTCACTTCTGAGAGTACTTCTTCTGAATTCAGGGAACAGTAGGAAACCCACCCACTAATTTAACCTTTAAAATTTGTCTTTCTTCAAGTGAAAAGACAAGTAGCCTGCTGATTATTTTATGTATCTAATTTCTGTTTCCAAGATTGTTCATTCATATCCTGCTGAACTTTGATTTTGTTGTTTGTTTGTGTTTTTTTTTTGGTTTGTTGTTTTTCTTGGTTTTTGTTTGGTTGGTTTACTGTTTGTTTGGTTTAGTTTGTTATTGTTTGTTTGTTTGGGTTTTTTCCTCCATTCATTTCATAATGTATTTCTGATATTAATCTGAACTAGGAAAAAAGAGCCAAATTAGATATGTGCTTAGAAATTCAATCAACAAATGTGCAAAAAAAGATTAACTATATCTATAGATGCAGAACCTATAAAAAAAAAAAAAAGAAGGAAAAAAAGACAGCTTTTTTCCTGGTCAAATAAAATAAGACAAAAACCAGACTGGAGGTGGGATTCTATGAAAAAAAGCATTCTAAAAGGAAGACATGCAAACATTTAACCCTATTTTTGTATGGTTAGTCTCAATATAGTTTATATAGTGAGTCTTTATTGATGGGCCAGCTTGTCTAGGTAAGACAACTTTATGTGGGTTATTTGCCCTATTACCAGTTGTCTTTTAAACTCCCATGTGGAATGTTTTTGATCACCTGTTATAATCCTGTTTGATGCTTATCTGAAAGCATTTCTTCTCATTTAAAAAGTCTAACTGGAATGTGTCTGCCATATTTTATTTTACTTCACAATTGTTTTACTGAAATGTTTGGGTTACTTTTTCAGAGCAGAGTTTTCTTTTAGCTATTCTCTTCATACAGTCACTGTAGATTCTGGTAATCAGATAATCACAGCTATGGAGTTATAGAGTAAACTTTGAATACAGAAGAGAATAAGGATTTGAGTTTTACATTTAGTAGACATCTTTACACATCCCTTTTCTATTAGTGCTTTAGTCCGTGATTCCAACTAATTTAATTTATCATAAGAAAAAAATATTTCCTTGTTCTGCTCCTCTTACAGACACATGCATTCAAAAGACTTTGAGCCATCATGTTCCTTACCATTATTTATGACCTGCAGAAAACATGCTTATTTAGAAAGTTATGTGACCTAGCCAACAAATGCTGTTCAGTATCCAAAAAACAAGCTGTGGAAACAAAAGAACTTTTATTTAAGAAAGAACTTATTTGATGGGATATTGTACTGAATTCCTGGAAAATTCTGATTTTTGGGTTGAATTAAAATTTGAAAAAAAATTTGCGACTGCATGTGGAATAAATGTATGTGAAAATGCACAAGTAATCTACACAAGCAGTCACCTCAACCCTGCCTACTGGACTCCATCTGTACTTGAAATTAAATGAGGAATCAGTGAGTCTGTGTGTAACACTGTGTGTGCAATAGGTGGGAGTTTGACCCAGTCAGTTACATGGGATGTTAATACAAGTTAGGCTGTGCATCGACCTCCCTACAGGAACAGGAGGGAGTATGAACTGTATGAACAGTTCATACTTCTCACAAAGATGCATTTTAGGGTGGATTATGTCATGGTTCCTGCCAAGGTTTTGCTCTTTGCTTTTATTGTGTGTCAGACTGCTGCCTTTTGCACTGCAGGACAGCCTGGTGTGTGTAGGTGGTGCAGCTGCTTTTTCCAACCACATGGGTAAAAGTTGATGTTTTGTTGTTGGTTGAGCATCTGGCCTGGGTCATGAGGCTGAAAAGAATGGTGTTATCTCCTTTTTCCCCAGCTCCCTGCCCTCAGTTTGGGTCAAGGTAAGCTTAGCCTAACAGCAAAGGACCCTTGCAGGAAAGCTGCTGTGGAAAGCAAAGAAAGACACGCCGGTATTCAAACACCATAGAGCAATGAATGGTTTCATGTGTAAATTTTTGCTGTCCACTCCATCTGATGTGCAGAACTTCTCTTGTTCCCCACCCTTCTTTTTCAGTTCTTTCAATTCTTTAGTATTTTGTCAAGCAAGCCTTGTGTGACTACTCTGTGGTGCAGCAGATGGTAGGACAGCCAAAATTAATTAGCCAGTTCAAAATCAGTGATTAAGGGGAGTACTCTACCTAACTTACCTACACAGAGGCTCTGTGAAGAGAAGAATTATTTGAATTGGTACTTAAGATTGAGAATAAAGTGCTAAGCATAAGTCTTATGAAAAATGATGGGGGATGAGCATAATTGCTTCTCTAAGTGGTGTGGACTTCAAATGTAATCTTGCGTAGCCCTGCCAAAAAGCTCCTAATGCCAATACAAGGATTTGACTTGTAGTCAATTGATGTTCAGCCAGTTTTGACTCAGAGGGTAGAGTGCTACTGACTGAATTGTTAACATTGAGCAGTTCCTAGGAGGCCACTAAGCCAAAAAAATAATCTTGCACAGCAATGCATTACTTAATGACACATGATGAAATCATAATTTCATTTGCTTCATTTGAGGCTGATAACTGTTAGGACTTAGGTGGCCATCAGATCTGGGCTGATGAACTAGCTTTCTAGGATATGAACTGTGATGACTGCAGGGTTTACCTTTCCACTGTTTGCAGCTGTTGTCCAGCTATGACTGTTACCTGTGAGCTGGGAACATCCATTCTGTAGTTTGTGTAACATTAAACAGGCGGGCCAAGCTCCTGTCATCCCTGCAGGCTGTGCCACATGGACGGTGAGCAAGTTGTGCATATTGACCTCTTGACTGTGGACCTCAGGACTGTGCTGCTAACAGAGCCTGACCTACATAGCATCAAACTGACTGCATACTCTGTGAGTTACAGTCAGCACAGCAGAGAGACTTAATCCAAGACTGTGGTGAGAACTACTTGGATCAGTCCCAAACCCAAAGGAATAGAAGTTTGGCATCAGTGTATCTTTTTACCTTGAAATATTTAGTTTTAAACCCAAGTTATTTGTCACATCTAAGGTATTCCCTTACTGTCATTTTATGACATGGCTTTTCAGCCAGCAGTGCACGTGAAGTTCATGTTTGTGTTTTCTGTATTGACACATATTCAATATCTCTTTCTTTATAATGATTCCTTGTCATTGCCATGAAACCTGTTTGGCAGTCTAGGCTTTTTTCCGTACCCTGTAGAATAAATGACTAGTATGATCAGTGGAACACTAATCTTTAAATATAGTTTGCCAGATTAATATGTAAATGGTCTCAAATAGAGCCTCAGTTCATACTTCCTACTATTTGACCCTCTGCATCTGGAGGTGTGGTTCAAACTCTGTGTCTGTCTCAGGTTACGCTGATGGTGGGATAGTTTGTTGTTATTTGAGGCTCTGAGTTTTCCCTTGAATAATTCATTTCGCAAAATTCTAGCTGATCAGTCTCTTGTGTAATATAGTAGAACCTACCAGCCATCTTAAACTGGCTGCTTAAATATATGGTATAGCTGTTAGTGCAGTCATATCCTTATTCACTGAAAAATTCTGAGATGTTTCCAGTGCTTTATTATGTTTGTAAATCTCTTTGTGCACACTGAACACTGATTAAGCAGAATGATTGACCACTAGTTATAATTCCCAGGCCATTTACTAAGCAGGTATAATAGCCCAGCTTATGACTCTCTCATGCTTTTCAATCAGCTGCTGCTGAGACTGTTCACCCTGCACCTATCACCTCTTTAATGAATTGGCACAAAATAACACATGTAGACAAGACCATGTCATATGCTGCTTGAGCACTGCTGGTAGTTACTGCTAGTGAATTAATAGAATGTGATGCCAATCTTCTGACTTGCCTCCATGCATCCATGCATCCATGCATCCATCCATGCATCCATCCATCCATCTGGTTTTCCAACTGCATGCTTCCCTGTACTGAGCTATATTGATTATCTCATGTTCTAGGAGTCCAAAAGTAAGCCCCATTTCAGACTTCACAAGAGCATTTTACAGCCATTGATAACAGTGACTGGTAAATTCTATACTTTTGGAAATACTTTCAAATGTGCCCCCTTGAAATGCCCGGCCCTGATAATTTTTTGCTCTGCACCTAGTCCTTGTGTGTCTTTAATGCATCTTTTAGTTTTCACTCCCCTGTTATCTTCTTCCTGAAAGATCACTCAGGTCTCACAGCTGTGCTGGAGGGCTCTGGCACGCACCAAAAAGAGCACGGCTGCACTGATTCACACAGAAATGGAGAAGACAGTATCAGATAGACAGCTAGATGAGGTCTAACCCACTGGCCCACAGGCAGCTCATAGTGCTCCCAGGAGGACTTAGGCTGGGTTTCTCAGGCTCCAAGCTGATTAAAACAAGAGGTAATATAAAGGCCATAGCAAGTCTCGATTCTGGGGCTGGGGAAGAAGCTGACAGCTGTCTTGTAACTGGAGGTAAAAGGGGCACAGATAGCAGGCACAAGTATGGGAAAATCAACTGTAGCAACTGATAGTCAAGAGCAAATTAAATTCTGGTATGCATGTGGTTTTTTTTCAGGATATACATATATTCACAAAAGAGTCATTACTTTTCTGTGTAGACTTCAAGGGTCAAAATTATGCACCAAGTTCTGTGCTTACTGTCTCTTAAAGCAGAGCAGTTCTGGTTAACAAATTTTAAGTATAAATACTGCTAATTTGCTAAACACCCTGAGTGTGTAGTGTTGTAGAAAACATGATGTAGACAGCCCCTATAAAAAAGACCCTGTAACTAACATATGCTGTGTCTGACACAAAACCAACAGAACTCACTGGGAATAATTAGCATACATTCTTACACATGTGGTGGTGTCTACGTATCTTATAATTGTGAAGGGCATTGTCACAGGAGATGCTTTTGAAAAAAGTAATCTGCATGGTTTGTCCTTGGGGATCATGTGAAAATATCACTTCTTTCTGAGGCATAGGGGTAAAAAGAGGCAATGTGTTAGGAAGGCAAAAGCAGGTACGGGTTGCGGGAACTACAGAGATGCTTGTAGGAAAAGCTGGATATTGGTGCTGCTGGCATATCACGAAACTAGAGGTAATTATCACTGTAGAAACACAGGCATGTTGTTAAAATAAATATATTTAGGTCTTTTTGCCTTATAAACATACAAGTTGTAGGAAACTCAAATCTGAAAATTTACTGAGTATGGCATGGAGGGTTGGTAATTGCATTTCTTCCCTACAGCTTTTTTCCTAAAATATCATTACTACATTGCAGAGTGTCTGAGAAAGTTACCAAAGCTCTGGTCAGATTTTTAAAGCAGGTACCAAGGCCCATTGAAAATGTATGACTGAGATTTTATGCTTAGTTTATCTCATGTTACATCCTGTAAGGTGAGAAACTTTTTGAGAATTTGTAATGCTGAGTCTGAGAAATGCATGAAGTTCAGAGGACTTTCAGAAAGGATTTTTATTCTATAATGCCTGGGGTGTGAAGCTATCAAATCTTATGGTCAAACTTGTGATTCTGTCTAGAAGTCTCATCAGTGACTTCAGTCAATAGCACTTACATGGGAAGTTAAGCATCTCTGAATTTGATCTCTTAGATTTTTTTGTTTCTGAAAAAGCTGGTGCCTAACTTGCCTTCTTATGACTCCTCCAAAAAGTACAATTAAGTGTAGTGATAAACAGCCAAAGACTTACCCATTTTCTCAAAGTAGTTTTTCCTAACTGACTTGCCAGCATCCTTTAAATTTTCTGCCGTGAAGATTGTTTTTATAGGTAAATTCAAGATCGTGTGGCTTCACTGAGATTATTGTAAAGTTTGACATTAAGGCTGGACTGAAGCCACTTTTGTTGTAATCCTGGGTTTAACTCATCACCTGTATAGTCCAGGCTTAACTGCCAGAATATTGAGCAATGCACTGCATACTGTGTTATCTCCTTAATTATTTTACCTGGTCCTTCAGCTGTCTAAATAATGGAGAAGAGGAAGAATATTGACTGCCACCTCTTTCCACTAACCTCTTGCTCCTTGGCTTCTTATTCTTTATAATATGAAGTGTCTCCAGCTGCTGAAAATGACCACCATAGCTTGAATGTCTTTCGTAACAGGCAGATTTGTACCTGCTCTGCCAAGTTGCAGAGACTTAGAAAGGTCTATATAAAACACTTCTTTCTCCATTCTGCAGTTCAATAAAATCACAGTGAACTCTAGAATCACTCCACCAGTAATTAAGGCTTTATGTCAGCCCATTTAAAAATAAATGTATTTTTTAAAAAAACCCACCATAATCAAATCATCAGAGGTAAAGATTACTTGCTAGTGTAATGTATTCCTCGTATTAAAATAAAAAAGTTCTTTTGGCTGATTTGAGTGCAAATTTCTACTCTACTTTCAATGTACTTTTGTTATATACTTCAACTGTCTAAATACTTTTCAAAATGCAGCTTAGCTTTGCATGGTTAATGTAAGATCTCTTTGACATTGAAATATGAGCAATTTTTTTGCTGCAAGCCCTGTAATAATATCACTATTAGCATCACAAATGCTCCAAAGTAGCATACATGACAGGTAATAGTGTACTCAAGCAATAGCTAATAGAAATTTCAGGAGAACTTATTCCAGAGACTGTAGTTTCCTGAGCTGGATGTGAGCTGTGGTATCAGCCAGGCTGTCTCAGGAGGGTGGTGTAACCATGGGATTTATTTTTAATAAAAAATATATATTTTGCTCAGGAATAAAATCAAGCCAAAAATTTCAGTGGGGAATATCTGACTTCTCGTTCAACACCCAACAGTTTTGCTGTGTCAGTTTCCTGTTGGGCTGGGGAAATAAATCAGGATGTTCTTGCAGAAAGCAAACTTTTTATTTGAAAATGAGAAAGTACAAAAGTTCTAGTTTTTCAAAGGTTCTTTCCTCACCCCAAATTTAGTAAAATGTTTTTAACCATCCCTTACCCACACTGTTTCATTGGTGTGGGTTCTTTAGAGATCAGAGACAGACTCCATGGTGTCTAGTGGACAGAGAGGATGAAATGCTTGTTTTTCTAGCTTAATATCTTTTCCTGATTAGTTAGTATCTTTCCTGATACAATGCTCAGAAAGTACAACAAATGTGTTTGCCTAATCTATGCATGTATGAGGCTGATTGATGTGGCTGGGATTTCTTTCAGATGCAGATGTGAGGAATGGGAAATGCTGCTGATTAGAAACGTTGCCTGAAGGGATGGGATGTACATATTATGAAGATAAAGGAGTGGCTAAGCTGCTTCCTTAAAAGGGAAATTTACCCTAAAGTGATTTTTACAGGCTGTCATCCTGAAAGGAGTCATACCTTATTTAGGAAATTGAACTTTAGGAGCAAGGAACATGTAAAGTATACACCTAGGACTTTACGAAGTACTAAAGAAGCTGAAACAGAGCAGAGAGACTGAATGCTGCTTTGAAGAGCCTAGGAGTTGTTGTCACTGGTAGAGCTTTTGTAGAGGCTGAAACAAATCTGTCTTCTGTGAAAATGTGCTGCTACCAATATGTTACTACAAATGTGGTTTTACAAATGTTAGTTAGTTAGCCAGACTTTTGAATATAAGGATGACCTTTCTGTTTTCCAAGTTACACATTGACATGGTGCATGTTTGGGAGTAAGTAATTGCAGTCACGTAATGCTCTGGGTGTAACTTCACTGCAGAGTGCAGTGGGAAAGGGTGGTACCTATTTCTTGAAAAACCAGCAACTACAAGAATATTGGAGTTGAAAAGATTTTTTAAATTTTTTTTTTAATACAGAGACATGATATATTGAAGTATGGAAACATAGTCATTGTTTTGTCAGCATACACTTGGTCTTGTACATCTGCCTTAGACATTTCATTCACATGCAAGCAATTTAGGCATGTTCCCCCTTCGTATTTGGAGAAGGAGCAGGCAGTGTTGTCCCTTTCCTTAGACTCCATCAGTGCTTGCACAAGGGACTGTCCACACAACCACAGGAGCACCAGGGGCGTGCATGCCTGCCTGGCTGCTTCAGAGTCTTTAAAAATATGTCCACAGGAGATTTAGTCTGACTTTCTACAAAGCAGTTCCCAAAGTCCATATTCTGGTGTCCTTTCAGCTTATTTTGAGGATTTTTTTCCCCCCCCCATCACTAGAAGAGTAAAGATATTCTGCAGGACAAATTGCATACATGTTGGGAGGGAGGAAATTAGTTCAATGGTGCATAAACAACAGAATATTACTGAAGTGACTTTGGATTTATAAAAATAGCAAGAATTTGCCTTGCACCCTTCTGATTGTTTTGTTACATTAAAAACCAATGAATCTATTTATTTTTCTGGTCACAGAAAACTGACTGGACTTTATTCTTTTCTCTAGCATGGCAGAACAGGTCATATATTTCCGTTGTTATTTTTTGAATTGCTACCCATTTTATGTTATGAGCTTTCAAAAACGTATTGTAAGATAAGCCATTTAGATTAAAACCACAGCAAGAATCCCACATGCCTATACATGCATATAAAATACAGTGAAAAAAAGGAAAGTTATGAGCAAATGATAGTTGTCCCTGAAACAACAGGCAAACCAGCCAGCTGTGAAGGAAACTAACATGATGTACTAAAGCAGAAACACAATATAATGGGGAAATGCGGTTCTTTGTTCAGATCCGTTTCCTATTAACACTTATAATGTTATGCTTGTGCATGCCATCCCCTGAGGACCACTTGGTCAGCCTTAAATGAATAACAGTGGAATATGTAAAAACTGCTAGATGCATAAAACTTCTGTGCACCCCTAGTCTGTTGTGTGTATGTGTTCCTTTTAAAGGAAATCTGAGCTATTTATTGCATGGAAGTTTGAGTTAAAACACTGTTGTGTTGCCAGGGGCCAGCCACTAGCAGTAATTTTAAAGGGTGAGAGCAGAGGAGATTAGGGCAATTTGAGCATGATACTTAAGGTCTGTCTGGCTATTAGTGAAGGAGAAAATGTTTTAGCGTTGAAGGAGGGGAAGTGGCCTTTGTAATGCCACTCAGCTGGGCTGAGGGCAGTGAGAGAGGCTTCTGTGAGGGGCTCTAAGTCCGATGCCCTATCGAAGTCATCTGTTTCTTTGCTCTGTAGGCTACTGAAGCAGATGCTAGTCAGGTGTGTGATGGAGATTCAAGGGGAAGGCTGCTGTGAAACACTCTTTCCTGCTGATTTGAAGCTGAAATGGAAGATCTAAAATAACTGTCCATATGTCTGATCTTACATCCTATGTCTAATTTGGGGGTAGATATTGAAGTCAAAGGAGTAGATATTTCTCATTCATAAAAATGCATTCATTTGAGTGGGCATTCACACGAAAAGATAATGTGGATAAATGCAGGAATACCTGTTTTATTGGCTGCTTTAGTTGCAGAACTTCCCCCTGGTATTGAACTCACCATTTCAGGTATTTAAGCATCTAGCATCCATTAGAAGTTTAACACTGTATACAGACTCACTGAAAACAGCTCTGAAAGAAGCTGAATATAACAGCCTGAACTATCATTGACACAGGAGCTGACATTTATATTCTGAAAGATAAGTGAGTTTGTTAACTAATACATGGGTTGCCAACCTGAGAAGATGTTCCTCTGGAGGTGGACTCCTAAGGCTGTTTGGTATTTTAAGAACTGTCCCACCCAGGGCTTCACCAATGCTGCTTGATCCAGAGCTGTGGTCTTCCCTGAAGGGCTCTGTGATCAGTACAAGAGGATATGGTACCCACGTTTTGAATATAAACTGTTTTTAAAAGGAGAGTATTTTTCTGTGTTAGCTGTCTGGCTTACTTAAAAGAAAAATCAATGGCTTTCCTTCTAGGGAAAAAGTGAATTTATAATACATTCAAATAATAAAATAACATTTTGCCATTTAGTCTTATTCTAATGAGGAGAGAAATCTAGGTGTTAAAAATAAGACATGCCCTTTAAACTGTAACAAAATTGGGATCTCAGAGTCTATGAGGGAAAAAGAAGTGCATTTTGCATCTCAGCCTGTTTGATATCCCTTCCAAAAGCACAGCTTCAATATATCTGTAATTAAGCAGAGTTATTCTCCTAAAACTCTTACCACAAGACATTCTCTCAGTGTCTCCCTGTGCAATACTTCTGAACACTCATCATGTCCATTTCTCCACCCTGAGGTATGACTAGTTGAGACTGATGAAGTCTGAACACAGACTTTGAGGGACTTCTAATGGCATAATCAGGAGGTGGGTGTTGAGCTTCAGAACGTGTCATTTTCAGGCTTCAGTGTTTGTTTGAAAGCTTAAACAGTGCCTTAGGATTCCTAAAAAAAATATTGAACAGGGCCTCCCAAATGTTCTTCTTGGTGGGGTGTGTTTTTTGGTTTTTTTTGGGTTTTTTTTTTTTTGTGGTTTTTTTTTTTTTTGTTGTTGTTTTTTTTTTTTGTTATTGTTGTTGTTGATGTTTTTTGGTTTTTTGTTGGTTTTTTTGGGTATTTTTTTGGTGAGGTTCTTTTGGGTTTGTTAGGGTGGTTTTTATGGTGTGGTGTTTTTTTTTGTTTTGTTTTTTGTTTTTTTTTACCAAATTGACAGCATAGTCAAGGACCTGTTAGGTAAAGGAGATAAATATAATGGAAGAGCAAAGAGTGGGAGAAGAGAGGACTCGTGTGATAACATATTCCTCCTGGATGTCACAGTCCATAGTCCATGTGCAAATAATGAGCACACTGAAAGAAAGGCAGAACCTGTTTAAGTATTGTGTCAGGAGAACCTGTGATCTCAGGCTATTAAATACTACAGCACTCCTTCAGAGCATGATAAATTCAAAAGGAAGGTGACAAGAGTGGTACCCGTGAGCTGCTGCCTGGCATCAGGCTGGAAGGGAGGGGGGAGCAAGATCAGAGCAGGCTTTGGGATGAAAGGAGGTTATCTCATTTTCATAAGGAAGATTGCTCAAATACCTGCTTTGACCCCTTGTGTTAGAGCATGAATTTCAATGAAGGGATAAATGGTGACATCTCACCCCTTTGCCAGTTTTTGAGGATTGGGCTGTGTTACATTAAATCGTGCTTGGAAATCTCTGGTTAATACATTTAGAGAAACAGCTCTCAGAAACATCTACCTCCCTTCCTTCCTCCTTAAAACAGTAATGAATCCAAATTGCTAATAAAATATAAGAGCTCAAAGATGTTGTAGGCAGACCATGTTTCTGGACTGAGTATTTTTTTAATGTCAGTTTTCCCACAGCTGTTAAAATGTTACAATCATTAAGGTATCAAAACTGTCTAGCCAAGTAGAGAGACTTTTCATTCTTTACGCTCTGGAATTGTTTGAATATTTTGTTTAGAAGGGCTCCATTCTTTGTTTCATTCTGTGGAGAAAGTAAACTTGTAATCTGTCTGTACTGTAAATCTTAGTTAAGAACCATTCATTGAAGAATAAACTATGCTTTCTCCTGTGAGGCTATTTTTCTAACAAATAAGATTACATGCCTGCAAACGAACAAAGGAGATTAACAGATACACGTTGTCCCATATGCATTTTGAAACTGTTTCCTTAAATCGTAGGAAAAACTCATTTAAAGGTTATATTTATTAAAAAAAAAAAAAAAAAAGTACTGACATTCAGGATTTATTTCTGCTTTGCCATGGGTTGCCAAGCAAAACCAGGGAGGGTGTGCTGTAATTTGGAATTAGAAAAAGACTTGTTGAAGGGATCAGGAATATTTTGAAGTGTATGTATTTATTGCAGGAAATTAGGTCCTTTTTGCATGAGCATGGGGAGCAATCAAAGGAACAAGGATGTCTTCCCTTCTGCAGCCCCGGACCCCTGTACTCAGCATCCAGACCCAAGAGCATGTTTTTTCTCAGGGCCACATGCCAGTTCTGCTCAGGCTGTGTTTTAAACCTTTCTTCTTATTACATTTACATGCCGCCTCTTCATCTCCCTCCAATGTGACAGCAATCAACCCACACGGCTTTCCCTACAAAATAACTTGGCAAAAGCTTTTCCCCCCAATCATCCTTATTACCAAGTAACTTTATACGTTTTTGTCTTTGCTCAAAAGAGAACAAAAAAGCATCAACAGAGAAAGGAAGGATAGTTTCAAGGTACTTTAACCTGGACTTTAGCAATGTATTTTCTGGGAGTATGTTCATCCTTAGGTTTTTTAATGCAGGGTGCAAGAGGTCGTGTCAGCTGAAAGGGTTATCAGCTAATACCAGCACCACAATTTATGTTTCGTGGGGGGCAATCCAAACTGCCCTGAACTCAGCAGCTAAACAGGTACCCAACTCATGAGAAAACCCCCAGGAGAAGTTGGTGTGTTTCTTGAGGTCATACAAAAACATTGGGGAATATCTTCCTTTTCCCCTTTACCCATACTTTCCCCTTTTTCTTCTTCAAATAAAAAAGGATTTGACACTTCCAGAAGCATTAATAAATTTTTTCATCATTTATGGCATTTTTTATTGATTTAGATGTGAAACTCAGATCTTCTCTGTGACTTTTTGAGGAAAGAATGGTGGAAAACTCTGGTTACATCTATGTAAATAAAAAGCCAAGTGAGCCAGATCGCAAAACAAATTTTGCTTAGAAATCTTAAGAATGGATAATTTTTGCAGTCATGCCCCTAAAATCGTGGCACAATTTTTAAAGCCTATTTAATGTCATGTGTTTTAGGCTTTTTTTTTGGTGGGGTGGAATTATTGTTTTAAAGTTAACATAAATGGGAAGAAATCTGTAATCCCAAAGCTATAAATATTTTGCTTTCATAAAAATTATGGAATCATTGAGCTATATGGCTGGAGGGGACTTAAAGTATTCATCCAGGGCTCTGCCCAAAGTAGTCTTAAGTAACATCTACATCATTTCTGACAGAAATATCTTTAATGTGTTTTTGACAACCTCCAGAAATGCACAGCACGCATCCTATTGCTATGCTTAACTCTACTCACTTGAAGACAAGTTTTGCTTTCAGGCTAACCCAAACCCTCCCTGATAGATAAGCAAAAGTTCCTTTTATTTTTGATTCTAGATAATATAGAAATGAAGAGAGATATTATTTCTTCTTTCTGTCTTCAGCAGCCTCTTGTGTATTTGAAAACCCCTTATGTACACCTCTGCCTTGTCTTCAATAGAACAACCAGGTTGCTCAGTGATCTTCTAGACTTCAGAGCATTTCTCCAGCTGTGCAAAGGCTTCTCCTCTGCCTGACGCCCTCTTTAGCAAGGAACAGTACCTGAAAGTGGATGTGGTATTTCCAATGGGACTTACTGAAGCAAAGCAAAAGGTTCATACACCTATGGTCAAAAATTTGGGTAGGAAATAAAAAATTCATTTCCTATTGGTGAATACCAAGAAGTCCAGCAACACTTACAGATGGTTCCCATTTTCAAATGCAGTGTTTGCCATGGAAAAAGCTAGAAATAAATTCTTTCAGCTTATCCAAACTAAAGGAACTCTGCAGAGAGGATTGCTCAGCAGCAACAACTTCTTTGTTTTTAATTGCAGAATCCATAGCATCACTAATAAATCATGACAGTGTGACAAATGACCCATCTCAGCTGGGGACCCTGCCTGAAATCCCATTTGGTTAATGGTGTTGCACCTACCAAGGTTTCTGCTGGAGTGGTTGGTTCAGAGCTGACTCCAGGGGAAGTGTGCCACCTACTGAATCACCAGCTCTGCTTCCTGAAGCACCCTGGGATTTCCTTGGAGGGCTCCCAAATGCATTTGGCCAAGACCAACCCTGTTTAGCTTATGAGAGCAGACCAGATCACAGCCTGAGGCTGTTATGGCTGCTGGCCATATTACTCATTGGGGATGTTTAGTCATGTATCTCTATGAAGGGAGACCATATTGCATTAAATGTCTCAAGTTAGTTCTGCATATATTGTTTGTAAATTGCTTTGTGAGCCTTTCTGAGTGGAAAGAGCTGCATATGTATAAAATATTAAGACTTAATGGAGTGTATATAACATGTATGTATACTTTGAGGTAATTTTTATAATAACCATTCACGTATAGCTGTGTCATTGAAAATGTAATAAAACAGAGCAGGAAGGCAGCCTCTCTTAAGTTCTGCTGTTTCAGTTCTGAATTATTCTGATTTAACTGTTGGAAGTCTGGCTTTGATACTTAAATGTTGCTAAATTTCAGCAACATGGTTGTTTAAATCTAATAGAAATGAGTACTGGGAAAAACTCTCTACAGCTTATATTAATTGGAATGCAATTCCACTTGACTTCAGGAATTCCTTATTGATATTTTATTATTAATGCATTCACAAATGGTAGATGTCTTTGCATTAACACACCTCATTTTCTCATTCTAGGCAACATGCCCACCCCCCCTCCAGTAGGTAACTTACAGCAGTACTGTACAAATCTCCCAATACTAGGAAGAGTTATAATCTTAAGAGAATGGATGCTGCTATATTGTATGAGATATTTGCTCCCTCTCTCTAACTTTTGCAGGGGATAAAAGTTAGGCAAAACAGACACTGGTAGCTGATTATCCTCGTTATTAGGGTGGATTTTTACAGTTGGTTGGGTTTCAAAAGTACAGATAAACCCCAACAACTGCAAACTAGCATGCTTTAGACCTCTGTCCAAATTACTAAACTTGACATTAATTCTTTTTTTTTGTCTCTTTTAGAGGTACTAGTATAGGTACTAGCCCTAAAATATGTCTTGTCTTCTGTGAACAGTCTCTGATCCTGGCATTAATACCCCTTATGACTTCCCTGTCCGCAGCCTTTGCCTCATTGTACCCCTGCTTTGAGTGTGTACAGCAGGAATTGAAAATAAAAAAGCATTAAAGAACTGCTGGCACCTTGTGGTAAATGTTTGAAAAACATTTTTAGCAACAGTTTATACTGTAAAACGTATGAATTTTATCAGTCATTAAGACTATCCTGATAAAAGAGGGACCCATATTATTTTATTCTATATACTTCCCTTCTGTGACCCTTCAGTCCATTTTCTGCCTGCTGCCTACAACACTACCTGGCACATGCTAAAAACTGCGTTTTTAAAAAGCAGTTTGCAAAGTTACAGTGAGCCTGGCTGCTTCCAAATGTTGTAATTTTGTTTGCAAGGCTACTGAGTGAGAGGCAAGACTACTGAGCCAGAGCAGATTTGTATGCAGGAAAGAAAGCTTAGCTCAATGGAAATATGTTTAGGCAGAGAAGATAACTCAGATGTTTCCTTGTGCTGGTTTTGCTTCTTATTAACTCAATGCAGAGAGGCAATATGAAAGACGTGACTTGGGTGGGATTTGAAAAATGCAGAGCAGTGGTTTGGTGAACTAAGTTGGGAGGTTTTGCTCAGGAAAAAGAAGAATGAGACTTCAAGGAGCCTTATTTCAAGGGAAGAGTTGGAGTGGAAGGGAACAGAGCTGCAAAGGTCACAAATGTAGCCTAGAGTAGGCTGAGTAAATGAGAACAGGAAGAGTAAAATTGGTTGCACAGACCAGGAGAGCCAACAGGTTAGATCAAATATATGTGTGAAGAAGACAAAACAGAAAGCTCTTATATGAAAACATTTCTTGGGAATGAGCTGAGCTGTGTTTCATACAGTATATCAGCCCGTCTCTCATGTGTGCTTGTTTCTAAATTCACTAGCACTCTGCACTTTACAGACCTTTTTCTTTCTATAAATTTTTATAGAAGCAAGGTTAGCTGAAATGAAAAATGGAGTTGTTTTTCTTAGGTGCATGATTTCAACCTTAGTGAGAAAACTTAGGGAAAATATAATCGGCCTGAAAAAACCAAAACTTTGAAGGGCTTCACCAAATAAAATCTAATTTTTATCAATGCCTTTTTAAACATTTTTGTAGTGGACTGCTTTCATGGCAAAGTTCAACTTTGTTCCCAGGGTTTCTGGCTGAACAACTTTTTACACTTTTTGCTATCCTTATAAAAGACAGAAAAAATGGTTTAAGGAAATATTTTTTAAGATATTCATTATCTGGCAAAGACCAGGCCTGCTGTATTTCAGCCTAAAAAGGGAAAGTTTTGGAAGTTTTTAAAATTAACTAAAAAAGGGAGATAGAATGAAAACAAAGATACAACTGTCAACGTAAGTTTTCATGTCATTCATCCTGCATCATTTAAAAAAGTCAGCTTTATCTTTTTACATAATCACATTTATTATATATGCATAATGCTTTCTGTATGATAATACTGTTATCTAGGTGTGTGTTTGTGAGAGATATGCCCCTACATATGGATGAGCACAGCAGTGAGGCAGGTGAAATCAAAGCAGTCACAAGCTAGAATTAATCCTGGTTTTGCTTTGTATTTACCCGATTGGCTCTCAATTGACTAAATGCTCGGAGCTGCTTTTGGGTAGCTGCAGCTTGCATTTCTTTTACAGTACTTGCAAGTACTTAATGTGTTTTTGTTTGAGCACTATGGAAATGCTGACCAGCTAAGGAATGAGATGCAACTGAATAGAGATTTTCTGACTTGACTACAAAATATAGAGGACCAAGAATCTTATATGCTGTCCTGGGTAAAAGTTATGTGATGACTGTGAGGGCTGCCCATCTTTATGTCTCTTTAGGCTGGGACACAGAATAGTCAACACAGATAATCAAAGCAAAATAAAAACACGAGAAAGTGAAGACATATTAACTGACCAATAAAAAAAATAACACCCATGATAATCAAGCAACCAGACTGTAACTTGTGCTCTGAACCTTGCCAAATTTGGGGCTGCTGGCAAGCCACCAAGAATAGCACATCCAGCAGACAAGGGCCCCTCATCTGAGAGAGCCTTGCTGCAGTCTCCAGAGAGCTTTGCCCTATGAACCGACAGCAAGAGCATCCCAGCCGGTCTGAGCAAACGGCATGAGATCGCTGGGAAGGGAGACTCAGCTCCGCTTGTGTGCTGTGTGAATTGAGATTAAATGAAGGGACTCAGTTGTTATTTAGTAAAAACAGTTTCCTAGGTTACCTTGGAGCAATTTTTACTGTGTTGGTATGATGTAATCAGCTGGTTTAACATTTAAAGCTAGTAAAATATGTGCATGTAATTTTTTTTTAAAAAGATGTGCCTAATCACTTTCATTTTGCACCCACTTAGCTCAATATTAATTGTTTGCGTTGGCTGAGGATTTACAAACAGGCTTAGGAGTGTAATAGTTTAGATTTCTACATCTGATGGCCTAAAAGTTAGAGGGAGTGAAGAGTTTTGTCAGACTCCTAGATCTTTCCTCCTACACATGCTGGCCACCAGATAAATCATGTGTATGAGTTTATAGTGGAGTCAGTGCTGGATGTTAAGCAACACCCAGAAGTGAAGTTCTTGAAATAATTTCCTGTGAAAGCAACAGTAGACAGATTTGTAATCACAGATCACGACATTAATCAAGTAAACAAACCATCCATTTTTTCCTGTGACATTACTGAAATCCCTTTTAGGAACACTGAAAATTGTACATAATGACACTGCCTAATAACAAGCATAACTGGAGCAAAACGGGACGTAGTGCAGGCAGCTTCTCAGGTCTGTGGAGCACAGATGTAAAATTCCTCTCTAAAACATGCTGAGTGCCAGCAGACATCTGAAATACTGCTTAAATATTCTAGTAGTATTAATGCAACTACTTATCTCCATTGTAATTAAAACATTTTTCCTCATTAAATTTTTACAAAAAGTTGCTTATTGCACTCTGTCAGCCAAGAGAAATTTCAGGGAGGACTGAGACTGAACCTGTAAATAAAGGTAGTTTGTCCCTCACTGTTATTCACTCTGACAAATTCCCACTCAGTAAAAGCTGCTGACAGCTGCAGACTGCTTGACAGCTGCAGGTAATGTGGGAGAGTCTGTCCTAGGAAATAGGACAGGTAGGTTTCACTCAATGTGCTTTAAACTGAGGTTTGATGGAGGGAAGAGAACTGTGTGGTGTTGAAAGGCAAAGGGCCAGGTGAGGGGAGGCTGTTTGTGGAGCTACACAGTGTCCAGAATAGTCCTGGTTTAGTGTTATGTTATCATTAATGATGGTAGTGAAAGTATATCAAGTCCTGCTGGTGACGCAGGCTTTGGAGACATTGGCAATACCGAGACAGACCTGGATATCATACAAAAGAAAACAAAAGAGAAAAACCAACCCAAAAAACATGGATGAGCTTTGAGTACTGAAGTAATGGCAATGGAATGAAATTCAGTATTAAAAAATGCAAGGCTGTGCCTGGGGGGACTAATAAAAATTTCTAGAAGCAAAAGAAGAAGCTGGGAGCTCATCATCTGGAAATGTCTGTGTAGGAGGAGGGCTCATGGATCAGGGTAAGTGGTCATGGAGTGGCAGCAAGCTTCTGTGATGATCTGCTCATTTCCTAGGAACTAGTGCTTGTAAATAACACTGCGTCAGGAAGATGGCTTTCCAGAGGGAATGGGAAGAATTAGATGGCATGGTGGATTGATCTGCAGCTAACTTTTAATACTGATGAAAACATGCTAGGGAAGGTGGGGGAAGGTTGCAGAAGGAAAACATAGGTGGTTAAGGCATACACAGAGAGGGTTGACATGTTCAGCAGAAAGGGCTGGGAAAAAGGTCCTTGCAGCAGGAGTCTGGGCAGATATGAAAGAGGTACAATTACATTGGTAAAAGCCAGAGAAAATGATGTTGCAACTACTGACGTGCAGGGTGGTGAGACATATGTTCCGGTTATGAAGCAATTATAGGAATATATAAGCCCTGAAGTGTTTGCAAGCTAAATTCAGGTTGGCATTCCATGCAGAATAATTAACACACAAAAGCTTGAACATAAAGAATGAAGACAGTAGAAAAATTCTGAATCCTAAGAAATTAAATTCAAGCTACTCGGAAGGAGGAAAGAAAGGTAAAGATTTGGGCAGACAAGAGAGAAAGTGAAGGCTAAGGGTTTGGAAGGTTAAAAACTGACAGGACAGATCCCAACTAAGAGGAGAAACTGACTGAAGGGCTGCCTCTCTTGCATCAAAACTATTCAGTTATAATCACAAAAATGTTCACTTACATTATGTCTTAGGCTGTGACTGAACTCTGCACGTTCTCAGATGAGTTAGTCATCATTGTTTTAATCTGTTTATCCTGTTTCCATAATAAATATATTTTTCCCTTTAAACAAGTTTAAAGTTTAGTTTGTTTGTTGTTTGTTTTTCTTTAAATTGAGCTGTGGATTAATTTTCAACCTGGTGCACTTTTTCCTATACATAATTTACAGGAGTGCCTCATTTGTATGGGCTGCAGTCACTAGGGAGAAGCAGAACCATTTGGGTTTGTACAGCAGTAGGAACAAGCTAGTGCTAGAGGGTCCCCAAGCAGAAGACTGTGTAAATCTAATGGAAACAGTTTGCGTGGAATGTGTATGTACTCACTGTGTACTTTAGAGTACATGCGTGTTTTGTACAGATAATTTTTTATTCTGGAATTTGTTTGGGTTTTTTTACGCAAGAATGGGAAAGCTGTATGTTTTGATTCTTAGAAACTGATGTTGAAACTAAAGCAGCATCCTGCACCGTAGAATGTGAAAGTGAAGTTAGAAATTATTTCTCTTTCATTTATCATCACAGTAAATCTGGTGGTGCAACTCTGATGCTTTCCAGTCAGTCCTGAAATGATTTATCTGAGTGTCTGCAAGAGATGTGTTTGGTTTTAATATGTTTGGATTTAATAGATAGCCATACTTTTTCAAAAGAAAAGCATTGGAAGACTAAACAAGTATGTAAATCCTAAAACCATAAGTGGGTACAGATGGACCTCACTTGTTTTCAGAAAGGATCTATCAGATAATGATTCTGTGGCTGGAGAAGTTCCGATGAAGGAAACTGAAATGGGATTTCCTGGTAAACTCCGCTTAAAAAAAAAAAGGAAAAAAAGGAAAAAAGCATTAATTTTTCCCTTTTAAAATATCTAGTCATGTAATAGCTTTATATTATCAGCTACAGAGTTTTAATTCTTATGGCTGACTTGTGACAGTGGAAACTTTACATCACATTATGTTTCAATGAAAGTCACTGCAAACAGGGAATTGCAGGCTGGCACTTGGTTGTGGCTGCATCTCAGTTTCTGTGCTGCAGAGCTGTGTGATTTTTAAGAAACGTTAAAAACTTCTGATTTGCACAAGAAGAGGCTGGCATTTAGGTGTCAAGATTCTGGATATAAATTAATTTCAGATCCTTGGATAAAGCCAAGTTGAAAATGGCACCTCCTGGATCATGAATTTTTATCATCCTGATAGTGACTGAATGCTGTAAAGCCTGTGTGTGAGGATGAACCAGGATCAACAGAATTACTTGGCTACTTGCAATTCATGGAACTCCAAAGCTTAAGTCAGTTTGCTCAGCAAGAGTCCAGAAAAATTTCCTAGTGTACTGTTATAGCTGCTCATTTTCAAGGAGGAAATAATTGTACTATCAGCTGGATTGCTAACAAAAGAGGGTGTATCTTTAAAAACAAGTTATCTTGTGTATGTTTTTATCAAATAGCACTATGAATTTGTCCTGCTGTAATGAGGTTGGTCTGAGTCCGAGCACTCTCCTTTTCCAGTTGGAACTGAGTTCCAAATGCTTGCCTATTCTAAAAAAAAGTTTCATTAGAACATTAATTATTGCTATCATGCTGAAAAATAAAGATGAGAGCTTACAAAAATGCATGGAGATGACAGTTTAGGGGAAGAATGAAATCAGTGCTAAAATTTGTTTTATAGCTGTAGTGTTTATTTTTCAGTGCTTACTATACTGTACTTCAGAGCACATATTTTTAATTACAGCATATAAGTTTGCTCTTTTAATCCAAATTTTGCTATTTCAGCTTACTTTTCTGTCTTCTAGAAGTAAAATTAGAGCATCAATACCAGATCCTTTTTCCTGTTACAATCTTTGAGGTGCAGATATATGTGATAAAGTTTTCACTGTGTCCAAGACAAAGCCTGAAGAGTTTTGAATAAATATTAAGATATTAGAGATCTAGGGTCAAGATATTTAGTGTAGATATATGGCAAAGCTTCTTCGAGCAATTCTAAAATGAGCAGTGGCTCCACATTTTGACCAACACATACTAATTATCTGTTAGAGTAATTAGAATTGCAGTGGGGGTAAGGACCCTTCCATTCATTATTCATTAATATTAAAGATTACACGGTGTTTTTTACCTAATTGCAGCTGTTTGCTTCTGTCCTTAGTCAACATCCCCCCTCTGCACTCCTGTGCCATTGGCTGGCTGGCTGTGATCTGTGTTAGGGGTAATGGCACCACATGACTTTCAATGGCTGCCCTGCAAGATGCTTTGGGATCTTTCAGGGTAGAAGTTCTACTGAAATGCAAAATGCTATTAATTATTTTGCGTAAATTGCTACATTATTTGTCTTGGGTATTTGTGGTTTACAGCTCCAATAGAAGAGGAGGCTGCTCACACTGTGTGACCCAGTGATATGTAACTGGATACAAAGTTCTTCCCTTTCAGATCAGCCACTTGCCACTGGCCCATGGCTATTTGGCGAGTGTAAAGTAGCCTATTCTATTTCCTAGCAGCTGAATGTTCCCAACACAAACCCCTCCATGATCCCAAGTGGCTTTAAATGTGCTTAGAACAGTTAGTGGGAAAGTTTTTCTTGAGATCATTCTTGAAGATTCAGTGCCAAAATATTTTGGGGAAGTCTACTGGCCATCATGCCCATTGCACATTTCCGTCCCCAGAGAAGTTGCACCCAAACTTTGGCAATTCTTCCTTAAATATTTTCAGTGAGGGTTTTCTAATTTAGCATGTGTGTGAGAGTGGGAGATCTTTGCTCCAGGTTTCATTTAGACTTTGTCCAATCCAGTGTCTTAGAGTGCTTATGTTCAATAAATCTGGGGCAGTTCTCGCAAAGGATATTTCCAGATATTTTATTTCATTACAATTTGGAGAGTTCATAGGAAAACCTTTGATACAGCTCAATGCTGAGCACTTTGATTTGAGTCTTCTTAAACAACAAATGTCTTTTTCTGAAGAACCAAAGGGATTTGGGAAAAATGTACCCCATTTTCTTATGAGTAACTTGAAGAATCCACTCTTAGCACTGCTTTCCTTTGGTTTCTTCAGAAACTGTGGATATTTACATTTTTATGTCCTTGCTAGTGACAGCTAGCCTGCCCATATAGCCTCCCTTGTGCAGACATTTGTGCAGACTATCTCTCTGTCCACTACAAAAACATGGGACACCCAAGTTGAACTAAATGCTGAATACCACCACATGGGTTTGCACTGGTCTGTAACTGAAAAGGTTCACTGGAAGCAATTTGCAAAGAAATCCTTAGGAAACCACCTGGATAGTTATTTTAAATTAAAAAAGGAAGAGATGCCACTTTAAAAAAAATAATTTTTAATACTGGGTTTAAGGTTCCATACATGTGATAGTCATTAAAGCTTATTTAACCCTGAAATTATCTGGCCTATTTAATTCCACAGGGACTGTAAGGCTCTTGGGTTAGAAATGAAAAATAATGTCAGAATGAAAATGAGACTTTCCTGAGTGCAGGACCATTATTACAAAATATTTTCTTAATCAAGCCTCTTTAAGTGCCAAGCAGTGGAGGAAAAAAATAATCAGGTTATGCTGCTGTTATCCACAGGTCTTTGCTGATGCTTTGGGCCACTGATTGACATAGGCAAAAGTCAGTCCCAAGGGCTGGATGAGACACACTCACCTAAAATGCGTGTAGGACCTGTGATTTGTCCATGCACAATCTCAAGTGCAGTACACCCAGTTCCTTTTTGCAATACGCATTTGGGATAATCCCAGTGCACTCTGACGTTTGGGCTCTTAAAAGTCAGAGCTTTCTGGTTGTTGAGACTGGAAACTTTCAGCAGAAGCAGTGATTTTTGTCAAGTTTCAGTTACACCAAACATCTGTGGTGTGCCCCACCACCCTTTCCCCAAGGATGAAACATTCTGCAGGGAGGGTGTTGCAAGAATTCCTGAACTAGACAGCTAAGCTGGAGTCATAAGTGTCCTGGCCAGGGCCCTGGTTTGAGGAAGGCTCCCATTAGAATTAAAACATCCCATAACTCTCATCACAACAGGCCTATTCTTGAGGAACATGGAAATTTAGGGCTGGGGCTGAAATGGGGGGAGAATGAAAAGACAGACAAGTAAACAGATAAAGAAGGAGCTCTTGCATGCAAGTGGAATTTCCTCTGAGCACAGGACATTCTTTATCATTAACTGGTCTGTCACAGGAAGGAAAAGGGGAAAACAGTGTTTCCTGTTAGGGGGAAGAAAAAATCAATAGGCTTTGGAAATACCTGCCTGGAAAGAACTTTTTGTTTTCCCATCAGCAAGAACAAATAAGTTTTTAACTCCTTTCAAGCATGATGTCTGTTTTAAAACAGTCTATTTCTTGAAATAGGACTTCAGTGTAAATGTGTAATTCAGAAATGCAGTTTAGAGTGCTTTGATCTTTCTTGTTCATTTCAGAAAATGCTCTAACTCCTGGAAATATCTTGTATAAGACACTGGTTTGAAAGCAGTTTAATTCTTCTGAGTTTGTGTCTGTGAAAGTGGTAATAATTAGAAGGGCCATTTGCCATACACACAGTCACTCCTGTGATATTATGGTTAAGATACTCACAGATGGGCAATGGACCTGCTATATTGTTTCTGGTGAACAAAATTTTCTTTTGGAAGGAGAAGACTTCTCAAGCAAGTGCTCAAAGCCTCAAGAGGACAATGAACTACCCTGCACCTACTACTGCACCTCCTTCATCATCTCTTTGGTTGCATTTTGCTTTGAATATCTACAGTGGTAGAAGTGTGGGCTTTTCAGAAGCGTGAGAAGAGGCCCAAAGAGTGCAGGAATGGATGTATGTGCACAAGCAGCCCCATGGTAACCTGAGCTGCTCAGGGTAACCCTTTTACTCTTTAGGTGGCAGCTTCCTTCTTTGTGAAGCTGGACCTGGGGATTTAAAGTCGTGCCTCAGTTGTAGCCACGTTCCCATGTTCTGAGCCAGAGATCTGTCCTGGGCCCATGACAAAGTTTACAGCAATGTCAGTGGATAACTGAATGAGCAGAAACTATGTAATCCAGCAGTGTAAATGTAAGAAGACAAAATAAAAAGAAGGAAGGAGGGAAGATGACCTCTTAGACACGCACAGAAAAATGGGTGGAAGTTTCATTTTTTTACATGGAGAGGGAGAAGTGGGATAAGCTTAAAATGAAACTAACAGCAAGGCTGGAATTAAACGAGGGCTTTACTAATGATCTAAGTTTTATTTTATTACATGACAGAAGACAAAAAATCAATAGCTGGTAATTCAGACATAAATGAGTTATACAGGCCATTGACACAATGGACCAAACTTTATAACAACCACATCTGATGCTGTCAAGCCACAGGCTTCAGTGGCGCCAGTAATAATTATAGCTGATCACCTCTAATTCAGAGCTGCCTTGCTTGATAAAGGTGTCACTCTGAGTGGCTGAAGCATCAGTATCAATTGAGGATGTCATCCAGCAGGTCAGGTTGCTGTGGAGAACTGTGTTTTTTTTAACTGAATAGGGAAAACCCCTAATTTTCTCCTCCTCTCATTCTGTCTGTAAAAATCATATATATCTTTTAAAATCATTTGAATTCATGACTGAATCTACTTGAATTCAAGATCAAACTATGACAGAAGCTAATAGTGTTGATCCATAGAAATATATTCTAAAGATAATTTAAAACCCTAAGAGTATTCTCAGGAGGAGACTTTGGTACTATACAATAATCTCTGTTGCACTGCTGCTGTGATCAATTAAAGAACCCACCCCAAAAAATCCCCAGTGTGGTAAAATGCTGCTAGGCAATAGAAATTGATTTTCCATAAACTCACATCATCATAAGGAAGAAAAGGAAGCACACTGACTTTGCTGTTTTCCTACTGTTTTCTAAATTTGGGGGGTATAAGTGCATCCACTGAGTGTTGGAAAACTGAGTTTCACTCAGACATACGAGGTGTGAAGTGGCTTTGTGAAAAAATTCTTGATCTATAAAGAAGAGACACTTTTAAATGCCTCTACGGTGTTTCACATGCCATTAATACTTACATCTGCAGTTTGACGTTGAAACTATTAGTCTTTGAATTGCTCAGGGATGCTATGTGTGCTTAGACATTTTCATTGATGATGATGATGATTAATTTTATATAAGTTTTGCATTCTTTTGTGGACCAACTGCTTGGTACTGCATTGACTACAGTCAAATGGGAGTGATGAACAGTGAGAAAGCCCTCTGTGGGGCAGGACATGAGAGGTATTTCAGCCACAGCCGCTGTAGCATTTAACATCAGGAGCACTTGGATAAGGCAGAGCACTTGGCACCACAATGGCTTATCCTTGTGTGCGTGAAAGTTTATTATAAAGTTCTATTTAGGAACATTCTCTATGCTTAAAGAAACCAGACTTGTGAGAGAAACGCCGGAAAGGCAATAAGAGCACTACAGCAGTGAGTTAGTTATAAGTTTGCTGTGCTGTATGGCTTTTCTGGTACTTTTTTCTGTTGTGGGGAGAGAAGGTGCCTTGCACCTGTGTGTTTGCATACGGAGGAATACGGTGCAAGAAACGGCCCCGTCGTTTTCCATCAAAAACCGGGGGCTCAGATCCAGCTGTGCTCTGCTGAGGCAGAGAAATCCCGGTCTAAGGCATAACCTGCAAAGCAGCGCTCTCCATCTCCCAGTCCCACACACACACACACACGCTTCTCCCCGGCTTCTCCGCTATCCTCCCCAACTCAGGCTCCATCTCCTTCCTCTTCCAGTGGCCGGATCTTCTCGAAGCGCGGACCATGCGGGCGCTGGGGAGCGATGCGGGATCTTCTGGTGATCCCCAGTCAATCCTGTCAGCCCCGTCCCTGGTCCCAGGGTTTTCCTGCGCTCCGGCAGGCAGCTGCGCAGGCCCTTCACAGGCAGCACTGTTTCTTTCTCTGTTTACTCGTTTCCAATGGCAATTGCACCACCGAGTCTCAGTACGTCTGGAACTTGGCCTGGGGCTGTTTTGGTTACATTGAAGTTTTTGCTTCAGCGCTGCCAGATTTAAATGGTGACTTCACCAGCACTGAGCTAAAAAGGAGAAAAGGGGAGGAGGGAGGTAGTGCAGCGAGCGGGAGCGAGGGAGAGGGCCAGGGCATTACATCATCGCTTGGACGGGAATCAAATGGGAAGGATATGACTCACTCGGGCTAGTTAAGCTTTGGCTCAAGTTCTACATACACTCATTCCAGGGCTCTCATGTTCTGCACCTCAGCAGGGAATTCAGGCTCAGTGATGTCCATGAGGTTTGTTTTTAATTTTCTTTTCCTTTTCTGATTTCTATATAGTTTCCCCCCCTCCTCGCCTTCCTCCTCCTCCTCTCCTCCCCTCCCGAGTCCCCCTTTCCCACTCTTTTCCACTTCTACAGAGTTTGTTTTCTGGTGCGTGTAACCTCAGCTCTTAGGAGCAGAAGCTGTTTTTTCGACCAAACCAAACCCAAACAAGGAGCACAGCAAACTTGAGAGAAGTTTGGTAGTTTGTTGTGGTTCGGCGTCCCCCCCCTTCCATCATTATGTTGTTCCTAATCGGAGGAGACAGGGAGAGAGTTAAAATGCGGGAACCAATGGCTTGGACGGTGATGTAATGCTGGAACTGCAGGGTTGTTAAGTAATGTGAGAGGAAGGGGGTCAGGGTTGCAAAGCATTTACCTGCTGTCAAGGGGCTTTAAGTTTATTATCAATTGCAGTGACTGTAACTGGCTTCAGACTGCACTCTCTAATTATTCACAGACTCCCCTTTTTTATCTTTTATTATTAAAAGTAAAACTATATTACGGTATTTAAAAAAATGTGATATTATCACAGCTGCGAATTATTTTCCACCGGGGTTTTTTTTGATATTTTTTAAATGGCTTGAAACTGGATGTCTCTTTCACGAAAAGCCCGGAGAGAGCAAAAAGAAAAGAGAAAGGCAAAAAGGGGTGGTTCTTCGAGCGTGGCTGGCGAATTTGAAACTGTTTGAAGAAAGCAGTTCAGCCTCTGCCTAGCAGAGCGAGTAAAAGCTTCTACTGTTGAAATCCGCTGTAGAAAATAAAGCGTTTTAAGGGAGCCAGTTTGCAGAGCTCATCTCAACGAGCCTCAGCTTTTCATCCCTAACACTTGTCAGCAGTATTGTGATCCTCAGCTTACCCCGGGCTGGGGGCTGTCTTGCCTCTGCTGGGGCCGCGGAGGTTAGGACCCTGCACAGCAGATCCCCTCCTGTCACGGTTCTTCTCTCTAGGGCTACCAGGGTCTTTGGGGCACCTGTCTAAATGGATTTCCTTTGCAGGACAGAGCACTGTGCTTGTCTTACTAAGTCTGTCAGTCTCCCTACAGACCTTTTAGTCTTTTTTCCACACAGCTAACAGTCTCTAGGTCTGGTGTGGAGCGAGGAAAGGTACCTCTTCCCCGAGGTGACTGTGAGTAGTCTGCCCTTAGGGTGGGCCACACTTTAACACTATGCCCGTGCTCGGGCACTGGTTGTGTTTAGGTGTGGGATGAATGGGAGCTATCAGATGTGTGTTGGTGTCCTGAGGATACCCATTCTGCTCGGTGGAGCTCTGCATCAGGTTTCTGTGTCAAGAGCTGTCTGCTCTTAAGGTATGACTCTCGGAAGTGCCTCTTTCAAAGTGAATTTTTGTCTCTCAGGGAAGCACGGTATTGGTACCCACTGGAATTGCAGCGGACTACAGATTTGCTTGGTTAACTAAAGATAGCCTTAAACATGCTTTTGAAGGTTTAGTGATTTTTTTTTTTTAACAACCTGTATTGGGAACTGACTGAACAAAATAACAAACTGTTTTTCTGCGGTTGGTGGCAAAACCTCCCCCTCTCTTTCTGAGCAAGGGAAGAGCCCATGGCCAGCTCCTGCCTCCCCTTCCCTGGTAGCCCTCTGCAAAGCCATCTTATGTCGACCTGTTATGTTCCTGCACCTTTTTCACAGGTTTTCCCTAAGTGCCCAGATTTTCAAGCTCCTCAGTCAACTGCTGAAGCACAAACAATTGCTCAGAGGCCAAAGCTTTATCATTTGAGGGCCCAGCGCTAGGCCGCACCCGGCCCTGGCCCATGTTGCAGTGCAGATATACCATATGGACTGGATTGCGCAGTGCTCTGTTGAGGAGGTGTGGGTTGAGGAGGGAGCTGTGCTGCTGCAGGAGTTCCCGTAGGATTTCTGACTCATACTTTCTCCTAGAAATGTTGGGAAGTGCAGCTCCACAGACCATCAGAATAAGGCATAGTAGATTCTTCCCTTTGCCTGCCCGCTTTAGATGCTGGGATGGGCTTGTCTTCACTCTTTCCTTTCCTGCCTTTTCTGGCTGGAGACTTTGTTCAGGAAAAGTCTGTCAGTGTTGTCCTAGGATAGTGTCTAGCCATGCTGGCAAGATGCTGGGCAGAGGATAACAAACTGTCACACTTAATCCTTCCTCTGCAGAAATGCATCACTGCTATTTCTTTTATAAAAACACATGTAAAATACACTGTGCAGCGTGGCCTGAAAGTCTTTGGGTATCAGAATGCATTCCACAGGGGATCAGTGTCTCACTTCTCTGGTACCAACTATTGACATATCACCTGTCGGGACGGGCAGCAAAAGAGAACGTCTTGGTGCTCTGGACTGACTGAAGTGTGGACTGACTAAAGACCCTGCTGTGTACTGAAACTTTCACAAATTATCCATCCTGATGATTCATGCTTGGTGAAGTTAGGTAGAGAGTGTAAAGATGTAAATCCTTCTTGCCTTTCAGAAGTGCACTGCAACTCTAAGTTGCAGTTTACTGCTGCCACTTCACTGATTTCAACACAGCACCACAGGAAAAACAGTTGTAAAAGCTTCTTGCAAAAAGCTACAGTTGTGAATTCTGTATGCATACAAACATGGGTGTGTGTATGTATGTATATTGGTTGTTGAAGCAACAAAACATATAATTAATGAAGTATAACTGTCCAGATGAGAGTCAGACAGCTCTGGTTGTGCTTGACAGGTGCTTTTGAAATGCACGTTCTTTTTGGACAACAACAAAAAAAGGAAAGTAGCTGCCCGTTTGGATTCCTCTGCTGCTAGTTGCTGGCACCCAGTGTGCAGGTTTGCCAGCGGACTTGCAGCTTCAAGGTCAACAGCCCTGACAGTCAAGTTCCACACATTTGAAGCCGAGTCTTTTGGTAAGAGGATTTTCTTATTGAAGGATGATATCTCTAGGGACCTAATTTTTAAACAGCAGCCAAGAGAAATGTTAACAGTGCTCTGAAAATGAGCATCAGAAGATATATTCAGAAGCACATGTAACCTGTCAAACAAACCAGAGGCCAAACACACCAGAGCTTGGGAGTGATGTTTGCACTGGAGAGCCAACTGTGCGTGGTCGGCCTGTGAAGAAAGGCAATCTGCTCCTAGCAGAGCCTGGCTGGACGAGTCCCAGTAAATTTTCCCCACCAAGATCCCAAGTAACATTTCCGCCTGCATTGCTGAATGTGTGCATTGGCAGAATATCTGCTCTGTAAGCTGTGTGATTTTAAGCCATAATTTGGTGCTCCTTAGCTGGTCTCTGCATGCACAAAAGAATTGGCTCTGTTGTTGCAGTACGAAAGCAAGAGGTAAATATCAGACAGCTTGTTTTTATTGCACTGAATGTGATCCCTCTGCTCCTGAATTTCTCAGTTTTTGTAGCTCTATCTTGAGACCTTTGCCTTGAACTTTTCTGGAAGACTTGGTTGACATTTGTGAAGCATTCAGAGCTGGTGTCCTGTGTGCTGGGATCAGAGCAGGTCAGGTGTTGGACAGAGGTGGTGGCAGGGCTGGCCACTGTTCAAGTTTCGGACACAGCAGGCAGGAAGACCAGGTTGTTCCCTGCACTTGTGTGGGGGTGCTGGGGCAAAGCGTCCTCTTGTGCCCTTCCCCACCTCTGTACTCTCACCTTCCCACCCTTCTTTTGTTCGTCCTGCACATGCCTGGGCCATGCTCAGCCCAAACTGTTGAGATCAGCTTTGCTGAAAATTACACTTCAGATCAAAATATGAGTTAGGTTCCTCTGGTGTGAAGCGAATGCTGGGTCTTTCTCTGCAGCTACAGATGAACCAGATAGGAAGGTAATTACATCTCATTCCTATCTGACTCTCTTATTTCCCATAATCTCTTTTAATCCCTTTGATACTCATCATAATAATGTTAATCTTAATGAACTCATTTGGTATTAATGCGGATGTGATTTGTAAGTTCAGAGCAGGCTTGCCATCCTTGTTTAGTGTTCATTAATATCCACTTAACTCTGTTTATGCTCTCTTTCTCCTGCAAATCGACTTGCATATCTTTGTCTTCCACCTAGATGATGTGGCAATTTCCATAGTGGAGCTCTCTTTCCACACTCAGGTTTGTATTTCCTTTCTGTTCTTCTTCCTACTTACGAGATCCCAGAGAAAAGAGCTGTTGGAAACACTGCATCCATCTACTAGTGGCTCTCTGTACCCTGTTGCTTAGTCATTTCTTCCACTTTTCACTTCAAAATTGAAGTAATCGTTATCCTCTTATTTGTCATTCATGTGACATTCCTTCTTAGATGGCTTCAGAGATACTACCTTACTATAGCCCTCGTTTTATTGTCTCTGAGGGTGAACAGGTAAGAGACAAAACCTCTAGTCTTGGCAGAGAGACAAATTATTTGTTGCTTACTACCGTACTCTCCCCAGACACTCTGTTTATGGGTGGGGTACCTTGCCCAAACAGTTTCCAGTGTGACCAGCCAATTTTAGTGAGTGAAGACTACATTTGGATGTTGAGCCTGATCCAAAGCTTATTGCAGTGAATGGGAGAGCTGAGTTGATGGGCTCAGGATAAAATCCGTGGAACTATCCTCTTTTCAGTCCTTTGAGCAGCCATGTATTTTTCAACATCTCTAGCTTTGGAATGTGCCCTCTTGAAAAGCTACTTGTTCAGCCACAGTGATCCCAGAGACTGATGAACCTTGGATCTCCGTTAATGTGTGATTTCCTCTCTACGTGGGTGCTTGTGTTTGTTTTTAAATGTGGCATGGAATTTTTGTGTTGTCATGCTTGCTCTCTCTCTGCTTCCTGCAAACATATTTCTAAAGTGTGTATTGTCAAATAGCATGAATTATTTTTCAGTCCCAGTGACACACATTTTGCTTTTTAGGTCTTTTGAATCCTGACAGAGCCAGGAAAGTATCATTTACTTAACACAACGCTGTTTATTCCATCCTCACTTTCATTCTTTATTTTATGGCCTGATGTTTCCTTGTAGCATCAGCTTCCAGTGTTAAAATGAATATCTCCATTGAAAAGATACAACTTTTAATTTACTGAAAGATTTCTGCACATTGTAATAAAACTAGCCATTCTCTTCATAAAAATTGCTAATTGAGAGTGAGAATTGTAGTCTCTCAGAACAGCACAAGCTGTATTTCTGTGGTGGTCTTTATTTTTACATCCTATCTTTAATTCAAGAGTATTGCAGGATGTTTTGAAAATTGTGGCCATTAGTCAAACATATTAAAGTTCTGTATTAGTATAAGTACAAGGTGTATTAATCTAAATAACAAGATTGAGAGTTTTACTGCAGATAGCTGCAACTCTTGTGCTTGTCCATGTCCACAAAGAGTATGGGCAGTATGCTTCAGATGGGCACTATTTTCTACAGATCAATAAATCTGTGCCCATTAGCAGAAGAAAAAAAAAATAGTAATAAAAGTTCATTTTCACAAGCTCTGTCAAAAATAATGTCAATTGAATGTTTTACCACACTGGAAAAGCCCATCAGCACCAGTAATTTTATATGTCAGATTTAACATGAGCTAGTTTTTTCTAAAGGAAGTCTTACAAACCAGAACAGAAAAAGTGTGCTAGACCAGATTCTTCCTTGACCTCAGTTTAAGGCAACTCAGTATCATGTCAGAAAAGTTCCAGTACCGTGTTCTTTCTTATAATTTGTTTTCCAGGTCAAAATGAACTTTTCTTTCACTGCAGCTAAGGACATGAGCTGTTATTTCTCTTGTATCACAGAACTGCAGGAATTCTCATTGCTCTGAAAACTTTTTAGTTTTCTGATACACTTTGAATAAGTGAGTTGCTTTAGAAAAGTCATGTAGAAATAAGATTGGCTGAAAAATCAATATAAACACTAAATTAAGGTTCATTTTACAGTTTGACTGAATGGCCAGATTCCTTGCCATTGGAATCCAGTGATGACAAGTATCTCCTGTGGCCATTAGTATGAAGAAGGGATGTGTTGCACAAAGTGCAGATTGGTACACAGATCTCTGTCTGTGTGGATCTATTTGTGTGTGTAGGTGGTGTGTGTGTGTGTGTGAGTGTGTGTGTTTTTCCCCATCTTTGAGACTGCAAGGCAAAATTAACTCCTGCTATTCCTAAGCAATCATACCAGAAAGAATTTATCACCTGAATAAGATTTCAAGGTGCACGCCTTAAGGTGGTGATATTGGTATATAAATTTGATTGATGGTTTCTTTCTTTTTGAAATTGACACTCTATTAGCACCTCTCAGCTCTCCCTCACATTTCAAGTTTTTCTTCAAGAATGAGAAATCAAATTTAGGACATAGCTGTGCATCACTAAGTGTTCAGTTTGGCTTTTTACTTGCTAATCTTGTGCAGTATGGAACTTTTCTCAGCTACTGCAATTCAGTAGATATTCTAATATGTAGTAATTAATTAACCCATTTTTTCATTTAGTTTATATTGTTTTCACAAAACTTTGTAGTGCCCTGTGAAAAAACCTGCAGTATGTACTTCAGGAAAAGTAAAAAACCTTACCAGCAATATCTGTAAATACATGTAAAAATAAATGAATGTTAGAGGAAAAAAGTGTATAGAGATAGTTGGAAAAGCATGAATTTATAAAGGTATTCTAAGAAAAGCGAAATGCAGCTGATTGAAAAGTTTCCAATGAGGCTCAGTTATTATTAAATTTTGAGCTTTTGGCAACAATTTTTTTCAAGAGAAATTGGGATTTATTTTGCTGACAGATACCTTTTTTGTTATTTAAGAAAGGTCTTGAAAAAGAATGTTTTTTACTTGCTATGCACTGAAAGATGATTAAGCTTTGTACATTTCATTTTCTGTTTGATATTCAGTGTCACTTCTAAATGGTTCTGTTACTTCTGATTTGTTTCTGTCAGCAAATGCCCAGAAAGTGTAGCAAATGATAAAACAGGCAATAATACTCTGTCATCTGCACGTGTTACGTTCCAGAGTTTTAAACTTTGGTCTCACCTGCTCTCGCCCAGGACAAGTCCTTGATTGAAAGCACAGCCAGCTGCAACTCTAATACCTCTTTCTTTTTTCCCTCTTAATAGATAGTTCTTTATCTCAGGGAGACTTGTTTTAAAGATGCAATGCTCCAATAATGGGATGTTTTGGAGTGTAGATTGGATTGAACTGGACGAAGGAAGGGTCTGTGGCTTCCCCATTTAACACTGAGCACAGGAGCACTGAATTTCAGTGGCACATCTGCGCTGGCATGTTTCTTGTGCAGAGGAATTATCAAATAGGACAAACATTATTACATATTATAATTAACTGATGGCTTAGGGTCAGATATTAGGGTTCACCCGAACAATCCCCAGAGGATCTAGAAAGATCTCTGTTGTGAGGAGAATACAAAATTTTTGCACCCAACCAGAGTCTGGGGCAGTTTTGGGTGAAATCTGCTTGGACTGTTGAATAAATCCAAACCAATGGGCACCCCAAAATTGCACACATGTTCTTGTGTGAGTCTGCAGTGACTCACTGGAAGGTGAGTCAGTTGCATAGAGGACTGATAGCGTTATGGACATCTTCCCTAGGCTGAAGGGAAAGAATAGCCATAGAAGCAGAGATCAGGGGAACTTGGTTTATTTACCCTGAAGAGATGGCTACCAGGGGATCTAATTGCAGATTTTAGCTACTTACAGGGTAGTTATGGAGGAGACAGGGTCTGCCCCACTTTGTAGCATGAAGACAGAAGACAACAGGCTCAAGTTTCAGTGAGAGAAAATTCCATGAGACCTAAAGGAAGTAAGGTTCCAGCAGGAGAACTGTGGCAAGGGACAGCAACTGGCTGGAGTCACTCTGCTACTGCCGATTTTCACGCTTTGTCTAAAAAAAGGCCCCCAGCAGCCTGCTCTGATACTGCATTTAGTTCTGGCTGGAGCAGGAGGCTGGACAAGGTGACCCTCTGGGGTGCCTTCTGACTGAAACTATTCCCTGGACCTGCACTGGGCAATGATGGCAGCATGGGCTGTCTGTGCAGGGGGTGGAAGCTGGAAGAATTTCGATGAGCAAAGAGCAATAAGAAAAGCAAAAGGTGAGATAAGAACATAATGACACCTAAAGCATATCCTGTGCCTGCTTGTGTCCACATTGACTTGAGAAATAAAGAATGCATGCCCTTGACGTAACACTCTAAATGTGGACTCTGAATTGCTCTGTGCTTCAAGGTGCCTCATTTCCTAACTTTCCCATCATGCTGTAAGTGACAGGCACTCAAGTTTTAGTAGATACCTGATAAACATGCAAAGATAAAACAGTAATAATGAAAACCAGCCAATTTTTGGCTGAAATGTTAGCCAAAATACAGCCAAATATGTTTTCAGTTTATAAACAGCTAAAGGATCTTTTTTCCTCCTTCACTAAGCATCTGAGGTTTTTGCTTATAGTGAAGAATTGCAAGAGAATTCTAATATCCTATGAGAAAATCCATCTCTGATGTATTTCCAAATTAGTCAGCTCTTTACAAGTACCCTTCACCCTCTCCTTTTTCTTTTTTTTTTAAAGGTGACAGAATTAAACCATAACAAAAAAAAACCCTTTTCAGCACGTTTTGCAAAACTAGGAGACAAGTAGGTATGGACTTTGTCCATAACCAGGTAAAGGGATCCATTTGCTAATATCCCTGTAAGCTCAAATGTATGTTTTACAGGAACTTTGCTAGCAAAAGCTGTTCTCTCTATAAAAGTAATGACAGATTAATGTCTTTTTGCAGTGAACTCCCTGTGTACCTTATCCTGCATTCATATTTGTCCATTAACTAATGACTATCCAATATGCTGTCACTACTATCACATGTAAAATCAAGCATGCTCAGTTATTTTATTATTGCGAAATTAATAATTTATTATCAAATAGAACATGAAGACTGAGGATCTGTATATGACTCTTCACTGACAAAATTTTCTGGAATGACACTGACTCAATCTTATATTTTTCTTGAGCTAAAAGGCTCAGAGAAGGATGTTCAAATTTATGAAGTTTCTGAAAGTGCAGTCTTAGAGTTACAGCCCTGTTCTCACAATGCCCCCGGCACCTTCTTTATTGTCATGCATTCACTTTGTTTGCAAACTCCTTCCTTGTAATCAAGACAAGCTTTGTCCTCTTTAAAGTGCTGTGCCTGACGCTTCGGTAAATGTCAAAGATGATTTTGCACTGCTGTTGGATGCAGAGCAAATCACGGAATCTGGACGTGTGGTGAAAACTTCCTGGCTGGAAGAGCTAATCTCCTTGGAAAACAAAACAAAAAGTCCCATACTTTCCTGTAGAAAATCGTATTTTCCCTTGAAAAGAGCATTCCTACCCAGTTAATTTATTACTGAATCTAATCAATCTTTAAGATAGCTTTGAAATACCAGTGTTAGTTCTGTTTTTCATTAATACATTGATATTGATGTTCAGGTTTCTAACTAGCTGTGAAAACCAGTTAGGAAAAATCTAGAAAAGAAGACGTTAAAGAGGAATGAGTTGGAATATTGGGTTGTTTTTAATAGAGCAGGAAATGAACAAAACCTGACAGATTTAAGGTTTCTTTTGTGTTATTAGTGTGCTTCATGCAGGTGAGCTATAACAGTAACCAGTTTTATGTGAATAACAGGCTTGTTGACCTAGTGGCTGAAATTAAAAATAGTGATTTAATTGAAGTCAATATGATTTAATTTCTTAATAATTTTGTTCAAATAAACAGCAAAGACATTCTTGGGTTTTCAAGACAATTACATTTTTAAAATAACTAGGTAAATTTACAGACTAATATGGCATTTCAAAATGGAATGTTTAGAAATGCTAAAAATTTCTGCTTTACTAAATACTCTATTCTCCACTTCCAAGATTTATGAAGTACAATTTGTTAGTGAATTTAATATTTTTGGTCAACCTGAAAGTGCTGCTCTAACTTTTGAGCTTGGCTGCAATTTTGTGCATAAATCACAGCAGTTACAGTGCAAGAGAATTCACTGTGATAGAGTATATTTAATTTGCACATACTCTGTAGATAATTGAAGTCTCTATCCTCATGTAACTTCAGGGGTTTGAGTCGGTATCAGGAGCCTCTATAAAAAGCTTTCTGTCATTTTTAAAACAAGCATGGCACCATTGTCATGATGAAAAGTAAGGGGGTTGGTGCAGAAACGGCTTTTGCTACTTAATTTTTTCCAGTATATCTTTGTTCTCTCCCGGTGCAAGTTTCAGGGCCAGCACTGCATTGTGCTGTCCTTTCGTCATCTCTTCCCCCGGTAAAACTAACTACAAGTTATTGTGGTTGAAGAAATGTTTCTAGGTTTGTAAAACTGAGGAATATTAAAGGAGGGCATGTAAATTCATGTAGCTAGATGATTGCAGGATTGGAGACTAGATGTCCATAGAAGACGACTGAAAAAAAGTTGTTTCTTCACCAGTGACAGATGCCCAATAACTCTTCACTTTTAACAGCATTTCCAGTCTTTCAAGACCTCTGGGAAAGAGCTTCTTTTTGTGGAAACTTAGTGACCTAGAGAGTAAAATAGAGAGTTAAATCTTCTGTTCAGTGTTTTTATTCCCTGGAGTTTCAATGACTTGTTGTTTTGTCTGTCTGGGGTTTTGATGATTTGAAATACCAAAGGGACCGTGTGAGGGTTTTCACTTTCACATAATCTTAAGGACTGGTGGTCAGTAGGGTAGGTGTGACTGGATGCCCACAATGCTCATTGCATTTGAAAATCATGTTTTTGTTCCAATGGAGTATTCCTCAATTATTTCTTCTTCTTCAGGTAAGAGTTGGAAGTTAATGATGAAGCCCATAAAACTCCATTTTAAGATTGCATTCTTTAAGTCATAAAATGAAGGTCCTTTGAGTGAGACAAAATGTACTAAATATTAAACACATCATTCAGAATGACTATTTTTATTGAATGCTCTTTTTTCTCAGAAAAGAGCACAAATGAAAAATATGTAATCCTCCATCTAAGACGAAATTATCAAAATCTGACAAGTTTTCAGGATTTTTGTTTTTAGTGAATGGCAAGGTTAGGCTATGATATACTTTCAGTTGGTAAACTTTATGTCCCATAATATGGAGTTCTCATTTTGTTATTTCTCTTTGTGCTGATCCTTGATATGTTGCTTAAAAAAAAAAAGCCTGAGCAGTTAAACCATATGTTTATATCATGTCAAAATGTCCTAATGCCATGCTCCTAATGTCAAAATTTTAATTGATTTTCCCATATTCAGGGTTAGGAGGGGGCTGTATCATGTTCCACTACGTCATAAAAACAAAAATATTTAAAATATGTTTCAAATAAAATGAAGGGGGAGAAGAAAAAATGCTTAACTTAGAAAAGATGTGGGATTCATTAACAAAGGAAAATACTGGCCACGGACCAATGGCAAGCCAAATGTTTTGCCAGCAGTTTGCAGTTCACAGTCATGATTGCATGTCACTCCTCCTGCTGCACCAGCCCCTCCAAACATATAGGCCTTCCTTTTAAAGAGAAACCTGTCTGGTTTGAGTTGAATAAATTAATCTGGGTTTACTTATTTTAAAAACAAAAATATAGAGGGCCCAATTTTATTTCATTATGCCCGTGGGTAAAGCAGTCCAAGGTAATTACAACCACAGTGCTGGTTGCTCTATCTTAATTAAAGAGGGTTTTTTTGCACAGAGGTTTTTGCACAACATAATAAAATAGTTTGTGGTCTGGCTAGCCTCAGTATCACAAGAGTGTACTCACTTGAGAAATTGTCCAGCTTTTCCAAAAGCTGAGGCCCTTCCACTGGAGAGGAAGCATGGAGCTGCTCAGCAGCTCAGCAGAGCACAGGTAGTTTACAGTAAGGGCACCATCGTAAATCATGCAGCAAACAACCTTTCATACGGTCTCATACACTAAGTGGTAGGCTTGTCAGCAGCAATGAATCTGGACTTCAGTAAGTCTTTAAGCAATAATGTGCTCTGCAATATGCAACACTGGTTACACACCTGTAACCAAACCTCTTATTTTTCCAAACTTTCCTGATGGTGTTTTGGGGGTTTTCAATCTCTCTCTCCCTCTCCTTTTTTTCTTTTTTTTGTAGGGGTGTGTCTCCTTTGCAAATAAATATGACTTATTCCTTAGCAAATAATTTTAAAAAAAGGCATCAAAGACATTTAAATAATGTACTTGGCATGCTAATTAAAAAAATCTCTGAGCTCAAATCTCAACAAGCATGGGTGAGATGGCCTGTTATTAGAAAAGTCAAAGGAGGCATGTTTGCTAGTTGAATAAATCAAGTAGCCTTGTAAAAACACTGTCTCAGGGATGATTAAGGGTAAGTGATTTTCATTACTGTGTTAAGTTCTTCTTTCTGTTGTGGTGCTTTTTATATCACATCAAGCTTAGCTATTTACTTATGCTGCTTTAAAAAGCCCCAGCCCCTCACTTAAATCATGACCCAGTGCATCGATTCAGAAAGACAGCAACCCAAGCTAACTTGACTTAATGCTCAGGGGCCTGACACAGGTGCTTCCTTTGTGAGTTCTCTCTCTACAGTTGGTAAACCTGACTTAAGTTTTGCAAATGCCTGTGGACCAGACCCCAGTGTGACTCAAGTCACTAAAATTTCGCTGCTTTCAACTAGTTCTCCTGCCTACCTGATGCTAGAGGTTTCCTTCATTTGCACAATTTTCCTTTTTCATAGACTTGAATACTCCGGTATTTAGAGCCACCAGTTGTGCTGAGCCAGGTCATAGTTGGGCTTATTGGCAAAGGCACAGTTCACAAATATTTATGAAACTAGCAGGAAGGGTTCTCATGGTTGGCATCAAAAGGGCCCTAGGTGCCTTACTCAGGGAGTGACCAGCGGTGGTTTTTGTATCTTTCTGTTGGGGACATGGATTCTCCTACAGAGGGACAAGTGAGTTTAGCTTCAACTGCTTGAACTGGCACAGTTTCACCTGAGCTTGCATTTATGGAGAAGGAAATGGCAATGGGATGTGCTCTGTTCCCCAGGATAGGACTCTAACCAAGGGGAGGGCAGCCCACAGCTGCATTTGGGCTGCTCTGAACCACCACTAGCAGTGGCTGCCTGCAGGACAAGAGGAGCTGGAACATGTGGTGTTTGACAAAGCTGAAGTATCTTCCAGCCTCCTTAGGCATGGCTCAGGTCCTTAGGCATGGCTCAGGTCCTCCTCAGGTCTGGGTGTGTGCTTATAGAGAGCTGGGTTTCCTAGAGAGCTTCAAGCCTAGAATTAGCCATGTGTAAATGGGGAGAATCAGCCTAGAGATGGACCAGAGAGACTTCCATCCTCCACTCTTAAGTTCAGAACATGAAAATACTGGCTTACTTTCTACTCTGTGTGGCAAGGCTGAAGCAACAACATCCAAATACGCTTCTAGGGTGCAGCTGCCAAAGAAACGTTTCACAATGAACACAGAGGGGCATCCCTGTGGCAGCCTCAGCTGAGGTGCTAATGATTTCATAACCTGTTCTTTTATTACACAAGCTGTAATACCTGCTGAGACTGTTCAGCACAGGAGTGCCTGCTGCCAGGGCAGGAGCCAGGGTGCAATGGTGGATTGATAATGGGTTTGCATGTGGAACAGATCTGTACTGTGTGTTTTACATACATGGCATTGAAACTACAAGAAGACAGCCACTTTCTATTTCCATTTGCATTAGAAGCTTCTTATGAATACATGAAATAGACATTTATTGTGACCATAACCTTACTACAAATTAAAATCAGATCCCAAGTCCCCTGTGAAAAAGAAGCTCATTATAACATGTGGTGATGTCAAAAATGATACTAAATGACACTTAACTTTAAATCCCAAGCACTGCTTATCCTTAACTTAGGGTTAAATCTACACTGGAAATAAGACCAGGAGCTAGGCAAGGTTTACAGGGGTGGGGGATGTCCCAGTAGATGTGTAGCCACAAACTGAAGAATAAACAGCTGGTTGTATGTGTCTGCCAAATTCTTAAGTGTCTTGCATACATACTTCTGCATTTGCTTTTCTCAAGTCACAGATTACCTTTGTTACATATCCTACATGGACTGGGTCAGATTTATATGAGGTGCAATGTTGTTGATTCACATGGTTTGTTGCTGTAGAGAGAGATAAAGGCAGATTTCTGGTCTAAAGGTACACATATTCCTAAATGCTTAGTTTCTCGTCACATTTTATGTACAAGCCATTTTAAGGCCTTGTTATCCTGTAGGCTAATACAGGGTCCAAATCCATGCTTCACAAAATACAGAGACCAGGGGAAAATAAAACACAAACATGCTGACCTGCAATCTGGCTTTGCCTCTATTCTTTATGCTCATCATATTTGCCTTTCGCAATTAAAAAAAAAAAAAAAAAAAACCACAAAAAAACCCCCGAAATAAAACAACAGCAGAAAATGTGGAGTGAAGTGACTAAGCCATGGCTTCCGACCCCTGGAAATCAGCCATACTCACTGCTGTGCAAATTCCTGCTGCTCTCTGAGCTGAGATCATACTGTTGGAGATGGCAAGTGTATAGAGCACAGATCTGTATCTTTCTTCCACTGCTAAATATTAACAGTAAAAAATAAACACAGGTGATGCAACAGGCTTTGACTGGGTCTATTTATGTGACTATTGAGATATTTTAACCAGATCAGTAAAATGTCTGGCTCCCTGTGACCAAATCAAATAGATACGATAGTGTAAACTGAGTGGAGCTGCCACTTTGCTGTTTAGAAAAAGTTCACATTTTTTAACTTGTTCACCTGCAGTGTATTGATGTGTCTCAGGGTATGTGGGACAAACACTTATTTTATAGGACGCATCTGGAAAAGGACACATTTACATTATTCATCTTCTGCTTTGTCCCCTCCCTAAGCTGAGAGTCCTTTTCCTCTGCCCTTCCAACTGCTCCAAGCAGTTAAACAAAAAAGAAAAAAAAGCTCACAAAACCAACTAATGTCAGCATGCACTGACTGTCAGGCCAGCAGGACAAACAAATTAAATTGTCAGAGGCCTTCCACTGACAGCTCCAGCCTACCCGTTCCCACAGTTTAAATCTGGAAACTCTTGATGCAAATGCTGCAGTTGATTCTGATGGCTATAGTGGCACTTCACTGAAAAGTGGTACTTTGGAGTTGTGTTTTGCAGCATTGGGAGTTTATGGGAGTTGAAACAGTGCTTGTGTTTCTGGGAGGGCATTTTCAGTCCTGCGTGTCTACAGGAGACTCAGGCCATGTCTAGATCATTATTGCATTATTGCAAATGTGCAAGTGCAGCAAGAGGGCTCCTTCTAGCCTGGTCAGCCTGGCCTTTTTGAAGTATTTTGTGCAAAGATTATTTCTTCCTTGCTGAATTGTTGTGTTGAGAACTGTGGGGTACAATATCTTAAAGTTATCCAGTACCCACAGAGTTTCAAAATTCACCTGACTCAATTTTTGTCTCTGCTGATCATAATGCTGCTCTTTTACTTCTTTTGGCATGGCAGTTTTCTACTACAAACACTGTTTCAGTGGCAGTTCTCAAAGGGAAAAAAGTGGAGGAAAAAAGAAACAGTTCAAACCATGACTATTCATGGAGTATGCATGAACACTTATGGTTTATGTAAAGACATTAAATAAGTAATTAGCAGTGTGTTAGTTCATACTGCAGACTCTTGGAAGCTGGCAGGATGACCTGAGCTTTTTTTACATGACTCTCTACTGACCATTAAACCCTTTACTCTAAACTGGTGCAGAAGATTATTTTAATCTTCAGCATAAAATTCTAGTTTGGGAGAATGTTTCCTCTTTAAGACAGCATTTCTTTCAAGGCAAAGATAAGATTAAAAAAACCTCCAAACAACAAACAAACAGAAAAACCCCATCTGTGAAACAGTAAGCCAAACACACCAGTAGAAGTTGGAAGGTAAAGATGTAAAATAACCATTTTTTTCTTAGTATGATGTAGCATGTTATTAGCAGGCATTAAGGCAGTATTCAGGGTATAATTTAGGAAAATGTCTTCATAGGGGTCATACATTTTTATGGGTCTCATTCTGTTCTAAATGACTGTATGAGCAGCACTCCTGTGAACCTCAATGCAAGAACATCATGCCTGAAAGAATATCTGTCACCTCTCCTTGTCTTTCTCAACTCAACAGTATGTGCTGCACAAGGCAAATAGGCTGAACAGAATAGTGGAAAGGTGCTTTGCAGATCAGCATAAGCTTCACTGATGGAATCAAGAAGAGCAAGGGTAGAGTTTGGCCAGTGCTTTTAGGAGATATTTTGTGAATATTATGGTGATCCCTCTGCTTCACTTCATAAGCTAATCACCACCAGGGATCAGGAGAATTTGCTTGGTAGCAGTCCACAGATGTCAAAGTGGAAGATGGGGATTTTAGTTTTCTTTTGAGGCATAAGACACAGATCAGTGTCAAAGCTTGTTTTACATCTGGATGTAGTGCATATTATATACTGTCTGTTTATGGAGTGTGCATGCATGTGTGTGTATGAGTGAGATTCCCAGTTGGTTTAAATCCATTGTCTTTGGCAAGGCTCTGTGCTGTACACCATTGAGAATTGGCTCTCTTGCTATTGATATATCCATTCTATTCTTGTTTTCTCAAATGATTGTGTTAAGTGGGCTACAGCTCATGAGGTCTTTTTTTTTTTCAGGTTTATATTTCCTCAGCTATAATTTGGTCATAAATAAGCACATTTTGAAGATCACCACATAGACTAATGTGGAAAGATTTTTAGGAGAAAAGTTTTGAATAGGATTTTTGAATATTGATTGTCTCATTTTAAAGAATAGTTCAAAAGAGAACTTGGTTAAAAATTCCTGGTTAAAAAAAACCAAAACAACAACTTAGAGATACGTACCTTTTCATATTTTATTCCATTTCCACTTGCTTCTATTTAGAACATTTCATAACAGTAAGTATCCTTTCTGCTTTAAACTAGAGAGTAAAAAAATAGTGTGCGTTGGTATTTGCATTACTGGTCACTTAGACTTGCTGCTTTTTATCATGTATATTGGCTGGTTTGTATGCATATTTCTTAAACCAAGATTTAAGATTTACATGTTATCTGGAATTTGATCAATAACTTGAAAGGCTACTGTAGCCACAATAAGAATGAAAATAACCCTGAACTGTTGAAAATTCAGCTTGGAGCACCCAAAGTGGTAATGACTGCAATAGTGGTTTTGTCGATATTTATAAATCAATGCAAACCAGAAACTGGATGTTTTAATTTACTACAGTTTCAGTGTAACTGATACCCTCAAGTTTAGAGCTTTAAGCTTTCTGAAGTGCAATGTTATTGCAGGGCATGCATCCAATTTTTAAAACATTATATAGATTGGAGACAGATGAGCTTTTCAGAAGTATTTTAGGCCTATTTTGATTGAATGCCTGAGATGCATTTTCCAGTGGAAATTAATTGCACTGATGTGAAAACAAATGAACCCCAACCTCAAAATTAGCTGCAGGTTCCTGCTTGAACCAGTACTTAAAAGAGAGGGAGTGGGCATGGATAGTGACTGGGAATTATGATGACAATGTACACTCTGTTGGTAGAATAAAGCCTTTCTTCACTGCCTGCTCTTTTCTCCTGTCTCTCTTAGCATGCATGCATGCGGAAAAAGAGAAATTTTTCCATGTATCTATGGCTGGACATGAGTGGACAATGGCTTTATTTGCTATTATTGCTCCCCCCCCCCCGTTGTGTGCTGCTGGAAACCTTTGCTGGCCTGTATCAGCAAAATCTCCCACAGCTACTACCTGTAGCGCTTCTGTGGTTCTCATGGGGCATTTCTGGAGCACACATTTCTTGTGCTCCAGAAATGTGCTAGGTGACTGTGCTAGGTGAATTTGTTAGTAAATAGCAGCTATCATGATTTCCACCCTTCAATGTGATTTGCCTTACCTGTGTAAAAACTGCCCTTGTGATTCCTGTTTCTTTGACTGATGCTTGCAATCAGTGGATATCTCCCAGTGAGAGGCAAGCAGAGAAGGCAGTGTGAATCCTTTAAATTAGAAGAGCAAACAACTCTGCCTTGGAGCTGATCTCCATTGAAGTACAGCTGCAGCAGTTCTCCATTACTTTGTTCTGTGTGCCTTGAGATTCACCTCATCCCTGTGCTTCTCATCATTTGTACTAATATAGCTGTCAGTTAGGATTTTTAGCATGTTTAAGAGATGAAGTGTGTGCAAAGGCTCCTCCCAAGAAATGGCATATATTCATTTTGATCTTCATGAAAGTTTGAAGGGAATCAGTGAAGTGTGTTGGGGGTGGGAAGAGGGTCACTGAAGATACATAGCTATTTGGCAGCATTAAAATATTTTTACCCCTGGAGATGACTTGCTGAACAGATAATTGAGAGTACACCCTCATGTGTGTGCTCCTCTGCCCTCCTCCCCCACTGCCACCCACTGAAACAACCAGCAGCTTTGAGACACTGAGCATATTTGGTGCTGTGTCCATGGTGGGCTGTGCTAACTTTCCTCTAGGCCACAGAGAGAGGTTGTCACTGCAGGAACAATGTGCTGATGGCAGAAGTGCTTGGGAAGCAATGAGCGTTTAAAAGCACAAAGTTTCTCCATGGTATTCTTGTTAAAGGATAGGATTAAGAGCTGGATTTTGGTCTGCTGCTGATGTCATATATCATCTGAGAGTTTTTCAGGCTTGTAATTTTCAATTATTTGCTTGTTTCCTATTTTGTTTAGGGAATCATGTAGAATTATCTTATATAATGCCCTTCTTAAAGATTTCTACAGTATGTGTTACTTTTATAGTACTTTTGGTATTGAGTGTAGAATTTAAATCTCAGTAAATAACTAATCTCACATGTATATACATCTGCATACTGTCTTCATTAGTGACCGTGCTTTGCTAACCAGAGCAAACTCTGCTTTCCGTAGTGGATACAGAAGACTTGTGTCTTGTCAGCAGGAGACAGAGTGAATCTGCCAGTGGCAGATGATGGACTGGTTTTCTCTCATTTCGGCTGTTTTCTTTAGTCAGTCTGTTTCATAGCAAAATTGCAATCAAATCTCTGCTCCGTGCCCAACCATAGCACCGTGGCTGCATCTGCTGTGAGTTGTATTGCCACATGGTCTTGAGACTCAGCAACCCTTGGAGCCACTGTCTTTGTACAAGCTCTGGTGAGCATGAATGAGAAACTGATGGTTTCAGTTTTATTAGTTTATTAATATGGAGCTGAAGAAATGTAAAGATTCACATTAATCACCTTTTAATTAATGTTGTTTTAATTGCTGGAAGCTTCTTTTGGGGTGTACTTTGTGTTTTTGTTGACTACCCACAGCAGCTGTTTTTCTGTGGGGACCTATATTAGGTACCTGAACTGAATTAGCCATGACCAGAAATTGGCCTGCAATTTAAAGCCTTGAGTAGCAATCTTAATTTGACTAATTAATACAAGACCCTTTTCCCTACCTCTTTGTGCACAGCAGCCTTTCCGCTCTAACTTCTACAGCGTGGGATGTAGGGGCCCATGGGGGCAATGCTGAGGAAGAAAAAGTCAAGAGAGGTAAAGCCACCCAAAATATTAGTATAGCAGTCCTGTCTGCCTGCAGGCACATGAAGACATCAGCAAGTACATCTTTCTTAGACAGCCAGGCAGGCAAACATCTCTGAAACACGGGGGCATGAAACTGCTGCCGCAGCATCCATCATCCTGTGAAGGACAGTGAAAACATGTGCTGTCATCTTTGACATTTTAATTGAAAAGAAAGCTTACACAGATTTCGACCTTAAGCAGTATGTTTATACAAGTGTATACAGAGAAATAATCTGTCAGTTCAGTGCAGGCTCATTGCTATAGGAGTTGGTTTAGTAGCTGAACAATCCAACATTAGCTCACACACCTTGCCTTGTTCCATGCCTCAATAATTTTTAGTAGAAATACTTTGCCTAGAGGCATGCAGTTATTAAAAAAGAGGCTCAGCTTGCTTAAAGTCTGGAATTATTAGCTCATGGTAACAAGCCTGCACTGGAGAAACTGTTGGTTCTTTGTTTTCGTAACTTTGCTGTAATTCACCATCTTATTTTCAGAGACAAACTTCTGCATTGTTTGGGAAGTTAAAAAAAAAAGGGGGGGGGAAGAAGAAGAAAAATAAATCACTTCAAAAAGATTTTTTTTTTCATTTTTATTATAAAGAGGGTTTACAAAGCTCTTTTATCTTAGTATTTCTATTAAATTGCATTGGTCTAAATAATAAGGGTAAATAGAAAGACAATTTTAAGAAATTTGTTGTCTCTCATTTCCAGTATAGGCATCAGTTGGTAGTGAGTAAGCAGTGAAAGCTCTCTGAAGATCCTCTCAGCCCTTTAAGAGTAAAATGTGCTTTTTCTCCATCCTTTTTGCAACCCTTTCAGATGCAAAGTTGTGAAGGTCAAAAAAAAATCCATTTGCACTGCTGTAACATGTGTGGGAAAGGAGTCACTTGAGCAGATGAAGGCTCCAACACCTTTAGATAGCCCAAACTTGGCAGAAGAATTACTTGGTGTAATTTAGTTGTCACTTCATCTGGATGTTGCGGGTGGGTTTCTTTCCAGCTGTTTAACCTGTTGATACTTTTCCTCAGTGAACCTCAGATTTTCAAATTTTCTTGATTTTGCTTGTCAGGCTGGAATCTTAAGCCCAGATTTTAGAAAGAATGGTCATGTTAAAAAGTGTTTCTGTAAGCTTTATTGCCATTAATATTCCTGGTTTTAAGTCAGCTGCCATTTGATGTATTTGTGTGTTATAGCTACCTATTTTTTCAATGAAAAATGAAACACCTTTATTTGTGGGGCTGCAAAATCATTTGTTTTCCTGAAGATCTAAGCTTCTTTCTGTCTGAGCTGAGAGATTGCGGTGAGAGTGGAATCAGTTTGACTTCATTGCTTGCTTTTATGATCAAATCATATTTATGTTGCAGTTTTTTGGGTTTATCCCACTTCTTTTTTTTTTCTTATTTTAATGCAAGAATGTGTTTTTATGTGGGCTAGTTCTTTATAATCCGTGAACCTGCCTTTTGCAGCATTTCCCTGTTTGGCTTTAACTATGCCATTATCCTTCACATATCATTTGTGAGTTCCAGCTGTGTGCATAACACGGTGCAGAACATAAACTTCTCCAAGGAGGTTATAGTCTAAAAAACCATTCTAGCTTTTCTTATTTTTCTTGTAATGGGTCAGGCAATAAGACCCAGTGAAATATTTAGAGGGAAAGAAAGATTGAAACCAGCAGTTTGTAAGACCTGTAAGAGCCAAAAGGCAAATGTTAATGGGTTTTGTGAAGCTTCCAAGGACCTGCTGGTCCTTGTACTTGTGCTGAATTTTCAGAGGTTCCTTAAACATGTGTTCAGGAAATATAGGTGGCATTAGCACAACTGGACTTTCTAAAGGCAAGATTTATCATTGACTAAATCTTTAAATGTACTTTGGCCTACTAAATACATGACGAGCCTGCAGATTTGTTGGGCTTTTCTCGTAGACAAGCTCAGGTGAAAAGTACAGAATTTTTAAAAAATTTTGAAGGCATTTTTCCACAGGATGATAGTATTTTACTGTTTATATATCTCTTCATTCTCTGGTGTTTGTTTGTTTTACGTATTCTTTCCCCTCATTTGGGTGTTCTGTCCTTGTGTATTAGAACAAGTGATCAAGAATGCACTTCTGATGGAGTTGCATTGTTTCCAATCAACAGCTTCTCCTCAAGTGGCATTGCTTCCTCCTCATTTGAATTGAGAAGTAAAATCTCTTTAGTTGCTTTTGACTTCTGTTCTGTATCATTTCATATCTGTATGCTGCATCTTACTCCTTTTGTAATGCTTGTTGCTGAATTCCTTCTTCCTCTGTGCCAATGTGTAGCCTGTTACCTTAATTGTGCCAGCTCTTCTGAGACACTTACATGGGCTTTCCCTTCACTTCTGAATCAAGCTTCTTGTCTTCAAGACTTTTCCAAGCTTAGCCTTATCTTATCTCAGTCCTCCAGTTTCTCATTACAGTGTCAAGCATCACTTTCACTTTGCCGGTGTCTGTACCATCAGCTGGTTTCTCTTTCCCAGGCAGAAATCTCCTCTTGTCCAACACTGGGAAAATACCTAAAGGTAAAAAAACATATGAAGATACATGCACACCCCATTTAAAAATCTCTACAGAAAGCATAGTTTTGTCTGGATGCTTCCCAAATCCTCTAAGTTATGAGCCACAATTTTCCCTCTCTAGAGTGTTGTTCTTTCTGTGTCTCAGTCTTAGTTACTCCCTTCCTCTTGCAAACTTCCTTGGTCCTGTCATTTCTGAGCGTACCAGTTAAATAAAAAACATGCAAAGAAACAAAAAGGCAACCAGAGTTGTGCCTCTAAGTTGTCTCCAATTCTTTAGCATATTTATTTGCTTGTGTGTTCTGTCTCCCTCTTCTACTTTTCATCTGGCTTGTGTCCCTAGAATGTAAACACACTCTGTATGAATTGTCTCTTATCTGTGTTTGTACAGTGCCAGGCTCAATGGGGTCCCAGTCCCGACTGGGACCTTTGGGCACCACCACAGTATAAATGTCTGCTACTGATAATAATAATCTGCCCACATCATGCAGATGTCTGAATTATCTGAGAAATACAAACCAGGATCTTTACTAGGTTGGCAGGGAGCCATGATTTCTAGGTGCCAGTTTTCTTTTCCCCTGAATATGGCTTGGCTCCCTGAAAAATCCTGGTGACATAAGCCTCCCACTTCTTGGAAAACTTGGCTCTCTGGTGGTGGTGTGATTAAAATATCATTAAACATGGGATACAGCAGGTCAGGTGAGGTCCCTTGCAACTATGTGAGGTATTTCAAGTACTGGTCTGATGCTTTGTTGTTCCTTTCCCTTGTGTTTATTTTTTCTTTCCTCCTCTGAACGACAAATGGATAAAATGAAACTAGACAGAACTGCCCTACTTTGAGGGTGGGAAATAATGGATCACAAATGAGGAAAGCTCTAGTTAGACTGATAGGTTTAAATAATGGCAGTGTGGATCAAAAAACAGCAGACAAGCAGTAAATGAGGCAGCTCCTCCAGTCAGAATATGTTTCTCAGATTAAAACAGCCCCTCCATGTCTTTGCCTCTGACTGAATTATTCAAGTATTGAAGGCCCAGGACAGCACTTGGGCCAGGTACTCTGGCTGCAATAGCTGCTGTAAAAGCAGCTTGCAGCTGGTCTGTGGTAACACATGCTTCAGAAAACTTACTTTCTGCAATGACAAGTTTAGTTGTGACAGTACCTGGCTGTCAATGAGACTTTCAGAGGGTAGACTGCAGCCAGCTGTGCTTATTCTCAGTATGGGAGGCTACCTGGGGGTTTCAGCCTGAAAGCCACCCAAACCACATGTACATACTGACATCCCTTGAAAAGATCAAGGGTACTGGCATGCAGTGATTGCTCCTCATTATATTGATTATAACAATATCATTGCTTCCTTATTCACCTCTGTCTCTCTATTGCTTCCTCTCACTCTCCCTCATTTTTTCCTTGACCTCCAAGCTTTTTGGGGCAGAATCTCACCTCACCCACGTATTTTAAACCAAGGCTTCTAGGCACTTTTGTAATAAATACGTAGATACGTACATGTTTATACGTATATATAAAAATTATGGAAGTCTGATCAAGTGTGTTGTGTAATGGCAGTGTGGTGCAAGTGCTGACCTGACATGGCAAATTTCCACAGCACAACCATCCATCTGTGGGCTGCTCTGGTGTGAACTGGCTGGGTCTGAAGGCTATGGAAAGTCAAGAGCGAGTTCCTTTACTCCAGTGCAACTCGGTATACTTCTGGCTGAACTTTTTTCACACCAGAGCTAGCTGAAGTGAAACAAATGGCGTTGTGATGTAGGTATTCTTGATGATCTTGCGCAAACGTTACGTGCAGGGGAGTAAGAAGCAAGAGAGAGGTCATGGTAAGACCCACTGACCCAGAGTGCTTTGCCATAATAGAAAACATTCTGTAGTGATACTTTAAATAGCATCTGCCCCAATTGTCCTTGAAGACTTTAAGGGAGGCCTAGTCTTTTAATAGACGAGTGTGATATTTAGTCATCAGGCAATCAGTTGCATCATATCAGACAGAGTATTTGGTATTAATCAAGGAGGCACACACTGAAGTATATATCCTAGATATTTGATTTCATTTGAGGAGTTATCTTTAATCATTGGATAGAGTCATATGATGGAACATGATCGAGTCATCATGGCTTAGCAGGGTACCACCCATCTGTTTAAATGTTAATAAGGGTGACTCATGGTGTTAGCACGACCATGCAGAGGAAGGAGAGCCAACGTGGTCAGTTACAGCAGCTTGGCTAACATGTGGTATTTTACTAAGCCACTGTAATGCTGACTATCCAGGCGACGTACGCCCAAAGAGACAGCATTCAAATGCTGACCAACACCCCATCGTGTTCAGCAGCAGGCTTCTGCTGGAACACAGTAAAAATTCTTAAATTTTGGAAAAATTCCACGGATAGTCAGATTTTCAGTGAGGTTGAGCATCTGCCAGATCTCTATCTGATATGTCCTTTATCTGTGAGCCGTTTGCCCAACAGCCCTATTTATTTAGCAACACAGGTGCCAAGGAATGAAAGTCTCCCAGTCAACAATATTGATTGACAGGCTGCAGGCAGTACATCCTCAGCATTTACAAAGAGAAGAGCAGATTCAATATGTCCACCATTAAAAATGACAATTATAAACTCTCCCTGACTTTCTTTGCTGCCGGATAGAAAACAACAACGAAAGAGATTGTGTTGTCCTTGGAAGAGATGTCTTAGACAGACTGAGTATCTCAGCCTGTACAGTTCTGTGCCATACACATTCCCTGAGCTCTGTGAGAGTGAATGTGCAGGAGCACATGCTTCATCCATGGCCTGTGTTCACTGTAGGAGCGATGGAAGTGTCTGTGAATACTGGCCAATGTCAGTTTCCCTGATATGGGAGCAGGGAATCCAGAGAGCGTTATGTAGCACTTTTTATCGATGGCAGGAGCACTGCAGGCTTTTCAGCAGAGGCTCAACCTTGAAGTGCAAGGCTTCTCTGACTGCTCTGCATCTCTTTTAAAAAACAGACTTAGGAACAGACTAGCAGGAGTGTAGTAAGAAAAAAATGCCTGAAGAACTGAAGATTTTTTCCCTCTAGCTAAGTGTAAAATATATGCTTTTCCCTAAAATGAAGCAGTGTTAAAGGTAAAAATGGGGACAGCAAGGAAGCTTCTTTGCCATTTTAATAAATACCAATAATTCCCTTTTGCCCATGCCCCATATTCCCAAACTCGTTAAAGCAACTTTGGAGATTTTTTTGGCTCTGGAATATATAAGCAAAACCCAAACCATGCACTCCCTTGAGAATCGCTTGCACAAATTGTATAGGTCAGGCCAAAATAAGTTTCTGTCAAACAGCCTAACACCTAAGCTTATTATGAAACTGGTGAATTGTACAAAGGGTCTGTATGTAGGGCACTCTCAGATTGAATAAAGGTGTGGGGGTACTTGTTTTACTTTGACCCCACTGAAAACTCAAGCGTTATTTTTATTGAATGTGTGGCTCTGGCCAGTGCAGTTCCCATAGATTCTGTTCCATAGATAAAAGTTCCCAGACATCTGAGCTGGTGGGCTCAGAGGGCTGCAGAGTGGGCAGGTGGGTGCACACCTCAGTCTCATTCCAGGCCAGGCAGGAGAGTGCACCAGTGCTTTTTCCCGTCTTTCCCACTCCTGCCTGCTGTCTGGGAGGAAACCCCTCATGCATTCCCAGCTGGGGCTGCAGCACACTCTGTTCTGGCCCTCAAAGGCTCCACCATGGAACTCTAGCCCTTCCATCTGGCACATGCACTTCAAAGCATGAGGTAGAGAAGACCTGTTTGAGTTTGTTGTCAGCTGCTCTGCAGGGCAGTAGTTCTGAATATGGGCCAGGGCGAAGTGGACCATGATTGTGGGGGTCACTACAGCTTCTAAAACTGAAACTGAGATCTCCTGCTCACATTCAACCTGATATCTCCTCACTTTTTTCTTTTTGAAAGAGCACTGAATCTGCTTTTCATGCTACTTTGACCCTGTCCTGTTGATTTGTCAAGTCCTCTTGTGTGAATGAGTGCTGGTACATGGAGCAGCTGAGTTTAAGTGGACAGTAGAATGGGTCAGGGGCTGTGTACTTTGAGTATATTTTCTGAGCTCATTTTTCCTGCACTGCATCAATTCCACTTATGCCACCTCTGCATCTCCCCAGGCTTAGCCATGTGCTGAGCTGACTGTAGAGGCACATATCCCAGAAATTCATTCATGCTCCCTCACAGAGCTTACTGCACTCTCTCACAGAATTGCACCACACATTTGGAAAATGTTGTCTTGAGTTTTTTTAAGGTGATATATAGATGTAAGTACATCATATTCCTCCATCAGGAGATAACCAGGGAGGAATACGAAGAACTCCTTGTCTGCTTCTGAGATACATTTGTTGTTATTTTTGGGTTTCTTTCTTCCCCTTCTGAATAAGTACTGTATGTGTCCGGGAGGATTTTTAAAACATCCTTCAAAACACAGGCTTTTTCTCTCCATGGAGAACCAGGACAAAAGGATGGGTTCAGTTGTGTGCAGCTGCTAAAAGAGGGCAGCTGAGGGCAGAAGGGTGGGAGGAGCAGAGTGTCTGAGGGAATTGTCAGGGCAAGAATTTTGAGGTGGCATTTGTTGGGATAGAAATGTTCCTACGGAAACAGGGTTGAAAAGACGAGTGTTGAAGGACTGCAAGTGGGAAATACTGGGGAGTTTTAAAGGAAAGGGGATTAGGTGGCTTGAAGTCTTGGCAAAAGAGAAAGAGACTTGTATGTCAGAAGAAGGTGGTTTTGCTGTCAGACAGGCACCTACATTTTGGGACCCTGGATGTGGTGTGCTCCATACTGGATATCTGTCCATTGCTTTGGACTTTTTGCACATTGTTAGATAAGTGCAACTGACAGCTAAAGTTAGAGGAGGGCTGTATGTATTCATGGTTGCCAGTACCACTTGCAATTGGAGGGACAAAATGTAAAGCCCCATCATTTGGTTTGACACAGTTCAGGCCAAGCAGGATAGTCTTACCCCTTGCTCCTGTAGGGTTATGACTCTGCTTCCCCTGAGCAGGTCAGCCCAGTTTTGAGGCTTTTATGGTTAGCTGTGGATTCATCACTGAAGCAAAGGATGCTTCTGCCAAGGCTTTAAATCAACTGTGATGGTTAGAGGCTCTAAACATCTCAGACATTTTCCCATGATAGCCCCTGCAGAGGCACTTCATACTCCCAGATTATGCACCCTCTTCTCCAGTCTGTCTCGTACCTTTAGGGGCAACTCTTCTTCCCAATAAACAGTTCTAAATCATGTGCTATACAGAAGAGCATCCTGTTCTCTGAGAATTTAACACACCTACTTGTATTGTCAATGTTTGTTGAGGCACTGTATGTGAAAACTTTATTTTCAAGCTTTGTGAAAGGTTGAAAAAGTAGCAGATTACACTCACCCAAAACTTCAAGAAACTCACACTTCCTTAAAAACTAAAAAAAACCCCAAACAACAAAAAACTGGTAACATAATTTCCAAGGCCACATTCTTAAAGGCTTTTTTCAAAGTGTAGTCCCAGAATTGTTTAATCCATTAATTTTATGATTCTTCTTTGTCAGTGGGCCTGCTTTCTCACATGCAGTTTTCCCTGTGCTGTACTTAAAAAAAATCTTTCTAAATCTTTTAAACCAATTTGCCAAAATAATTCACTCTGCTTTTTTTGTAGTCCATATGTTTTGCTTTCATAAAATGCTTAATCTGAATGTAGTTTTCCTAATTTTTTTTCTACTATTTTTCCCCATTTTTTTGTGTCCTGGTGGAGTGCTAAGTGGTAAAATTAGTAATCTTGCTTTGGAACAAAGACTTGGTAGATTTTCACAGGAGAGAATATCACGAGTGATTTGAAATCCTCATTTTAGAGTAGCTTATTTACAGGTGATACAATTTCAAAATTAGTTTAAGAGTGGTTAATTTTCTGTCCTAATCTGCAAAATTATCATCCGGATATTTTTGTTCCTGAGGGCTAAATTTACAGCAGTGCACTAATGCCAGCAGATTTTTCTGGTTTGTCTGTAGAAAATCTTGTTTCTACCATCTTTTGCTAGCCACTATACTATGTAGAGGTGCTCAGACTGAAACCAGCTGATACATTTACATTCATGTTATATCAGATGAACCATACTGGTGCTTTAACTGAGAAAGAGAAGGAAGGTGATTCATCTTCTTCTTGAAAACTTTTATGTTCCACTGATCTGTGCAGGAAAGGACAAATCCTGGATTGGTTTAGCTGTGCCTGCTTGTCTGGAGTTGCCTGTGCCTACCAATGGCTGGCAGGGTAAGGCATGTTTTGGTCTCCACAGCCCATGACAGCTTTCTTTTCTTTTCCTTTCTTCTAGGCCTGTCCCAGGTTCTCTGTCTTCACTACTGCACCTACACAACCGACAAAGACAGCCTATGCCTGCCTCTATGCCTGGCACCCTGCCCAACCCTACCATGCCAGGATCTTCTGCTGTACTCATGCCTGTAAGTTTTCTGATTTGGCTTTTTTGCAGAGTGGAAGGCTGTGTTGTGTTTGATTCAATCGAAGCAGAGGTGAAAGTCTGCTGGATTTTGTAGAAACCCAGTGTAATAAATTAAGAAAGCTGGACCTTCTTTGGTGCTTCACCTTAGACAAGAGTATTTCTGATTAAGTTAATGGCATGCTAATTAGTGTGACAGTGATTAGAAGCAGTTTACATGAGACTACAATTTGTGATTCTCATATTTGTTCATGTAGGTGAGATCAATATGTCTGTGCTGGAACAAAAAGATTTTTCTGAATTAAGAAAAGAAATGGAAAAGCAACGTACATAAGTTACATCAGTGAACTCTAAGTGATCCTCTTGTGTGTGAGATAACTAGTTAACAAGAAAGAAATGTGATTTACTTTTCTGGCCTGCTAACTTGCACTTATTGAGAACTAGGTAACAATTGCATCTGATCTTTCACCATTTCTGGAGGGACTGGAATATTTCCCATCTTATGGAAGCCAAAGGGCTGCTTTAAAACTGTAACTTCAAATTTTAAATGATTTCAACCTCTTCAGTAGAAGACATTCAGGCAGTTTAGGGGTGGAGAAAAAGCAAGGGTGGCATGGGGAATAGAGGATGGAGAAAGCAGTTTTTGCTTCATTTCACTGTGTTCAGTTTGTAAGACAAACCTGAGAGCAATTGACCATGGATGGGAGAAAAGCACTGCTTGTTCTGGCTTTGCTGGATCAAGGGAAATACTCTACAGGGATACAAAGATTCAGGCTGGGCTGCTATTTGAGCAGTCATGAATAAGTTATTAATTATTAACTTGTCAATAAGGCTCTCCTGGAATATCGATCAGGAAGTTTAACAAAAAAACCCATAAGACATGTCATTGTGGGAGTTTTTTTTCTGGCATGATTCCCAAGGAACCTGAAATGTAACAAACATCCAGCAACAGTGTAAGTTCAGTAGCTTCAGTCTGCAGCTGGGGAGCCCTTTGGGCAGCTTTACTGGCAGACACGCAGGTGTGCTCTGGCCACGAGCCCTGGAGGTATGAGCATGGAGGTGAGACAGACCCTGTCATCACTGACTGCTCCTCCTGCCCCACAGCACTCCTCAAAGGGCTACAGGAGACATGGCAGTGGGAGCTGCTCCTACCCCATGGAGAAAGTGTAAGGGGCCCTTAGCAGCCTTTCCCTGCCAGCGGGTGGCGGGATATTCACATTTCCCCAAAGCCCGGCACCCATTCTTGCAGGCATCATGGAGGATAGGAGCTTCACCACAGGGCACAAAAAAATAGCTCCCCTGCTTGGATTTCTCAGGAGGACCCAAAAGTGTCTTTTTTGTAAGAGCCAAAGATTCGGCAGACTGGCTCAAAGCAAGGTGGGTTGCTCAGTTCTATCTGGAAGCAGCACCATAACCCTGCTTCACCACCCCTGACAAGGCCTAGCAGTGTGTGGGGCTTGTCTCTTTTTGGGGAATACCCTCCAGGAAATTATTTTATAGAGCATTAGGCTTTGTTTGTATCATTCCCTCCCAGCCTAGTGAGACTAGCTTGCAGAAAGGGCTCTGCAAAGAGCCAGGAGAAGTTTTGCTTTGTTTTTTGCTATCTCAGCAGTACATGAAAACTTCCCTTACAAGACACGTGGAAAAATCTTCCCAGCTGAGCAGTCCGAGTGAAGGAAAAACAGCCAGCTTGTTTTCCATATGCTTGAGATTGTAGATTTTTATTTATGCTTTTAACAAGCTAAGTTGGGCTGCACTGGGAGGGGAAGCTACAATTTTATACAGTGATGCTTTTAAAACCACTTAACTCTGAGTGTTGTTATACTGAAAGGGAGAAAATCATTACAAAAAAGCACAAACCTGGGTGGCTGCTACATTTGTTTATTAAAGAACCCCTTTCTTTATAATTGGCTGTGAGCTTTCAGGGCCGATTCTGATGAAACACATGCCTACGTGCATACACATATGCAATTCATGACACAGATTGTTATTTTCCCAGTCATGACTTGAAGAAATAAAGCTGAGTCCATTTAAATAGAAACTGAGAGTAAATTCTTGCAAACGTCTCCAGATGTTTTCAAAACTTTTTTTTTTTTTTTAATTTCTTTTAAAAGATGGAGCGACAAATGTCAATGAACTCCAACATCATGGGGATGCAAGGGCCGAACCTCAATAATCCATGTGCTTCACCTCAAGTTCCCCCAATGCATTCAGAAGCCAAAATGGTAAAAAGAGATTTTTTTGCAATTACTGTATTTTCTCATATCTCTGTTGCCTACCAGTCACCCTGACAGTGGGGGGGATGTAGCCAGACACTGCTTACTTCATTCTTAGTCATACGTAATACTCTTTTTTAGTATGCTGCAGTAAATTGCCTTTGTGTCTATGAGCTTTCAAGATGTTCTTAACTGATCTCTCGGTGAGAGGGAACTGAAGGGTGAACTGTGTGATCCATACTATGCTAAATAGGATTTTTGGTGCAGGTCAGTAGAATTTAAGCAAATGGTCTGACTGCTTCTCTAAAGGTGTCTGTGCTGCACAACTTGATCTAAAGAAAATTGTCAGTTAGTAAAGAATGTAGTATAAAGTGGACGCTGCAGAAGAAGTGTACATAGTCCTTGTTTTTTCCAGATAGGAGTAGGGTGTATCAGAGAAGCATACCAAACTATAAACATATATATATATATATATATATATATACACACATATATATATAACTGGGATACTTTTCTTTTTCTGGAATGCAACAAAGGTGTTCCCATCAAAAAGAAGTGTCAGAGTTTGGACAAATGTAATTTATTTATACGAGTCAAATGTCATAACAAAAAACCAAAGTTGTTTTTTAAAGTTATTCTACATCTTAAAAGGTATGGGCGTCTCAGGCATATGTACTGATACAGGATTAATGTAGGTAAACTCAAGTACAGGTGGATGTTTGTAAGTTTTCCCCAGCTTTATATGCACTTTTGTGGAGGTATTTGGGACTGAATCCTTGGAATCAACTTATCGATATGGGAACACTTTGGCTTTTTACATTTCAGAGCTGCCATTTGATGCTGTCTAATAGAAATATGAAGACAAAAGTTTTTAGTTTTAACTCTGTAGGGTTTTTATCCTCTCAAGATATCTCATCATAGGGAGAAACAGGAGTAACTTCATTGAACTTTTTTCAGTGGCATTTCGCCAAGGTAAAATTGCCATTAGTGAGAGAATGAAATCAAGCCGACAAAGATTAAGCAACCACATATTTTAATATATTTCTACTTTGCATGACTGGTACAGCTTTCAGAGTTGTTGTCATCTGTCCTGAGGCAAAGAAAAATATCTGCTTGTCTATAGATATGGTACATACAGGAGACTGTGGATTAAGAGCAACAACATCTACGAGTTTATTCTACCTCTGTTTTCTTAGGTTGGGGAGGTCATGCCTTCGCCTCACTCTTGGTCTGGGTTAGGCTGTTAACCCAACCTCTGTTAACACTCTCTCTAAAACCACATTCCGTAAACATGCAGCCATTTGGCCAGAGGAAGAATGATAGCCAAAAATGCTGGCTCCCCCAGCCAAGGAAAACCTGTGGTCGAGAGTTCTCTCTGCTGTACCACACAGTGACGGTAACATGCCAAATGGCACCAGCATCTGCAGCAGAGCTTGTTAAAAACTTTTTGGAATAGGCTAGTGTTTTTTCAATGCAAGTGTAGCTGAGCCAAGCTAAATACTTCTTGGCTGAATAAATCCAAAACTGGCATCTGTTTTGGGGACTAAAGGTTCTGTAGTTTACTCTCCCCACACCCCCTGCCTCTTTTTTACTGGTAATGTGAGGCTACTTAAGAACAAGATTAAATTATTGGTGCATATGGTGAGAATTCTGTGCTTTAATAACTGAAACTATACATTAATACAAATTACCTTTTAATCAGGGTAAGCAGATTTTGTCCCTAAATATAATGTATGAAGACATTTTAATGCATGAAGAAATTGCTATCAGTTCCAAAATGTGGTGTAGTGAACAAGCAGAGCCTTTAGTTCTCAGGGCCTTTCTGCCACTCTTCCAAGGGCAGAAAAAAATCTGCACTCATTAACTCTTAAGAGGTATAATTCAGAGTTCCAGTACTTTTCCTCTTTTCAAATGCACGTTTGGGGTTTTAAAAATATTTTGTATTTCTGTATTCTAATTTTATACTTTGTTTCTGTATGAGCACACATGCAGTGTAAAAAGTCTCTTCATTTAGCCACTGTTTTGAGGAACGTGAATCTGTTAACAATACTCTGCATGAATACAAAGTAAAAAAAAGTAGGAAATATTCCGAGCAAAATTATTTCTTACATGTAAATTCATGAATTTTAAATCAGAATCATCTGTGTTACAGGGATGTTTATTCTTATTGTTAACTATTTCACTTTTCCTCATGCATAAAGCACGATACTTCACATACTCTGGTCACTTAGTTGAAAGTTAAAAGTGAGGGTGCTTAGTACCTTATCAGACTGTGTCCTGCATTAGGAAAGGATTCCAGATTTCTCTGGCTTCTGCTAATGATGTTAGTGCTGGTGCATTCAGCATTGCTTATGTTCTCTTTGGCTGGCCCCACCCCGAGAAGAATGAATGCATCGAACACCAGACAGTCATCTAAGATGCTTGTAGCTAGTGACTGAAGTAACTGGAGAAGTCCAGGGGACTTTGGGCCTGATTCATCAGGTGCCCAAATCCATGGGAGTATCATCATATTTGGGAGGCCTATGTGAGAGAATGCGGGACAGGCCCCTCTAAATGTGAGACCCAGATGCGAGACCAGATCCTTTTGGCCCCGTGGCAGTACGTACCTGAGCAGTGCAAGCACAATTTGGCATGCAGCAGTCATAACACTGCTAGGTGACACGTGACTTAATTTGCCTCTGTAAAATGCATTAAATAAATAATATCAGTAGGGATGCTGTGTAACGCCAGGTTTTTTAAAGACAGCTGATAGATGGCAGAAGATTCACACCCTTGACTGGTTCATAATTGGTTTATAGTGGGAAATGGAAATGAAATGAAAAATATATACATTATCTGATATACAAGCACATCTACACAAAATATAGAATATGTATGAAACATTAATTTAATGTTTCTATGATAAGCAACACAAATTTTAATCGCCTTGTATCACCTGGCATTTATGGAAGGCCACACTCTGCCACCCAAGATGCTTGTTTCCTGGTTTAATTTTTTGAGGAGAACATTCCATCAAGTATTAAGGTGTTGTAGATGATATCCCAGAACTGATTTAATTTATCACAGCAATCTCAGTTTCCCTCACAGTATGCCTCTCAATTAGGTTATCACCTAATGCTTTAAAACTGTCCTAGTAAATGAATGAGTGAACATCTAAATCAATACTGCGTTCTTCTTAGATTCACAGCTGAGTGGATAAAACTCTTATGCTGCCCACCAAAAACACACATTGATTTTATATTAAAATATATTGCACTGAAAAGAGGAGGAAATATAGAGCTCTTAAATGTACATGGTAAAAATATGCAGAGTCGCACGTGTAGCATATTAACATGTGGTTCAGTAGGCTGGAAGTGTTATGAAGTAGGAACCATTGGCAGTGCCTTTGCCTTAATATACTGCCTACATACAGCTTGGTTTTGCAGTTCCAGAGTACTGGAAGTTTTAGAACTCAGAAGTGCAATACTGCATGGATTACTGGAGTGGAAGATAAATAGTGTGCACTGAACCACTGGAAGCCTGTGTGACACCAGGTCTTTTCAATGAAGCTGATGCCTTTCTATCTGAATTTTGCAAGGCATTGATCCTTACCTGCAGAAATTTATGGCCTCTGAAAGGAGGTATAAAAAGCAGGCTGGCAGTGAAAGAATTGAATTTAAAAATACGGTTCTCAATTTAATATATTAATTTTTTCTTTTACAATTTCTGTCTGCCACTTGCTGGATATGTAGTTTTATAAAATTTAAATTAAATGTTACATGTGTAGTTTGGCTTTGCCTGTAATCCTAACAGAACCTGTATGGAAGAAAAGAAAAGAAAAAAGGAAAAGGACAAGGGCAAGGACAAGGACAAGGACAATGACTAGGAAAAGGACAAGGACAAGGACAAGGAAAAGGAAAAGGAAAAGGAAAAGGAAAAGAAAGGAAAATTATTTCTGTATCAGAAGTGCATAGGACTGTGGGCTGTTGTTTACTAGCATTACTAAGTTGAACAGCAAAAAAAAAAAAAAAATTTGAAGGTGTCTGTCAGATGAAATAGTGAAAACTTAATGAGAAAAGAAAAGTAATAAATTGGTAGAGTGCATGTTCCTAATTATAAGAGTAAAATAACCGAACTAAGAAGGCCGGACAGCTTTGGCAGAGGAGGAAAGTGAAAGAAATTACAGTGAGCCAGTTGTCATCAGCACTTTTATTCAACTTAATTAGCGATAAGGGTCCAGATCCTGCTGGTGGCTGTGTAAAACCCAGTGCAAGCATCACTCAGCTCTCCATCCCAGAGGAAAGGACAGGCTGTCTGCAGAGACCTGGCTGCACATTGTATGGCTCTAAGACAAGCACGTCTCGCTATCTGCAGGAACACAGCATGCCAGCCAAACGGGAAAGGCTTGGCCACAGAGGTCGAGGGCTTCCATCCGATGCAGATTATGGTCTGAGTTTGGATGGAGTCTTCTGCTGCTCCTTGTTTTACAAATAGCATGTGTTTCTGTGCCCATGAGCTGTGATGATGCAACTGATGCAAAGCGGGAAGCAGCTGGAGTAAACTCTCACTCCAGCCCTGCTTTGGTACTCAGCTCAGCCAGTACAGCAGCCCTTAGATGTGGAAGCAAAGAGTGCTACCCAGGCAGTTTCCCAGCAGTGGCTGGGACAGCTGGTGGCCTTAGGAAGGACATCTCTCTGGATTCCTGCTCTGGGCCCAGGTTTGCAAGGTTTCCATGCTGATTTCGGGCAAGAGGCTGACATAGGCAGCCCAGGCAGGATCAGAGCTACTGAAACTCCAGGTTTAGATACTTCACAGTCTGTGACTGAAGATACTTTGTTGAACAAAATAAACGGTTTGAAGTCTTTGTTTTCCTATCAAGCTGGCTGGGAATGGAATCACTTTAGTAGAACAGCACGTAACTGCTTCAGGGCCAGAAGGCTTTTCTTTGCATAGATTCTGGAGTGCTGAGCAGAAAGAAAAATGTTGCATCTCTGCAGATCTTTCAAAAGCAATTGCTCATCTTGTACTTCACAATAAAGCAATGGAAGCAGCATAAGAGAGAAAAAAATGTGCAAAACAATGTCTTCCAAATAAAAACTAGAGTTGTGATGAAATTTCCTGTGTCAGTAACTGAGAAGTGTTTTCGCAGAAGGGACTGTTGTATAGTTGAAACCCACGGTGCTTCTGCAACTGTTGACAAAACTCACTATTCTGAAATCGTGTCTCCTGTTACATTTGTGCTTGTGTTTTAAAGTCCTCAAAGCCAAACTTTCAGTGTGCTCTTGATCTGTGCTTTAAAACCTTTCCTGGGCAGTAGCTTTGCCTGCAGACAGTGTGCCTTGCTGTGGATTAAGGTATTATCATGATGGGTGAAGATAATAATATTCTGGTTTGTTTACTGAAACAGGACCTTGTACCTGTCATGCCTAAATTCTGGATTATGTACTAGACTGGGTAGGAACTAATTCTTCTTAAGCTGTCAATGGCTCAGTAAGTTGACTAGACAAGCAAGGTGATTCAGTTACTCATAGCTGTTGCAAATATGTGCCGAGTATCTGGTCTTGCTTCTCCTGAGTGCATATGAATTGTGTTGCTTCTCGCAGGCACAAGTTGTAACAATTCCTTGCATTTTTCTTTCTTTGTGTCACTTTATCCCGTGATGATCTTATCAGCACTATTTCCCTAGAAGAACTTGGATTTTTATTATTTTGTTTGCCTTGATTCAGCTGAGTGTTAAAGTGACCTTGCTTTCTCCCCCACCCACCAATCCTCACCCTGTCTTTTTCTCCCTGTTTCTCCACCACCCTATTTCCTTAGAGGATTTACTGCCTTTGTAAATTTGTTTCTCTTTCTCCTTTTCTCCCCAGTGTCCACCCTGATTTTGTAACCATAGCAATAACTGAAATACAATCCTAATATTTGCTTGCTGTAGCTATCAACCAATCCAACAGATGAACTGATGGCTTTTGTGTGTCATAAGGTTTTGAAACTTAAGTCCAATACATCCGTATATGTATGGGTATTTTGTTTGGTGCCCAACTGTCCCTTACAGAAAATGTTTTGTTTGTGTAAAGTTTTGTGTCAGTGGGCGCAGGTGCAAGTAAAAGCAAGCCCTTCTGGTAGTGAAGCCAGGGAAGGAAGCTGTAAAAATAAAAACACAGTTGCCTTACAGGGAAATTCTGCTTCACACAGATATATTTCAGTCTCTTGCTTGGAATATGTACAGCTTTCATTTTGCAAGATTTTTGCAAGATCCAGGAATAATAGAAATTGTTTTGAGCTTCAGGCTGTTGCACATTCAGTCCAGCATTTGACTGGGATGTGCTAGTGCACCTCATGACAAGTGATGGGCTTTGGGTGGAGGACATGGTTTTACACACTTTACTGGCCCCATATTTTAACCACCGAGGACACAAGAGCTGGAAGAAAAATTCTCATGGCAATAAATCTCCTCTTTATGGACAGGCTTAAAAACTATTTTCTAAAAACTATGCAGTAGCTAATGAAACAGTTTATTAATTATGGTAGTCTTCCTGTGAGATAAATAATTTCAGACTGTTGAACTGAGGGAGAAAATTGAAGTGACTCACTAGAGGCCACACAGTTTGTCAGTGGAAGAGCTGAAACAAGCACAGAAGAATTTCTGGCTGCCAGTTCCAGAAAACACAATTTCTGTCTGAGAAAAATGTATGTATATATTTTTTTCAAGTTAATATTAACATTGGTAATATCAGTATAATTGTTGAAATACACTGGTTTTCCACGACTAGTGAAAGAATGAGTAAACTGAACTCCTCAAGCTTAAAGGGGGTGCAGGCTCAAATTCAGGATGCAATCCTAAGTGAAGGTGGTGCTTTGTTTGGATTTAATGCCCCTGAAATTTCCTGGACTTTACTGATGAGATTTTGATTCAGAATGACAAAAATTAACTGATCTTCTGAGACTTCTGTCATCTGAGATGATGGAAGCCTTGTGAGATCAGCTTCCCTGGCATCGTGGCTTTCACTGAAATCTCAGGAGAGCACTTACTTTCACATAATGTCAACCATATCCAAACCAGGACTAACGAATACCCCTGCAGAGCTCCTTCTAAGATCACAGGCATATTTGAAACCCTGCTACAAGCTATGTGCAGTCCGAGGGAATGTTCACAGCATTTGTTGATTCTGCTGTCAGATATGGCCAGTGACACTTCTCAGTGCTGGGAAGGATATGTGCTGTCTTCCAGATGTTCATTAGTGCAACTTCTCATATATGTTCAGAGGAGGTAATTTAAAAACTGACAGGCTGGGTCTCCCACCCTGGAAACACTTACACAGCAAACTGTGCTCAGCTCTGTTTTTTACTAGCAAATTGCTGACCAGTAAAGTTTATCTGAGATTTTAGTATGTAAAATGCTATGAATAATCTTCCCAAATGTGCTCTGTGGTCAGACTGCATGGGATGTAGCACAGTTAGTTGTGTCCTCTGCACTCTGTATCCTCTTTATTCTGTCTGCTGCAGGGCCCACTTTATGGGCTGCCCCCCCGAGGGGACCTGAGCTGCCTTTGCTCCGTTTGTTGCTCATGTGCTGAGGACCGACTCTAGCAATGTGGGCTCATCCAAGTTACTCTGCTTTAGATAGTTGCCTTCATTTCAAAGAACTTACACTACAAAGAAGACAGTGAAATGCTGAACATAGCTGGAATATTCCAGAGGCGGGGGGGAACGTGGACTTTGACCGGCTGGAGGTGAACTAGCCTGAAGATTTGACTAAACAACTGTCAGGTTTTTGAGGAATAGAATTCAGTTTAGACAAAACCTTCCTCTTCTAAGTCATGGATGTGTTGTTGTTTTTTTTTTCTCCCATTTTTTATATTAAAGTCACACTGAAACCTACTCTTTTTCATATTGAAAAAATCTTCCATAAGTCTTGCTTTAAGATATTATCAGATTCTTCATTTAGTAACAATATCAGTGGGGAAATACTTTAATTTAGGATTGTTACCTTCATGATATACATTTTCATTCATGAAAGCTTGGTCTTAAAATTATGTTGGAAAAAACGAAAAAGGAAAACTTTTGTAAAACAGAAAACAGCAGACAGGATTCCTCAAGTTTTTGTTGTTCAGTCTACTGGAAATGATTTAAAAGTAAATATCCACCTTTTCACTGCAACTCCTCTCCTCTCCATTTTAGTTTTCCAAAATGAATATTCAGAAAGGAGACAAGCCCCATAAGCAACTTAAAACAAAATTTCATAATCCTCTACCTTTAAAATATCAGAGTCAAGATTTTTGTGTAGTCAAAGATTACTTTTCAACTTTAGCCCTGATCCTCAGCTGTAAACTTGGGTAAATGAAATTGCATGTATCATACATACAAATCATACTTCAAATGAATTCTGTGCTTTTTGCATCAGCTGAGGACCTAGCTTTTACTTCTGAATCTCAAAATCTCCTTTAGATGAGATTTGGCCTTTCCAGAATTTGGTACTGCCGGGGAAGCATTTTGTTTATTTTGGCTGTAACATTTTCTTACCTAGAATTCATATTCAGTATTTTACAGAATGTTGTACAGACTACATGCATTCTGACTACAGAGCATATGTAGGAAGGTTATTCATAGCATTTTATACACTAAATATTTAGTACATATTTGCCTCTTATTCTTGCACACTGGTGTTTTGACAACTGCTCCAGAATCTTGTGTGAACTTTATCTGACTTCATTTCTCAACTCAGCTTCCTGTAAGTGTTCATTACATAATATTTAAGGGTACATTATTTTCTCTAATCCCCAAAATAATATCAGAAGATTTTCATAATTGGTTCATCATACCAAACAACCACCAGCAATTTTGTGACAGGTATTGGTATCTGTCCCTAGTGATTCATAATGAAAAATTTCCAGATACTTCTTTGAAAGTGATGGATGATTCATGCTGTTATATTTAGGTCACATTATTCTGGAATGTTTAAATTAGACTACAAACCACCTCTGAATATACACGTGCAAACATAGAGTACATTTTTAGTTTCCCATCTGGAAATACATATAAAGTTCAGGACTGTTTGCAAGTCGCGAGAAATATTGTTATATTTTTATTTTGGTATTTCAGTTCACACTCATACTAATATGAAAAGTTTAGTAATGGCATATCCTCAATACTGCCCTTAAATGCCAAGGTTACACATGAAGTCCAGTGGGATCTAGCAAATGTTTAAACTTTTATTAAGGCCCAAAGCCTAAAATAGACTTTACTAGACCTGTACAAATTATTTTAAATTATGTAAATATTTTTAATATGTCTGGCTTCTGACAGAACACCACTATACACTGAAGTATGACATTTGCCTTACTGTGCCAAATTTTTGCCTTTTTTTTTTTTTTTTTTCTTCCCAAAATACCTAGCATCATTACTGGATTTGACTAGAGTCTGCTTTATGTGCTGCTTGTGGTTCGGTAGAAATATACGTGAAGAGGATGGACTGTGTTCCCCAACTGTTAACAGAGGCTCTTTAGCATGAGGTTAAACATGAATTTTGTTTTGGCTGCCAGCAAAGCAGGCAGGGGATACCCAGGGTAAGGGTGGGGGAAGTCCTGATCTGCTTTCCATCTAATGGACGTGTGCAGCTGCTCTGCAGCCTGGTGTTGGTGTGACTGTGTCAGAGAGAAAACTATTTATTTGGAGGTTTGTAACAGATACTGCTCTAACTTCATCTTCCAGGAATTTTATTAAATTAAAAAATCCTGCCAAAACATTAATATATGGATGTGTGCAAAATCTGGGGTTTGAGTGCTTCATTCAAACTGAAGGCATTGGTAGGCGATAGTAAGAGCTAACAGTCTGAAGAGTCCGAGGTTTATTGGTCAGATGTTTGAATGTGTGCATGTTTGTACACATGTCCATTTTTCTTTCCTGTGATTATGGTGGGTCTTTTTACCTCCTCCATTCCATGCAGTTTTACTGTGCAAGCATAATCTTATCTATGCCTATTTGGTAAACTTTGTCCATCTATTTATTTGCGTATTAACTTATCTTCTGTTTAGAAACCACTTTTCCTGAAGTGGTTTAGAATGCCAAAGAAAAATAAATGTGTGAAAATCCATGTGTGTTATCCAAAGAACACTTACTAACACTTAGGGTGACTACCATTTGCACAAAGAAAAAGCAGTTTGTTCGGCTGTGTGAATTTGCTGAGGCTTGTCAGTCTTCTAAATCATGTTAGTGGTGGATTAGTTTGATTGGAAATTTGATCTAAGCAATGCTTGGATTAGTTGCACACAGAGTTCCCAGAGGTGATCTAGAGTTTATGTGAAAAAAGGTATATAACCACATCAGTATTGAGAATTAAAATAGGAATGAATTGCCCTTGGTGAAATTTGTGGTTACTGGGATTGTTCAAGGATACTGAAATCCTACATTTCAGTAAGAAATAAGAAAATAAGGTAGCTTAATCTCATTTTAAACATTTTTAGAAAGTAAAACTTCCTTTCCTCTGCACTTAAAATTCAAGATGTGTTTATGCTAGTCTTAGTAAAACTGGTATATGTGACTCATGATGCTAGTTTAATACTGCCCACAAAAATCCAAATAACATAGCTATGACTTGTAGTACCCATCCAGTATGTTCTGTCCTCCTACAGGAGGGCATGAGGAAAGCTATCCCCTAGGGCTCCCGGTCACCGCAGCCTGGGTGATGACCAGCTGGATGAAGTAGCCCTAAACTTCTTCCCATTTTTGTTTTGTTCCCTCCATACTGAAAAAATCATGAACATTTATTTCTCTGGAGCATGTAAGATCTCCCTGCAGGGGCTTTTCAGGTCTGAAGCAAAAGTGAAGCTGTCTTTAGTTGCGGGTGTGAAGGAGATGATAACGAACCAGGATTAAGTCCCGGATGTCTTTAAACAGATTTTAAATTCTGTTTTTAACAAAATCTGCTGTGGATTCTCTTGGGTCTCCTGCCAATTACAGGACAGGAGAAATCATGATGCACATGTAGTTGGGAAATGGCATTTTCCTGAAGTTGTGAGGTGCCTCCTGTCACTCTCCATCCTTTGTTTTTCAGTGGGATTTTACCATCACAAGTGATGGATCATATCCACACTGACAGTGACAGCACTATGCCAGGAGCTTCCCTGCAGAGGCCAAGGCAAAAGGGAAGGAGAGGAGCCCAACAGGTTCTCTTTAGGCTCCAGGTGCATCCAGTGCTAATACTGGGCCACCATACCCAGTGAAGAGAATCCTGGTGCTCCTTAGGTGAAGGAGCATATGTGTCATTTCATCAGGCAGTAAAGCAGGACTGCTTCCCCCACAGTATTGTAAAAGACTGTGAGAGCCCAGTTCTCACCAGCAGACGTCTCCTGACACTTCCCAAGCCTTGGTGTAGGGTAGGCAGGGACTGGTGTTGGGCTTCGCTTTGCAGGACAGCCAGCAGTGCATCCGTGTCTCTGTGGCTGCTCCTCTTCTTTGATGGAGAAAGCCACTCAGGACACGCCCCCAAGCCACTCTCCTCTGGTTTTACACACCCAGCAGGTAATGTTAGCATGGTATCAGTGAAAACCCTACCTGTCCACTTGAATCTCCATGTAGCATTTGATGTATCTCCCATAATAAATTATGTACTTTGAGGAACAATAACAATAGCTGAGATTCTTGAGACAAGAAGAGTCACGTTACCAGAAGTATCAAAAAGGCTGATTAAAATTAAATTGTAGCAGACAACAGTTGTGTTACAACGGAAGGCTCGATTACAGCCAAATCACTTTCTTTGCTAACCTCTGACTTATTTATTTCTCCTGCATACTGCAGTCTGCATACTCTTTCTGATTGTAATGAGCATTAATTGATTAGCTGGATCTATGAAGAGCTTGAGCACTCGTAAGTACTGTCCCAGTGGGTACACAACTAAATAGTTTATGAGGTAATTAGTATTTTAATGCCTTTTCTAATGAGCCTTTTCAGTAATGAAATCTCATGAGGACATTATTGGTTCATATATATTTCTTCAGACAAAACAAAAGGTAAGCTAATGCTATTAAGAGATTTTAAAGCTAGTTTATAAAATGGTTTTCAGTAACTTATTTTTGAATGCTTGCCTTGGTTCATTTTGCTTTATTAATAAAAAAAGCCATTTTAGTTTTTCCCACTACTCCACCTCTTGCACTCCTCTCTTTTGACAGAATTCTTACACTATACTGCAATTTCAAATAATTGGGATAATTTCTGAGGCTGCTACCCGATCTCCTAAACTCAGCTGTAAGTAAATAATACCATACTGTCTGAGCGTGTTGTTTCAGATGTGTTCTCATCCTGGAAAAAAAAACAACTCTGTGCCTGGCTGCACAGTGCCTTGGATTTATGACTCTGTCCAGTTTGAGAGAATGACCAACCTCTACAAAGCTTTTCAATGTCAAGCTGAGCTCTGTTCTGAAGGCTTGAAAGCAGCACAGAACTTGCAACCATACAGGCAGTCTTCAGCTTTGTTGTATATACTCCATTTTACCTATGTTTAATCCATAGTGGAAAGGACAAGTCCTTTGCCTTGAATTTTGTCTTTCTGGTACTGTACCTAAAAGAAGACAGCTGAATATGGCTTTTCTGGGAAGAGTTTTTTCATTGTATAAATGGCTCATTTTATCATTTGCCACAGAGATTTTTATTCTCTGGAGATCACAAGGTCTCAGTAGCTTTTATGTTCTCATATCTTAGGGTTTGCTTCTAGATGGAAAGTGCAGTCTTGTCCTGTGTGGGACTTCAGCTGCAGTTTAACAGCAGATAGAAATGGGAAACAGCCTGAGCCAAAAAACGAAGCATCTGTGTTTTGGAAACCTGTTCCATAAATTAGTTTTATATCAGTGAAGCATCTGTGTTTTGGAAACCTGTTTCATAAATTATTTTTACATAATCTACGTGATGTATGCCTTAAAATGCTTTAGAAACTTTGTTTAAAGTTAGGGGTGTACAAATCCTTTTTAATATTAAAAGCTGTAGGAATAAAACTGTAAGAAATTCCTCTATAGAGCTCTCATTATGTAATGTAAGATGTAATGAGTCTAATTCATCCTTAGGGTATCTTTAATGGTGTCAGCACAGTTTTTGCAAAGGATGGATTTGGCCTAGGGACATCATCACCATAAAACCTGTCTTCCACTGGCATTTCTGTCTCTGTCTCCAAAGCTTTACTGAAACATATCACTATGATATATTAGTAGCCTAGTACTTTTTGATGATCTAAGTTAGTAGTAGTATGGGTGTTGTTCTCTTCAAATGAATATTAAAACCCCCATTTTCAGTTAGAGCAACCCTAAAAGCCCCCTCCAGAACACAGAGAAATGGTGTCTTTGGCTTCATGTGTGGGACATTGCTTGCAGTACCATGCATTAGCAACGTTTATGAGATGAAGAACGCCCAACACTGACCACTGCTTTCCACATTGCCTGCCATCTCCACACCCTTTTGCAACCCAAAACCCAACAGCACAGGCGAGGTTGACGCCTCCTGTGTCAGCTCCTAACAGCGCCCACGGATTGTCAGGGTCTCAGTGCTCACCCACGGTGTGCTGAAGCCCTCTTGTCAAGGCACAGCCCAGCGTGCTTTTAGGATGGAAGCTGAACAGCCTAATCTGTTCCCTTGGCTGAGATGAGGTAGCTCTTTGTGTCCATGCTAATGGTCTGTTCAAAATGCAGAGTGAGCTTTGCCTTCCCAGGTGAGCCGGCCCCATGGCTGTTCTGGGACCCTCTGCATGGTCTGCAACCTGACAGGCTGTAACCACACCAGTGCCCAGAGAAGAGAGTTCAAGAGAGAAGGTGCACATCAGGTTACCAGCCCAAAAACAGAGGAAAAATATCCTCAGAGAAATATTTTGGTTTCCATTCTGGAAACTTCAGAGAGGGTGTTTCTGCTCTATATTCAGAGATTCCTTAGGGGACAAATGATCCCTCATCTGTCTGAGGGTAGGAGCTCCTAACTGCCTGTCTTTCATGGCCTTTGGACTTTGCTGAACACTAATGGAGCACAGTAAGGATTAAATTGGAGTGGTGGGAAGACCAGTTGCCAGATGTTGCTTTTGATTTGGTAATATTTCTTTTAAACTTGAAACGGGCTGCAGTTGTTTTCCTTACTTTTCAGAGTCTCTCTATTTGTTTGTGCTTCCTGAGTCATCACCTGTCTTTGCCAAGACTTTATTATATCTAACAAAAGGTATATTATTGATGCCCTGTGGCATGCACAAAGGCTTTCTATGAACTCCCCTAGACATGTGTTCCTTCCAGATTCATTTTGCTTCTGTCTCTGTCTCTGCTCCTGAGCAGGTCCCTGCTCCAGGCTCTGCTCTGACAGTGTGTAAATGCTCAGCAGGCTTTGACACCTCATCCGCTTGAAAGCATGGCTTTCTCAGCTTTTGATGCATTCAGATCAGTCCTCTTACCTTTCTGTAATAACACATATGTATATACATGTAGGCACTGAAGAAATGTCTCTATAAGAAATACTTGGAAAGAGCAAAAGGAACTTAAAAGAGAAGTTTACCATTCTCTTTCTTTCTCCTCCTTGTGCATACCATGAGGTTATGATTAATGTCTTTGGTGATGTTGGGAGGGCAGAAATCACTTGTATGTTCAGTTCAGGAAGACCTCTGAATCGGCAGGGCCAGGGGAACCGGCAGCTCTGGGGCTGGAAGGACCCATGATGTCATCTCACGTGGCCACAGGGGACACAGTTATTGCTTCTTTAGGCATTACTCTTGGAAAGTACTGAGGTGTGTGGGGTTTTTTGGCCTTGCAAATGCATTAGTTCTGCCCTGAGCAATGCAAAGATTCCCCATCCTCTGGGGAGGGTGTTTAGGATGGAGTGAGTCTTGATGCACAGGACAGGAGGCTGTTGAGCGTGTGCATGCAGGATAAGCAGAGGACTCTAGACTTTGCTGATACACTTCCAGTGATGCAAACTGAGTTCAAAGGAATGGGAACCTCTAAAGGAAGTGTACTTGAAACAAAGCTACTATGAGATGGAGAATTACACACAGTAGAGAAATAGGATATCTTGACACTTATTCATGGCTTTCCTGGGATGTCTTGGACTGTACAAACTCACTGCCATTGTGTAAGTGAAACCCTAGATTCCGTGAAGCCAAAACTGTTACTGAAATTTAACTTCTTTTGCTCTGAATAAAGAAAAGAAAAAGTAAATTTATTACAGTAGTGTAACTCCTGTCAATCCCACACATAAAGGAATTATGAAAAATATATAATTTAAGAAATTATGGACAAACTCACAATTTTGTGGCAATTTCCTTCCTTCCATTTTGAGAATATATATTTTCTGTAGAGAAGGAGGAGTGGAGTTGAACGCCTTCTTTTTTTCAGCCTCTTGTTTCAGTAAAAGAAAACACTGTTCAAGACATGTCGGGTAGTCTGTCTGGTGTCATTGAGAAGCTCTGCAAGAGATATGCTATCTCTGTTTTGCTTTTAAGCCAAATGAATACATTCAGAAGGCATGGATAGTGTAAGCATGGTATTCTCAGCAATCTTATTTCCTTACAATCTACTAAACTTTAATTCAGAATAATTGTGTGTTGTATTTACAGTTCAATTTAGATGTTTACTACTGTTTACATATTGTGCTTGGCTAATAGATGGCAGATATAGAATGAAATTAAGATACAGAGAATCCAGACAACAAACATCCCAGTTCACAGTTAGACTGTGAGTCTTTGTGCTTCTTCATAGTGTGATTTCAGAATCTAATTAAGCAGATGCTCAAGTAGCTTGGGGATCCAAACCTTAAATTGCTCTATTAAATTACTTTTTCCCTATCAGCATGAGCTTAAGTGTCAAGGATAAATTTACAATAAGGAACAAATATTTAGGATGAAAAGAATGACATCAACTAAACCACCTCAAAAAGCCAGAAATAAACTATTAGCTAACAACATAAAATGCAAACCAGAAGTGTTGGAAAATACAGTACATTATACAACAGGATTGCTTATTGTGAAGAAGATAGAGCAAAAGATATGCCTAAATGCCTGAATTATTTTCTGGGAATATGGTACTATTTTGCATGCAGGTGTTATTTACATTACTAAGTAGGTTCATTTCCTTTCCCACCTGTCAGTCACATCCAAATCAAAAAATTGTCCCAGTGCATTTGGGAGGACAGGAAAGAGCTAGTGGCATACAATTTAAACCAGGTAGGAGAAATATCCTAGTTTATGTGTAAATAAAGTAAAAATCAAGGATGTCTTACATTGTAATGTCACTTTATGAATATTACTGCTTTATTTCATTAATAGTGTTATTCCTTAGCAAAGAAAAAAAGATTTCAGGATTTGTAAATGAAGCTGAAACCATGGGGTTCGCAGTATGAGGGTCACCCTGAGTACAATGTCTCCATTAATCCTTGCTCCTTGCACAGAAGGCTGGAGCTGCCTGCCAGAGCTAATGAATGGATTCTGACTCTGCCATGTTAGGCTATTACCAAATACAAAGGCTGGTCACACATTATAGTTTGTCTGATGGTTTCAGATATAAGCATTAGGAAAACATTTGTTCAACAGTAATAATTAGTCAGTGATAGAGGTAAGTTTTACAGATTGCTTTGGAGCACTGAGGCAAATGCAACTTTCTGTGGGAAAAAGTGTGTTGCCTGTCTAGTGATTCATAAAAAGCATAAAAAGGCACTTCAGTTGCATCTCTTCTAAAGGTGAGACCAAACCACAGCATTTCTGCAAAACCCTAATAATAACTTCAGTCTTTACTGCAAACACTGTAGTGTTTTAAGAGCACGACTTTCCCCCAGTTTAACAACAAAAAATCTTATTGGGAAGTTGTTCCTAGCTTGGATTAGGGTCATGTTTGCACAGATACAGTGCTTCACTGAGTGGATTCTTTTTAGCTTAAACCGTAACAGTTAAATTAGAAGAAAACTCACAACTGGCTCAGAGGAGCTCAGCAAATCACCAGGCAGCCTGGGCTGCTGAGATGCTTTCGTTCTTTAGCAGTGAACTCATACCTTGGGCTTTTGTATTCTCGGGGAGAAGAAGCCATAGTTCAGAGAACTGCTAGAAACAGGATGGTTAAATGAAGCCCAACAGTAAGCAATTCGTGTTACTGAAGCATGTCATTGAAACTTGGCACAAGCGCTAGGTCGGAGTTGTGCTGTGGAATGGCTTTAAGTGCTTGTCATCCCATAGATACCGCTGTAAATGTTCTGTATGGTCTCTCCTTTCCTGCGCTGTCTGGGAGAGTGAGTACAAGAATAAGTCTATGCATTTTCATTTGTTTGACTTTGAGTTTTCTGTGCTTTGGTTTCGGTAGCGTGGCTGTCAGATGAATGAGGTTGAATCCGTGCCAGGAGGGATGCAAAACAGCCCATTACTTCATTGTGTGGTTGATTTGCTTGTTTGTTTTAAAAGTTTGCATGTACTGGTGAATGCGAGGGGATGATAGCATCTAATAATTGTAGTACTGGCAGAAGCGATGCAAGTTTACCCACACAGCCTGCCAAGGTACCTCTAGTCTGGCTTGCAGCACCTTTTTTTTTTTTCTCCAAATAGTTGTCCTGCTGCTATAGCACAGACCCAGAGAGCAGCTTTAAAGAACTCACAACTGGTGTATGCAGGGAGACCACCAAATTAATTTTCCTTTTTCATGTGATTAGTTTTTGACTGCTATGTTGCCATATCTTGTGCCAAGGTATTTAACAGGGGGCTCCTGCTGTGAGAGTCCTCATTTCCACTTTTGCGGTGATGCAACTAAAGGGAAATTATTCCCTTCCCAAGATGATCGTTCCGCAAAAGATTTTCGGAGGGATCTGCCAAGAGCAGCAAGTATGAATAGATTAACAAATGCTGGTAATCCCTGCATTGCAGGAAGATGGACTTGATCTCTGTATATTTGCAGGCTTGTGTCAAATAGTCCAGAGAAATATGATTGTCCTAAAGAGCCGGTAATAATTTCAGTGCATATAGTTTGCTTCAGTTCTATCATTCTAGAGTTCTGAGGATGAATTAGAGGTGTCACAATGAGGGCTTCCTCTGCTGCCCATATTCCCTTGGCATGGAATCAGGTGTGGTAAGGACTTCATTGTAACAGTGACTTCTGTGATACAGAGCAACAGAGCATGGTTGGTCATTAAATAATCAATTGTTTTTAAGGACAGTCTTATCAATGCTAATTAAAATACTTGTAATTACAAAATTATTTAATTAGTTAAGATAAATCTCCAGAATATTTTCTGTTTACTGGGTTGCTAGGGGGGTACCTAATACATCAGTATGTGTAGAAGTGTTCAATGAGGCTGCCAGGTTTTTTGAAAGAGTTTTACATGCTTCAGAAGTACACTCCAATTGGCTAAGGAATTGGCCAAAGACTGAAAATGTGACATCATTCTTGGCAAGTCATAGAGATATTTTTGTTAACAGACACTATATAAAAAGTGTACTGTACTACTTCTAAGCAAAAATCTTGGTGTAAGAAAAATGAAATATCTCCTAGTCGGGAATCATTTTTCAAAGAAATGCCATTTATTGACTAGTCCTATGTATGAGTCTGTTAATGCAATATATTTGTTCTTCTATATCCTTTTTCTCTTTAAATACAATTAACGTGTATGACCTGATTACTTTTAAATCAATACCATTATTTAGCAGATAAATGCAATTATTCCCTATTAATTCTTTCATCAATGCCATGTTTATGTAATGGACGTAGTGCAATTGTCTTCTTGAGTCCAATCACAAATTTTAACTTCCAAAAATTATCTTTTAACCTCATTCCAATGACTGATTAAAACCATGTGTATTCAGGTTTAGATAGATGTGCTTACTATGGAATTGTTAGACCTGCAGAAAATATGTTTTTAATAATCCATTACTATTTAATTAGCATGCAATAACTGTCTTATTAAATCTAAATTAAAACCTTATTTGAAGCATGTAATTGAAAGTGCCACTGGGTAAAACCTAATCTGTCAGGGACGAATTTACATTGAATAACAATGCTAAAATTTTCTTTTCTGCAGCTTTTAGGGTCTTCCAAACATTTGCTTAGTCATCACAGTGGAATTTTGCAACAATCAGTTTTCTGCAAATGCAGCAGTTAAAATGTCTTTTGGGTCAGAGTTTTCATCTTTTGAGAGTTCATCCTGATTTGAAAGATGATTCTTTGGGTGGAAGATGAGGAATTCTTAAACCATTACCAGATGCCAGAATGTGTGTGAATGTTACCCACCAGCCAGTGAAGAAGGAGAGATGGTTTGCAACACAAACCACGTGCTTAGGTGTCCTTCAGCATACCCTGCAAATATGATAGGAAAAGAGGGTTTTGTGACTCTACCTCTTTATAATAGAAAAGTTATTATCATGTGTTGCTGTTTAGGAAAGGTCCACACAACACAGCTGGTGAGAGCAAGTTACAGCGAAATTAGACTATTGCAACACTGATCTGGGATAAGGGGGATCCATAATCCATCCAGAAATGTGAATTCATAAATGTTACTGGCAGACTTGCTTCAGCAGGACAGCTGGAGGAGTCTGTGTAAATTATCAACCCAAATTGCTTGTAAAATTCTAAACATCATCAGTTTGAGATTAATAGCTATTAGAGTCCATGTAAAGATGTGTTTAATTAACTGGCTAACAAATTTATAGCAAAAGTTGCCTCTCAGATCTGCTTTGCAGGGTCCAAGTTTGTTGTTTCCTTTTCTCATGGTAGCCTTGTCCCTCCTTTACAATAAGTGGGAAAACTGCAAATGCAGGAAAGGCAAGACAGAAGAGCAGTGATAAATCAGGTTAATCACGGGAGATAATCTTCCCAAGATACTTTGTATTGGTGCTTACCCTTTGTCAGCCTCAGTCTTCACTGGATGCTAAGGGAGGACTCCATGGACATCAAGGTCCCATTTGGGAGCTAACCATTATCTTGTTTGTATCATTATTTTTACCTTGATCTGGGTAATGTTCTCATGAACCTGAGACAGTTCTCCAGATCGGGATTTGGCAGTACTGGATGGGGTAATTCCTGATGTTGATGGGGCTGTCTAAGGATCCAAGACTGTGGTTAGGGCAGGAATAAAAGATTACCAAGGATGGAGAGCATGGGGAAGCAGCAAAATATTTTGCTGATTCTGTAGACAGTGTTGGCCAGCAACGCCTAGAGTGTTGACAGACCTCAGTTCCTGAGTTGTGGTGGACAGTTTTGTCCCTTCTCAAACTGCTCACAGGACAGAAATTCATCTCCTCTGTTTTTTATTAACAAGCTTGGGAGGATGAAGACCAAAAAAAAATCAAAGAAGGATGTAAACCAAGGAAGCTTTCAAAGGACAAGGAAGAAACTTGAGAACAATCTCATCCATGGACAGAAACTTGGCCTTTGAAGGAGGACAGGAATTTTCAAAGACATGTACAGTACAAGTGAGCTGAAGAGAAAGGCATCAGGGCTCTTTTGAAGAGGGCCAAAGAAAATTATGTATCCAGTGATGGGAACAACCTGTAGAATTACCCAAGTCAAATTAAATGGTTCCTTTTACTTGAAATATGTTTATGCTTAGGCCACACATGAATAGCTGTCATGGTGAATGTACTAAGCGTGTAAACTGTGATCTGTTTATTTGAACTTAGACTCCAAGTGTTACTGAACACCCATGAAAAACTGGAGTGCTCTTATTCTGGAGCTGTGAAAAGTGTCACATTTTCTGTAAATAGCTCCATTTTGCTGCTCTTTATTCCTATTATCTCTGTTGTGTGATTGCTTATACATAGCAGCATGTGATAGAAACTCTTTTTATGAAGAGGTACAGTCCATGAAAAGCTCATGAAAACCTGTGGGCAGCAGAACTCAGTCAGACCACCTAAGCCATGTAGTAGTAACCATCCAAGTACACAAAACACAGTCAACACAAATGACTGTACCCCATGGAGCTGTTCAGAATCAACACAGCGATGTTGGCATGGTGGGGGGGTAGCTGAGGCTGAGAACCACTGAGCAGAGAAAATAGGGTGCAACATGATTTAATTGCTCATCTTCACTTAAAATTGGTGGAATGTCAGGTCTAGGTATGGAAACTATCTGGGGTTTATTTACATAGCCCGATTTGAGGCACCTGTCTAAATCAGGAGCCAAAGCTCCTAACAGGGTTAATAGATCACTTAGGTTAAGAGCTAATTACAGCCTAGTGTGAGGTTCTCTGAATGGCTCTCTAGTGGCACCAGTGGACTGCCCAGTCAGGCAGCTAATTCAGGTGGTGTAAGCAAGCATTCAGACCCTGAGCTTCAGAAAGTTCAACAGTGGAGTAATTCCAAATTAATTCTAAATTAATTCTACAGTTTTCATGACTATCTGCATGGTTTAAAACTTTGCAAGTGACAGAGAGAAAGACATTTCAGTTCCACATATGTTGCTAGCAGCTTGGGATTAAGGTTTCAGCAAGGAGTAAATAGTATCTATAGAGCTGTGTTTACTTCACCAACACCAGTTTACACCTGCTGAGAATCAGACTCGGTTGTTTTATAAGAATTAGTCTTCTGTCCACTCTTGATGTTGCATGTGCTCTATTTCCCTCTCTTGCTAATATTTTTAAGCAAGAGAAGCTGCTGTGGCATCACTTAGGACAAGGATATTAACATGGTTATTAGAGAAATTTTTACATGTGGTTGCCTTGTTTTTCAATGTTTGCCTGTAAAATCAGGATTACTAAAAATTAAAAAAGTCTCTTGCAGATTGCAAAAAGTAGAAACATTTGACTTTCATTTCTAATCAAACAGGCTAAATATTCATGTTTATGTGCCTAAATGAAACTTTTGTATGCAGTCTTCCAGCCCATCTGCATGAATAGTGGCATTGTAACAGGGTGAAGTCACTGCAGAAGGGAAAGTGAGGTAAGAACACAGCTGAATCTACAGCCTCTCTGCTACAGGGTGCACCAGCTTGTGCTTAAAGGAATACAGTGCTTTTGCCCAAGTCAGAGTCGCTGCAGGCACTGCCTGCAGAGCTGAATGCCTCTTGCAGGGCTCTAGATGCATTCCTGGCTCTGCTATATGGTCTGATGCACAGTATAAGTTTCCTCTGCTTTTACAAACTGCTCTTCAGAGACCTCTTTACACATCTAATATAAGTGAAAATCCATATGTTTTTTTTTAAACCTTCATTAAAAAAAATAAACAGCTCTCAGGCCTTATTCTGCTTTGACTTATGTGGGATAAATCCTGAGCAGTCCCTTTGTAATATTCACTGATGTTCAGGATTTATGCCAGCATCAGGGGGAGCAGCGTTTGGCCCATCAAAGGGCTTTTCCCCTCTCATTCTTTTAGAAAGAAATGACTCAACTTTATAAAGACTGATGGCTTCCTATTGGCATCAGCGCTGTCCCTAGTGGGAATTCTCATGTATAGAGAGTATGGCATAACCCAGTGTGTGCATCTGAGAACTGGGCAGTGGAAGGGTGACATAGTAGAGGAGTGTTTGAAGGAGTGTGAGATTTGCTAAATCTGTGTGTCAGTTCATATTTTACCTGTTCATTGCATTAACTTTAAAGGCCATATAAACAGGTTGCCAAGGGTACACTGGCAAATTGCCGTTCCTCGCCCACCATCATAATTAGAATTCTGAGAACTTGGAAAATCCTGCCTAGTGAGCAAGTTCCTTCTCCTAATGAAGGAACCTTTTTCCACAAGGTTCTCCAAGCTTACAAACCTGGGTAGATTTGGAGCAGCTGGTGCTTCAAATGAGTCTGTCCATCCTAGTTTCACCACCTAGCATGGGAGCCAACAGGGCTCTCTTTTCATCCCACGCTGCCTCCTGCTGCTTTGGCTTCCCAGTGTAGCTCCCTGAATTTCCAACAAATTTGTCTGAAATACAGATACCCTCTTGATCGCCTTTGCCACATGATGCAGCAATGAACCCACTAGTCTTCCTAACCCAGATTTACTGGAGCAGCCAGTTTGATAGGTTTCTATCTCACCTGTCAAACTCTTCCCTCAGTCAGCTGCTGATAACCTTGGAATCAGACCAATATGCTGTCAGATGTTTCAGAAGCAGGACACTCAGTACCATGTTCCTGCTGCAGCAGGCTCAGTTCTGATCAAGCCAACACTAGGGCTTATTAACCAATTCTGGATATTTTTTAATTTTTTTCCTCTCACGTCATGGGCAGTGGGTTGAGCCATTTTTGTTAAAAAGGTAAAATTGTAAAAGTTTTAGAAAGGATTTTTCAGCTCATTCGGTACCCTCATCTTCACGCAGTGCAGAAAAAACAGGTAGGAGCTGGTGAGGCAGTCTGCAAAGCATAGAAATGCTTTTTTCTGTGAAAACTGGCCATTTTTTGGTTACCTGCGCGAAAAAATTGTTGACCCTAGGTTGCCAAGCAGGACAGTGTGTGTGTGTGTGTTCTTTCTGTAGAAAAGGTAGCTCAGAGGCTCTTTTATCTTTGCTCCCTGAATTCCCCAAACACCAAAATGATTTCTGTTTTCCTGACTCTGCAATATGCAACTTACTCATGAGCACAGGAGCTGAAAATGGCATCTGTCCCTGCTAAGTCCTGGTCTAAAATCTTTTCTTTCCTTTAGCCTCTCTGACCCATCTGGGAGTTTGGGATTGTGGCAGCACAACAAGAGAAAGAGAGAGAGAAGGAGAGGGAGAGAGAGAGGTACAAGCCTGGGTGATGGGGAGAGTTATAGTGGGATGTAAAATGGCATAAAAGTAGGGGAATAAGTGAAGCAGAAACTTCAAAAAACATAATTGTATAAAGGCCCTGCAAAAGGGTGTTCAGAGAACTGTGGTCAAAAAACAAGTATCTGGGTAGCATTTCAAATAGCCACATTCAGTCTATGGAAGCTAGACATGCACCAGAAGCTGCTTTTAATTAGGAAAGCACAGTAAATGCGACACAAAAGAGTAACTGCTTGTGCTTCTTTCCAGTTCTGTCCTTTGGTGTAACTTGCATCTGACTCTATTATAGCAAAGGAAACATTATGGGGCGGAAGCAAGAGAAACTTGCACGGCTGCCGGAAAGAGCAGGCTGTCTGCTTCCCTTCCCTCTCCTTCCTCCTCCTCCTGCCTTTGGCCACCTGTTAGCATCCCCTCGCCCCCTCCCCCATCATCCTCACTCCTGCCAAAACCTCTCTTTATCTTAATGTGCATTTTGAAGCCTGGTCTTGTTATGCTTTAATTATATTTTCTAGTGGCTGTTGCTTCTTTCCCAAATGCCTGTGGCCTGTTTTTGTCAGGACAGGAAAGGCTGAGAATCAGAAAGTGGAGGGGGAGGAATTCAGGCTTGTGCAGCCCAAGCATAAATGAGCCTTTGCTTCCAGGTCAGTAGTTCAAATCCAGCCTACAAAAGTCAAGCTGGAAAGTGATAGCTGCTTTGGAGCCTGCATGTAAAGCATTAGTTGGTGGTCTCATCTGGGTTCAGAGAAGACAGGTGTCCAAATCCCTTCTGGCCCTAATCAGCATCTTTGCACGCAGCTTCAGAGGCAGGGCCAAAGATGCGTGGGCACCGAGCCTGTGATGCCCGAGCCTGGGTGGTCCTCCTGAGTCTGTGTCCAAGCAAGCTGGCAAGGTAGCCAGGGGGGCTCAGACTGCTGTTGTCTGTGTTGCACCTCCTGTGTAAATAAACAGGGATATTCAGCTCTAAGTGCTGTTCCTGCAGCTTTGATTCTGCTTTCAAGAAAGTAATATTTCTTGTCTTTGCACTAATTTCTTTCTTTTCTGTATTTTACCTTTGAAGTAATTAGACTTTGAGGAAACTAATGGATTAGAAATGTAGAACTGAATTTATAGAGAGGCAGCGCAGGCAGGGACCCCATTTTGGGGCGGCTGGTGGAGATGGATAAACTGAAGTTACTGGAACAGCCTCAGTCTGGGACATTTTAAATTACTTTTGTCTACCAAAGCATCTCAGCCATGATACCTTCCTGCCCCTTGTGTAATCACCCTTGTGCAAGTCCAGGATCAGTGAATGTAATTTGGAGCAGAATTATGTCTTTATGGTCTGCAATGTATCTACACCATCTACCGATTTCACTTACAAATAGTAGCTTCCAAAGAGATAAGGCTCTGTAGGGTTTTTATATCCATTTCTGAAAGCCTTGGGGAATCTTAGTTTAAATATGTGTACTTGCATCCTTCAGCTTCCCCCTTTTTATTTTCTTTGCATTTATGCAGACCTGTCAAGTCCTGGAAATGAGGTGCATGAGGCTGTGTGATGCTGGTCTGTGATGAGGGCAGGCATGTGAGTGCAGATTTTTGTGCTGGTGTCCTCCAAACACAGTGATTATGGGGTGGTAGAAGCTATCAGGCTATTGCTGAGGATTATGATGTCTTTTAGTTCTGCCTGGTTGCTGCATAACTTTCCTGTCCCTCTCCTGCTCCAACACCGTGCATGGTCAGGTTGCTGCTGCAGGTAAGATTTCAGACCATGGGAGATGTGGTGGTGTCCACATGAAATTCCCTGAGACTCTGGTGGCTCCAAAAAATGAAGCAGGAGATGAGGCCAAAAGTTTTGAGTCACTTGGGAACTAGCACGTGTTTGTGCTCACTGAGCAGAGCAGGGTCAATTTCCCTGGCCCTGATATACAGGTGTCTTAGCCCATGTACAGGCAGTCAGGATAAACTAAATAATCCCAGTGGCCTGCTGGTGCTGCGCTCATCTCAGGGGTGCTTGGAGAACTCTCACCTTGTTCTTGCCCATGTGCCCTACACTTTTGTCTGCCACAGCTTCCAGAGCCCTGCTAGGGACAGGGTTGAGCAGGCTGTGGACAGAGTCATGTAGGAGTGTTACAGAAATGGGGAGCACTAGGAAACCTCACACATGATACACTCAGCTTTGTCTGATGTTGCAAATCATATTCCCAAACTGAATGTAAATTGTCACTGTTCAATTGACTTCAGCACTCTTTCATCCACTCACTCCAGGTGTCGTTCTGCCCCATAATCTTCAAAACAGTAAAAAAAAAAAAATCAAAAAATATCCCCCACCTTTGCTCTGTTTTTGTGAAGCTCTTGAGCCAAATTCTGCCTGGGCCTCAATGAGCATGGCTGCTTCTTGTAGATTATTTAACTCTTGCAGTGGTGCTATCATTGCAGGATGCTGTAAAATTTGCTTTTCGTCTTAGTCCAGGTTATTGTTGCTAATTGTACATTTTCATCTACAAGTGCCAAACTCCTTTAAAAAAGAAAAAACCACCCAACCATATGCTAAATTCCTCACTGTGTAGTAAAGATTGATTACATGTGTTCATGTGTAATTTAAAAATGGTTCATTCAGGAAGTGTATGGTCTTTTAAAGGCAAGTTTAAAATCTTCAATTTTACCTAAGTTTATTTATATTAGGGAAATAGGCCTGGAGTACTAAGCAAAGCCCCATGATATACAGAGTTCAGCCTGAGAATTCTCTGAACTGTTTTATATATTTTTATTCTATCAATATGCTCTTTCATGGCTATTAATTAGTTTTGTTAGTTTACTTACGGAAAAGCACATATAAAATAAGTAGTATGTAATTCCATAGCACTAACAGTATTAATGAAAAACACAAAGTCTGGTGGCAATTGTAAAAGCACTACTTCAACCAAAAAATAATTCTTATTTGAATTATCGTGATTAATTGCATAGATTTTCCTTGTCACAGCACACTGAAATTGAAATAGTGAGGATGTTCTAAAGCTTTCAGTGTACAATTCTAGTATATGTTAGAAAAAAGGTGTATGCACGTTGTGGTCACATGCCTAAAATAAAGCAGTAAAGAAATGAGAAAGACTAAACTTCAGATCTGCTTTTAGCTGATCGTTTTAACTTGAAACAGTATTAGATTTAATTGCAGAGGAAAGTTAATGTGACTGTAAGTTGGCATTGGTTGCTCCTGTGTCATGCAGAGGAGTATTTGGATCCCCCAGCTTTTGCACTAATTGGTTTACATGCTGGATGCAGTCATGCAGGCTGCAGCTATTTTGCCTGGAGGGGTGAAAGACGAATCACCCTGTTTGGTTCTTCTGCATACTATCTGTAGTATTTGCTTGCTGTGTCTATTGACTCTGTAAATGTGACAGTGTTTGCTGTTTCTGAATGTGGGCTGGTGGAGTGCTGCCTGGGGCAGACCAAGGATGGGAGCGGGTCTCAACGCTCCCATGGGCAGCACTGGGGAGCGGATTGTTCTCCTCTCCAGCCCTGCACATCCTCGCAGTGTTCCTGACATCCCCAGGTTCCCCTCGGCCTGCGGTGTGCCCTGGGTGTTTAATATGTGGAAAAAAAGGAAATCCTGCCAATCCACATCACTAATGCAAGTTTGTCAAATTACATCAGCAGCAGAGGAGAATTTAGTTTTTAACCACATGCAAATAGGTCCCAGACTGCTGGTTATGCCATGATGTCAGCTCTGATTTCTCATCCATTAATTGCTGGGCTTCAAGATATGTTCAGATATCTCTCCTTTTTGTCTCTTCCCATGCAGAACTTCTGGGTTCGTTTTGGCTTTTTTTGTGAAAAATGTGTTTTGAACAACAAACACATTTCCTTAGGAGAAGTTTATTTCAAGGATGATTTCCTACTCAAGCCTTCCTTGTCTTTGTTATCATTTTGCATTATGGTGAGCTGTTAATTACCAGAACAGTTCAGATATTTTCCCAAGGGATTCAACTAAGTGTTGGTAATAATTTCAGTGCTCTTTGTCAGGAATTGGCATTAACTTTGTTAATAAAAGCTACTGCATTATTTTAGCCATGTGAAGCATGTCAGCCTGCCTGCAGGTATGCCAAGACACAGCAGCAAAGCAGGTCATATCATGCAGGTTAACATCAGGTTAGATTTCACAGCACGTAAGACTGCTTGAAATGTCACAGGCCTCCAGACTGTGTAATTTGGGGTACTGGGACATGGAACTTGTCACTGCTGGGTCTAAGGATTGAAGCCAGCTGAGCTATGAAATGTGTGTCTGCTGTCACCAGGCATTAGCTGTCTTTTCCAGCCTGGACAGAATTCTTCCTGTAAGCGGTAATCACTTCCTGGGGGTAATTCAGCTCTGAGACAGAGGATGGTTTGTCCTCTGCAGAAATAATCTAGATGTGTGTTCTAGACTACTGAGCCCTTGTTGAACTCTCCCTAAGAGGCAGTTCACTGCCATTTAAAAACCAGTTCCTTTTTAACTGTATCTTTCCCAGAGAGACAAGCAGGGCATTGGCACCTTCTGAGCATGGGCTACATCCTTCTGCCTGCCACTGCATAGGACCTTAACCCTAAGAGGACACTGAATTAGTTGCTCTTTCAGTGAAGAAAGATGAAGGACTTGGGAATACTTAATGACTTTTGGATTTAGCCTGGATCCGTTATTTTCAGAAGAGAGCTTAGCAAAAGTGGGAAGCAGGGAAACTTATGCAGATGTCACAGGCAGTTTAATTTGGTTTTCAACCAGAGGTCTTTGGGACACTTAACTTCACACAGTTTTGCACACATCACTTCAAACTGTTCCCTTGTAAGGCATTCTGTAAATAGTATTTCCAACACAAGGGAGCTTAAATCTATTTGCAAAGCTACTGAATAAATACACAATACCAGAATAGAAGTCAAATTACAGGGACTAATGTCTTTCTAACGATGCTTAGTTCAAGTAATAGAGATAGTACAGGCAAGTGAGAGAACCCCCAATCATAGATGTAATTAATTATCTACATTGCCAAAAAAAGGAAAGTATTTTGACAACAGTTATTTGGAGCAATTATGAATTGCTCCTTCTTTCAGGCCCAAAAGGCAAAAGTAGGAATGTAACTACGATACGTTGTCCCTTTTTCCCTACTTCTTTTCGATCAAGTCTTAGAGCTCACATATTGAGTAACTGGGAGAGATGCCAAAAGCATTCCCTTTACAAGTGATTTTAAACTATGCATGAGGTGTGCTTTTTCCTTTTGTTTCATGGAAACATCTCTGGTTTTGGCAAAAGTTTCAAGTTAGGAAATTTGGTCTATGATTCTGCATTGCCAAGGTTTCAAGACCAGGCCTAGATGGTCCATAAAACTATTTCCTCTTAAGCAAGAGTTCCACCTTATTAAAAACAGAAACCGTGGCCATCCCATGCCTTTCCCTGATTGCCAGCTCTCCCTTCTGGGGATGCACAGAGGTTCAGCTTCCCTGCATCTGCCCCTTCCTTTTGCTGGAGCTCCAGGATCTCTATGAGGTTAGTGCTGAGCACTGGTTTTAGGGCAGTGGTGGGGTGGTGCAGAGGTAGAGATGGGCGTTCCTGCCCTTGGGACCCCGCTGGTGTTTTTGGGGATACTTAGGAAGGTGTTGAAGCAGTGGGTGTCTCCTGTATATGCTGTCATACAGTCATGATGGGGACCGTGCCAAGAGCCGCATGCTTTCTGGGAGGGAGCTGCTAAAAGAGCTGACGGGGGACAAATCCGTCATGGCCCTTCCCTTCAAATCTGCTCGGGCAGGAGCATTCATACCTCAGGCCTCCCCTAGGGGAGGAGATTCAAGGGAGAGTCAAACAAGGGAGGCAAAAGTCTGCAAGTAACGGGGCGTCAACCGAGTGGGACTTGGCCTCTGGCTCCAGTTGGCAGGTCTCTGAAATCATATTCTTGAGAACTGACTGCAAGCCCTGGCTGGACCATCGCTTGCTCCTCACGCCTGACAGACAGATGGTAGTGCCCTGACTCACAGACAGCTCACAGAGCTCACAGGCAGTCAGTACCCACCTCCCTGCCCCCATGCAGCTCAGTGGGGGTGCAGGTTTATGAAATGGTAAAGCTGCTTGGGTTGAGCCATCCCTCATCAGGGCAGTCAGTGCTGTGTGACCTGAGTCTCCGCTAGGTGTTGGATTTCTGCTATTCTCAATCCCAAATTCCGTATCTGTTTACATACTCACCCATTTTTCTTTTCCCCAAGCATTTTTGCAAATTTATAAGTAATTACCAGAGCTGAATAGATCTCTGCAGATTATCGCTTTAACTAATTCAACATAAACAATATGTGTGAGTAAATGAAAAGGACTTGGCTTATATAAGAGCCAGAATGGTAAATGAAGCATTTGGATGTTTGTTTCACAAACTGCTTATGGTAGAGATACAGATCGCGGCTAATTAAGGAGAATGCAGTTAACCCAGGAAGTGAAATCAAGAATTGCTCTTGTGTCTGTTTCAGAACTATCTGTGAGAGCATGTTAGGTGCTTTAATTGAAAGCCACCTTCTTATGGGTATTTATCCTGATCTTGACAGATTGACCCAGTAGCACATGGGATATAGGTTGAGGTTGCTGAGTGCATTTGTGTCTTGTATTTGAACTTCTCAGGTACATGGTAGTCAATTACATCCCCGTTAGCATAGAAAGAGACAAAATTTGGTCTCACGCATGCTTTTTTCATGCTTGTAGCCTTGCTTCAATTCTTCTGGGTTTGTTCTACCCTACATAAAATTCAGATCATATTTGTGATATGGACTGAAGTGAAAATATCACTGCTTGTTTATTTTGAGGAGGAGGGGTGAGGCTGATGCATATCAGACTTGATACAGGCTGAAAGCCAGTGATATTTTTCCTCTCTAATTTATATGAAAGGGTTTTTTTAAATGCATGCTACCGATTTTTTTATTAAAAAGTGATGTTTTCATTTTCTTTTAATTTGTCAGATGCTGGAAAAATGTTGATACTTAAAAGAATAGACAAAATGAATCAGACTAGACAATGATGCAGGAAGACTGTACAGATCTGTGTGCTTGTGAGTGTGGGCAAGTTACAGGTGACCAAAGTAGTTGCCAGATCTCTTCCTTAGACCTCTCACTGGTTTAGACCTGGACACACCTTCTGAATTGCTGCTTTTCAAGTGCAAATGTCCCAAGCTTGGTGAAAGAAGTGTCAGAAATTCAGTGGGTTTAGTTATTGTCTGGAAATGTTTATCCCTTGCACAGGCTATAAAGGATGTTTAGGTGACCGGGTTGAACAAATTTTCTTGTTGTGGATGTAAAATAAGATAAATACTTTAAAAAATAGGTTTACTGCTGAATAAAAAGGGCCAAACTGATACATTTTATATCTGTGCAACTTGATTGATAATACTGAAATGTCTGTACAGATGGTGCTTCCTGCTGGAGTCTGTTTTACATTGCACGTTCATTTCCATTGAAGTTCCAGGTATTTCATCTGTCTCTGCATTCAGAGAGAGAGTGGATGCTGTATGTTCATATAAAAACTCACATCGGTTTTTTGTTGCATGTGAATGCAGGCAAGTATACATCCTTAAGAGTCACTGTTTTTGGTGAAAGTCTTAGCAGTACTTCTGTTATTACTTCTCAGCACCTCAGAAGGGCCATGTAAAAAAAAAAAAAAGGTAAATATATTTTTAAAGTAATATGTTTCACATGTTATTTCACGTCATCCATTCCCATGAAGGTTGGAAGCAAAACTGAGGCTGATGTCAGTGGGAACAAAGTTAAGTTTACAATGTGGAGTTCAGACCCAGATTTCACTTCCTGTTAATAGGAAAAGCAGTTTGAAGTAGTAGATTATAAAGTCTTTACCTACCATATTACCTGCTATTTTCTCTGATACTTCTGTTGTTCATAAAAAAATCTTTCATAGTTTACCTTAGAGTAATTGGAGACTGGAGATATATATTGTTCCTGCTATTTCCACATTTCATCTGTCACCTAGGAATTTATATCTATACTTAGGATAATGAGATTTAGTAGGGTCATTTACACTCTGTGAGCATTCTATAAATCACCATTACCCACTTGTGTATCATGTGGCTTTTACCTTTCCTATCATAGATAAATATTTTATACCATCTGTTACTATTCATATTCTCTTTATAAAATTCGGCATATACTATTCATTTAGATGATGACAACAGCAGGACATAATGTGAGGTCCAGTATTAGTCATTGGAGTGCTGTTTGGTGTTGTTAAATAAAAAAATAACTGAACGCATAGATTGCCTTTCAGTGCTCTGTTTATTATTTTCAGATGTTAAAAAGGCTCTTGCTGTACTACAAGCAATGGTTGTAATCACTTGCTATCACTAGACACAGTTAAAGCAAATGTGTTGTCAAATTACATTTTAAAAATCAAAACAATATAGTAAATTGCAGTATATGTGATCATTCCCAGGATATCTTTGATAAATATCCATGGCAACACACTTCATTATGTTATTCCTTTAAAATTCCTCTTTCTTCCTTTAAATATAAATAATGAAAATCTCTCTTTTCCTATGTGAGTTAATTCAGAAAGTCCCTTTTGGAATCTTTACCCTATCTTCTATAACTCTGACTCTAGTAAAGCAAGTGAGTAAACGTACTGATTTCATTTTATGTTTTTGTTCTTCTTGGCCTGGGCTCTAATTTCTAGCTGAGCTGCACTTTACTATCATTTGCCCAGACTGTGGCAAAAGGAGTGCTAATTTTTACTGGGGCAATGTAGACTCACACAGGCAAACACGTTTGCTAGCAGAGGAGATGAGAAAGCACTGCCTCTCCTGTCCTGTTCTGCAGTCTTCCCTGATTTGAGCAAACTTCAAAATTTCCTTCATGTTCACAACTGTAGACAAAAGGATAGACTTGGGACAACCAGACTGCACCAGGGGCAGTGGGGGCAGCACAATTCACCAGAGCAACTGACCACAGCAACTTGGTCTCACCTTGTGTCCTGGACTTGTTCAACATCCCTGCATTGTCCTTACCCACCCCCAGAATCTGCTGGGCTGAGGAAGGAGCGCCACCCTTCACTCTGTGTGTTGAGTCATTTGTTGGTGATCAGTGGTGGTTTGAGCCAGCTCTTACTTTGCCAGCTAGATTGCAAAGAAATAAAGAGAGAGAATGAGGAGAAAAGACATGCACTGACAGACATTCCATGGATCCAAAACTCCTGATTGCATTGCCTTTTGACAATAGTCCTATTAAATGTGAATCATTCTGTGTATTATTCTTATTACTCATTCACCTCATATAACAGGCTTGATCCAAGCACTGCTGAAGTCTTTCCACTGACTTTACTGGGAGTGGGATCAGGTCCTCAGTGCCACATTAGCTGGGTGCTTCCATGACCAGTTCTAAAGCTTTTGTTTCACACAGCCTGGGTCAAAAATACAGAAAACACATCCTTAATGTTACCTGAGTCCTTTTTGCCTTCTTTAGCTTCTCTTTTTTCTACCAATGGAGTAGATTGATTTACTGATAAGAAGGAAATGTATCCACATAATGATCCCGTTGTTTAAGTACAAGTTGTGGCAGGGGAGGTTTAGATGAGATACTTGGAAATTTTTATCACAGGTTGATAAAATTTGAAAGGGTTTTAAACCATTGGAATAGACTGGTGGAGTCACCATCTCTGGAAGTGTTCAAAAGACATGTGAATATGGCCCTTGGGCACATGGTTTAATGGTGAACATGGTGGTGCTACTACGCTGATGATTAGACTTAATAATCTTAAAGGTCTTTTCCAACCTTGAGGCTTCTATGGTTTTATTATGAGGCACAGAAATTACTCCAGTGGCATTCAGAAAAGAAATGGATACTTTGGGTCCTTACCATGTCCTGTTTGCTTTGACCTCTGTAGTCAAACATCAGAAAAGGCTCTGGGTGAACTTTCTCTGACTTTGAAACTGGCATATTGGAATAAGTCTACTGGACTTACCTATTTGGAAATACTCAAAAATAGTTGTTAGGTTGAAATGGTGCAAGTCTCTACACAATGAAGTTTTCACACCCAAGAATTAAATTGTATAAATGAAAATTGATGTACACTTTAGCAATATCTCTATGAGACACCTCTGCATGTAATCTTTCCCTGAATATGTCTCTTCTTACAAAATTGGGCCAATGAATTGTGCCCCTTAAATGCTAAATTTACTAGCTGGTGTTTGCTGAATCTGGCCCTTATTAAATGTCCAGACAAGCTTGTTGTAGTTTATTTTGTAGGACGTCTGGTTAGAACATTAAATACAACAAGGAAAAATAAACTTAAAAGTAAAATGGTTCAACCCCTGCCCTACTGGGAATTTTTTTCCTTGATTGGATAGAGGCAGAAACAGGTCACTGTTTCCAAGTGAATTATCCCAAGTTTAAGAATTGGATCAAATAATTTTTGCAGGGGTAAATCTTGGCAAGAAACGTTAATCTTTTTTTAAAAGTTGGGGGTTTTTGGTGATTGTTTTGTAGGGTTTTTTGGGGTGGGTTTTTTTTTCTTTTTTTTTTTTGTGCTTCTGGTTCATGTGATTAGATTAGTTTCTACTAAATGGGAAGATTTTGCTAGAACCAACAACATTTTCCAGTAAAAAGATTTTTTAAATAACCTTGCAGTATCCCTCAGTAAAAGTTCCGTTTCTATTCATTTTTTGCTCATTATGATTAAAGTTTTTCTTCTAACTGAGATTCTAGCTGCAATTTTTTAAAAGATAAATGAAAATTGTAGCCTCTATTACATGTGAGTGTGCCAGCCCATGACAGGCTGTGCATCTGCCACTAGGGAAAAAAAAAGAAAAAAAGAAAAAAAAAAAGACAGAAAAAAGGAAGGAAAAAAAGGAAAAGAAAGAAAAAGGAAAAGAAAAAAAAAAAGGAGAAAAAAGAGGAGAAAAAAAAAAGCCATTCCTTTAATTTTTTTTGCCTTTTCTCATGGTCTGATGTCCTCAGCAAATTTTTAACTTGTCATCAGAGTGAGCAGTGTTAGCAATGCACTTCTCTATTTCTTAAGAAGTCTAGCAGAAATTTCCACATTAATTTTAATTACTCAAAGATTTTTAACAATCTGAGATCTGTAAAAGTCAGTATTTCCCCCTGTTACTACACAGCAACAGCGATAATATCATTATAATTCCCAAATTTAGCATTTCTCTGTGTTAGACTGAAGGCCAGTGGACTGTCGAAGACACATTAATTAGGAAGTTTATTGATAGTAGGTTTGTAAACCCTGTAGAAATTTTTTTTTGATAATTCCTCAGTAATGTGTAGTTACTATAAACATGAAATTCAATAGTACATTCAGCAAGCTGGGATGTTCTCAGTAATGAGGCTTTGGTGCCCTGTGTGTTAAAATTTGCAGTATTCCAACACAAAAGCTGTCAGAGCAGATGCAGGGAAGGGTTGCCTGCTCTGTCACCCTCTTTCCTTCCCAGTTTGAATTCTGAGCCTTGGGAAATGTTTGGGTTTTGGTTGTTTAGAAGTGGTAGGTTTTGTTAACTTACTACTCCATCCAGTCCTGATTAAACATCTGTCAGGCCACAGTCCTGCCAGGTTGTTTATGTCTTCTTCATCCTAATCTTCCTGATATTTTTAATGCTTTGCTTACAGTTGCAAATACTTTCACATGATGTTGAGTATATTGGGTGAAATGTAGCTGTTGCATGGTTTTGGAAACTAAAGACTCATTTCTATCAAAAAGTGGTGTCCTGAGTCACGCTTTGTTGAAAATGAAATGCTTCCTACTTAGATGGAAATAAAAATGGGTGCAGTGTTAACAGTGCCAGACTTTTCCACACATCCCCTCTGCACCACCAAGACCAAAGTAGCATCTTTACTTGGTCACCATGTGGCTCTCTTGGTAAATCTCTTAATTTGTTACTGCCTCACCTTCTCCAGAAGTTGCTGGAGAAAGTAGGATGGGTATGCAAATGTATAGTAATGTAATTATTATGTATCAGTATTGTCATAGTGCCTGAAGAGCTCAATATATTGTTCAGAGAATCTGTGGGCGGATGCTGAAGTAATAGGAAATTACAATGACTGTGGGTGGTAGAACAGAAACCCAGAGGTAAAAATACCATAAAATGGGAGATGTTAATACTGAAAGTACGAACCAGGAACACAAACCTTTCCTAAAGCGTCCCCTGAATGTTTCTGTAAAGCAGTGTTCTTTGACATCTTTAAAACTGGCGGGGCATCTCGCTGTTATGAACAAACTCCATGGATAACGTTGCATCCTGCTGTTGTTTAGACATTGGGCAGGGAAGGCAGGGGTGGCACTGGTGTGATAGATGAGCTATGCAGCACTTACCATAAATTGAATGTTACTTTGTGAAGTCATAATTTTGTTGCTGTAATTACAAACATGTTAATTAGACACTAACACAAATAGGGCACTCACTCCCAGCTAGAGCCCTTCCTTTAGACAGTGGTGTCCCAGCTGCACAGTAACGTGTGCATGAATTTCCACACATTTCATGGACCACCTTCTGATATAGACCACCAGTTGGGTAACACTGCTCCAGGGTATACTGGGTTTTACCCTACAGGCATTTGGCATTTACTTTTTATACATAGGTAAGATGCTGTCTTCATTGCTCAGGTGGTGGGATGTTGCACTTTACGTGGGTGCAAATGACTGTGTGAGAAGCAAAGAGAGTTAGATGTGTTGTATTTCATGTCAAAGCCTTTAGTAAGCTTGAATGACTTTTTATACTAAAACAATTTGAGGTACAAAGTTGTGGCTTCTTAGAGAACCAAATCCCCTCAGTAACTTCAAACAGAAAAGGGCGATGCATGTTTTAGATTTGCAGTCATAATTTTAAGGAGGTAGAATACAAATGTTCTGGATATTTCTTTCCATGTGACCATTCTAGGTAAATTCTTACATTCCTTCAATTATTATAAGTGACCCAGGCTTCTGTGTGAGAGAGAAGAGGAAAAAGTGCTTTCCACCAGTGAATTTCTGCCACCCCTCACCTACTGCGCAATGCTGGGTGACTGTTTTTTGCTTAAAAAGAAAGCCATGTGCCAGCTGGATGTCTTCCTGCGGTAGCTAGGTTTTCCTTGGAGGTTTCCCATCTCTATACTAACTAGGCTTGACTATGCTTGGCTTATTAGCTTTTGCAAACATACTTGCCAAGGTGGGATGACTGTAGGCAAAATGAGTGCAGCAGGGAGACAGAGGCAAATAAGTAGGAGTGATCAAAGTCTAGAGATTTGCTGGCAGACGCGCCTCCTTCCTACGCACTACAGCCAGTGGGTCCAGTGCTTTCCCCTTCTCCTATGGATGAATCAACACATCCAGGGAAGCTGTGCCAAAGCAGGGGGTGGGTGGGAGACAGCCTTAGCACTGTACCACAGCTGTTGTTTTGCCAATATATTCAGTAGGAAATTCAGAGCAAAGCTTGCCTTTTGGACCATGAATCTCATTAAAGTGCACCAATGACTGGGAAAGAGTGGACTTAAAAGGTTTTTGCTGCTTTTACACTGTTACAATAGAAGACACTATGCAGATGCTATAAAAGGCTGTCTTGAAAGTTTGGTGAAGGTGTCTGCTGCCAGTCCTAGTGAGATGCTAGAAGTGGTAAAAAATTGAATTTGCCAGCAAGAAACATTTATTACTGCGTGGTAGAAGGTGCTTCCTGTTGAAATGACATATTTGGCAGAGGTGCTGAAGTCAATTCCCTTTAGTTTCTTCACCAGGGTTTTACAAGAAATCAGTGGTAGGAGCCAATAGATGTAGAGTAGCATTGATACTCTCTCAGAGTTTCTTTATTCTTGGTCTCTGGTTCTAAATTCAATATAAATATGTACATGTATTTGTACGTGAAAGTATGTAATATATATGTATGTTACATGTATGTTAAAATGCATACATGTATTTTTAGTTATTTTCTTTTGTGGCAAAGGCCTTAAAAACCAAAGTTATCCAAACATAGAAGGAAACCTTTAGCTGGCACTGCATGTAATGTTATAGTGCCAACTGCCAGTTTGCTGGGCAGTTAGCGTTTGATTTATACTTTCACATATGGGTTTGAGTGGGTGGCTCACAGCTTTTTGATGCCTTATTTTCCATATTTTGTAACTTTGGTTAATGATTTCATTCACTGCAGTCCCTGTGTCCAACAGCAGAGTCCTACCCTTGATGGGCGGCATGTTTGTAACTCTTCAAGCACTGAGCTCCTCCACAGTGTTAGATCCCCGCCTTCTCCCCCCGGTTCCAGTAATGTCTTTTCCTTGCTATGCTGGAGGAGAAGGAGATCCTGTGCCAACTCTTTGAGCTCTCACTCAGCTGCCTTCCCAACTATAAATGTTACCAAGCGCCCCCGTTGTTTTCATTCTCCGTCCGTATACTCTATACTCACTTGGAAGTGAACCTTGTGGAAATTCTGGGTTTGTGAAGAACCTCGCAGATATTTCCACTTGTAATGCCATGGTAGCAATAACACACTGTGCTTGCAGTTTGCTGTCCACCTAGTGACCTTGAACTGCTTTGCAGCAGCTGCAGAGTGAGATGCTAAGGTGGTAGCAGCTGTGCCCAAGGGCCTGTGAGGGCCTGAACAGGGGGGCACAGGAGGATTTTACAATGGGGCCAATGAAAGGGAGTACAATGAAAAAGGTGCACACACACAAGAGTATATGCACAAATGTACAGTCTTGAGTCCAGCAGGAAGGAAAAGACTCGCTTCAACTACTGTGAGACACATATGCAGCAATAAACCCCTGCAATCTGTGTGTGCAATGACTGACAACACAAATTCAGCAAACATTCTGCTTCACCATCCTAAATACCACTATGATCATTTGCAATCTCATATCCTGTCTGTTGTTTAGACAACATTGTCCTTGTAGCGCTAATGCAAAACCGCGTCAGAGCAACGTGCAAGGTGACCTGCAAAATCTATATAAACTGTGTGTCACACCACTTGCATGAACACTGGAATTTCTGGGATCCTTGCTGCCACTTTGTACTGGGCTTGTGTTGATCATCTGTACTGAAGAACCATAACCTAGCTGGAAAATTGGCTTTGGTGGCAGTGATACACCAAGGGGCATGTATAATTCTGTTCAGTTTGCTGCACCTCTTGCATATAGTCTGTAGAATTCAGAGTAATGCACACAAGCTTTTGTGAAGTAAGCACAATCATGCTCAAACTCTGTGTACTTTGTAAAGCCTCTTTACCCAGATTGCTTATGCTATCTAGTTCATTCCTGGGGGGTGTTAGGTTTGGGTTGGGTTTTTTTCAGGATACTGCTTTAGCACAGTATTTTGAGGAAGAAATTGAAACAGAGGAAGATAAAAGGTGTTGTGTGGTTTCTTTTTAATTGGAGACTGGAGGCAAAGTGCCTCCAGATAATTTTTTGGAGAAAAGTCATTGTCTTCTCTCACTCTTGCCATTAATCTCTAAAATTATTGCACAATTTCTGTTTAATGTGCTAAGATTTCTTAATATGTTAAGACAATGTGGAAAGAAAAATTTGAACAGGAGGGAGCATGTTTCTTTGAATGCATAATTTTTAAATCTTTTTCTGAAGTCTTCATCTGTCTTGCCAGGCCTTTTGCAGTTAAAAACTTCATCAAACCCAGTACAATTAAAAATACATATTTTTGTAATGGTAATTCATCAAAAGAACTGAAATTGCTACAAATATTGAGAATGGTGGTCATTCAGATTTTGCAGAGGCACAGATTGCTTGTGCTATTGCTGTGTTAACCATCACTGAAAATGGGGATTCCCAACATATGGTTTATGTGATATTTTCAGTTCCAGAGTTTTTTATGTGTTTACAAAGGATAGTAGTAAATGTCAATGAAAGCTAACACAACATGGGCTTAAATGTAATAACATGCCTAAAAATATTGCAATATATGTGTGTTTTGCTGTGTTGTTCAATAGCCATCATATTGTTTCCACAAACAAAAATTTGGATTCCCTCAGTCTAAATTTCTACTTCTATAATTTAGTGTGATGTTGCATTAGTGAAGCCCTTTTTAATCAAACAGAATCAACAGGCCTAAATTTGAAGTGTACTGTGAATCCATGGAGTCCTCATACAAGTTTTTTTGGATGGTTTGACCCTCACTTTAGTGTGGAATAACTCACTTGGATAGTCTCAGTGAGGACTCCCAGATTTCCAGAAAGAGGGCCACCAGCAAGCTGTTATTTTCCATTCTAATTCTGCTGTCAGCCCAAGCAGTCTTATGTTTTTTTGTCAGCACATCACTTTGAAGTTTAGTAAGTCAGTGCAGGTATCTTTGTTGACATTGTGATGTTGAGCATCAATCAGGAACACCAGCTATTTGAACATTACCATGTCATTTTTTGCAAAAACAGTTACTCTGGATTTTCCCCCTCCCCCAGATCACTCTCACTCCCTGGATTGTTCTATATCCAGCTCAGAAGGACATATTTATAAGACTTGTTATTCTGACTCACTGTGTTGAACAGTATTACACAACTATTTTTCTGTCGGTCATGGGATAATATTGCCAAAACCTCTCTGTGGCTTTTCCTATGCATTTGCTGGTGTTGGTGGATGTTGTACTCAGCAAGGTGGGAAGTATTGAATGGGTATCAAAACACAGCCCCTGCTGCTGCAGAGGGTTACTCAAGCAACACTGTATAATTTAGATGCTCAGTAATCAACTCGGAGCATTGCGACAGTTTGAGTTGTTTTTGTTAATAGAGATCAAATTATGGGTGTAACTAGCTGGCAGTCTTCAAACAGACTTTTGCAAGCTGTTTACTCAGCTGTCCCACGGCAACAACTGCATACGTGAAGTGAATTCTTCCAGTATCTCTGCTGTGGTGTATTTAATTTATCCTATTTTGCCACAGTGTGAGAGAAACAAATCTTGAAGACAGTACGATTCACGTCAGATGCTGCACTGCAGACAGGCTGTGAAACTGGCTGCACAGTTTGACATCGTGGGTGAAGATTTCAAGTACTTCAAAGTGTACTCCTATTTATTTTCCAGTCATTTAAACCCCCAGAATTAAAAGGAGGAAGAGACCAAAGAAAAATAAATCATAGTATGTCTGGCATAGATGAGTTTTATTTTTAAATCAACATGGCTAATAGTAATAATGGTAATATCTGCTGGAAGCAGCTGCTGAGATTTGTCTAATTCTAGTTTAAATTAGTTTCTATCTAGTTTAAGTGGACATTATTTGGTCCACCCAAGCATTTACCAGTTTATGAAACACTTGTAAATAAATCATTATTTCCTTTTGGGGTGGAAAATCCTGTTAGATACATGTTGCTCTCAATCATATTACTTCTTACTTAAAATACAGTGATTTTAAGATCAGAAAAACACATTCATCTATGAATGAATCACATGCCTCCATGGTTTTCAGTCAGAAGAATATAACAGAAAAAATATCCTTTTCACAGTATGGACTTTGAAGACTGGTGAAATTATATAGAACTCTCCTTTAAAAAAATGAAAATACTAAATGAGTGAGGTTGTCTCTTAATCTTACTAAAATATTTCAGAATGCTGTTTTAGTGGGAAAACTTGCTGATAAAATTGATGGGAAAGAATTGGGAAAAAATTTAAAACAACTTGCAGGCAGTTTTAACTGCTACTCTATCCCATTACATTTTCTCTTCCTCCTCGAATGTAATAAAATAGCAATAGTTCTTCAAGCAACAGCAGCAGAAAAGGGCTTATGATAAGAAATAATACTGAGTCAGAGCTGTACAGGGCCAAACTGTCTGTAATACTGAAATACAGAGCAAACATGCTTGCTGTCCTGTGCAAAACAGTGTATGTGACTTGATGGATGTTGTGGTCTGAGGCATTTCTGGAGCAGGGAAGGAGGAGAGCAGAGGGAGAAGAGAAGAAGGTGAGGCATTTGTAAGGAGTGAGGCCAATCGATCACTTCTGTCAGCTGTACAGAGAATTAACTACTTTACAATTCACTGGTGTATATAATATGTCATATTCCTCAGCTCCAGATTAAAAAGGTGTAGCCGTGCCACAGCTAGGGCTGAGACTAGCTCACTGTCTTGGGCTGGTGATCAAGTTCACTTGAGCATGTGGAGCTAGTTTTGAAATTTTTTTAAAAAATAATTCAGAAAAATTTTAGTGGGCTGCTTTTGACATTGTTTTTTAAAACTTGGTAATGTCTAGACTGATTTCTTGCATTGCAAAACACACCGAGTGTCCTTTTCCCTGAAAAACATTCCTTATGATTCATAGGTTCTGGACGCCCGGGTCCCTTTGGACCTGGAGTACTCAAGCTATAGATTTTCATTGTCATAAATGTGATAAAATGTATAAACCTAAACAAAAATACCCCTGGCTGCCTTCTGAGGACTCAAACACGACCAGATGCTGTGTTATCCGGCAGCGCTGGCATGGACTCGGATGGACTGATGTGTCCAGGTTCTCAGATGACATGGAGCAGTGCAGCTGCCCTGCAGCCACCATCCAGCTGGCAGGGGAGGGCAGGGGAAGGGAGCTGCCCACCTGCCTGCCTGTCTGCTGCATTTGGTCTGCCAGCACTGGCCACGCAGAAAAAAAATCAAATAAGCAGCAAAAACACGGCCTCCTTGCTTAGCTTTACTTTTTTTGGTGAATAATTTATGAATTGCTTTTTTGACCACTGAATGTTTTTTTATAAACTAGAGAGAGATGAGAGACAAACAAAATGAGACTAGAAAATAAATAAATAAATTTAAAAAAATTAAAAATCAAATAGCCAGCCACTCATTCAGAATCACCGTCCTGCCAGGTGGTGACAGACTTGCTTCAGAGTTTCTCTTTGGAGGTGCATTGCTTTGCTGTACTGGCCAATGAAGGAGTGAATTTATTAGCTGCTGAGTGAGCAGGGGTAGCTCATATAGAAAAGATAAGCTGTGAATCAGAGGGGCAAGTTGTGACAAGAACTTTTCTGTCCAAAAAAAAAAAAAAGGCTCCTTATCAAGTCCATCTTGGTCAGAGCTTTGGGGAAGCACAACTGCTGAGCTAAGAAGGAGAGGATGTCAGAGAAGGGAAATAACTGACTAAACTGTAGAGCAAAGTACATCCCTACATACACCCCTGTGCTCATACCTATAACCCTGTGTACATGATCTGTTTATCAGAATAATTATGTCTTTGACACATTACATGAGAGGAATTACACATTCACTAATTTGTTAGATGAGTTGTATCATTGCATTTTTGTTTGCATGATATTGACTGCCCAGAGCAGCCACCTAGTTAAAGCTAAATATATATATACATCTACAGTTTTTCTATTGTCTGTTCCTAGATTTAAGTTACTGCCTCTAGGAAGACACAAGAAGATTGACCTTTTTTGCTTCCTGGAGACTTGCAATACCATTAGCAGGAGAGAGTTAAAAGGAGCAGCACTGTTGCCTGTTTGTAAGAAAGTCTGCTCTCGGACTGTGGTCTGGCTCTGCCACTAAGGGTTTCTCTGATACTGAGACAATCTCAGAGTTTTTTAGTTCAGTCATCTGTAAAGTGGGTGTTCCACCACGTCTAGTGACACTGCCTTCATCTTCAAAGCAGTGTAAGGGGCAGCAGCATGGACCTATGCAAAGAGGCCTGTCAACTTCCACAGTTGGGTCTGATCACAAAATGCTTTAGGATTCCTGGAAAGCATGAAGGCTTGTTGTTCACTCACAGCAGATTGTGTCACCAATTCCCAGGCCAGTTGCCTCATAGACCTGAATTAACCAACCCAGTACTTGGATATATAAAAATTTTAAGTAGTGTGAAATTGTGTCTGCTATCAGGGAACACTGATACAGCTTCCAGCAGACTCCATGAATGCTGGCAGGTTCGCTTCTGCCTGCTTCTGTCTGAAGATGGCCACCACCTAAGTGGTGGTAGTCCTCTCCTAAATTAGGTCTTTGCTAGATGGGTCTTCCTTTTCCTTTGGTGTCTGCCTGATGTTTTAGTGAGCAATATGATTACATGTGGGTTTATTGAAAACCTAGGCTGCTGGTGTACTAAATAAAACCAATGAAGGCTCAGAATTATATAGGACAGCTTTGTATTTAAATTTAATAATTTAATTTCACATTATACTGCTACACATACCAGATTTTCTGAAATACGGCAGCAAATGTTTGTTTATCTTCTTTTTCTGCTGTTGGCAATGCAATACCTGTAAACTTTCGGTTTTGTCTTTGGGGTAGTTGCTTATATTTATGATGGCAAGGAGTAAAACATATTGAAACAGTCATGGTTACAATATTTATAGATTCTGAATGCATATTAAATTAGAAGCAAAGGAGAAGCAGAATTACATTTGTTTTCTAACACTGTACAGTTAAAAGGCCAGAACCACTCCTGCCAACGCATCTGCAAATGCTTTAGCTCATAGCTGAGAGTCAGAGCTACATTGCTAAACATGGGTGGATGGTATAGCACAGCACAAGTGTCGCCCATTGAATGAGGAACCCCTCAGAGAATCTGGCGAGAGTAATTAATGAATCCATTTGAAAAAGTCAGTGCCCTTCAATTAGCCTGAATGTAGCAAAGCAGATGGGATCCCATCCTCCAGGGAGAAAATTGAGAAAGATCCTAAGAAATACTGCTTTGGACTGATTTATCTGGGTAATTATAAGCCTCATTTGCACGAAACTGTTCAATATGGCTGGAGTGAGAAAATTAAGAATTTATAAAATGTTGGTAGGTGGTCTAAACTATCAGTGGTAGTGGAATCATCTGTCAAGCAGGATCTTGGGTTCAGAACATTAAACTAATCATCAGCCAGGAGAAGTAAAAGCCAAACTTGGCTGTGAAACTGAGGGGCGGAGGAGATGTATTTGTAGGCAACCTTTTTTTTTTTAGAGGCTCCTTTGAGCTTATGTGCAGTGGAAACATTCACTGCCATCCTAATTAGATATGGTGTCCTGCAATTAAAATATCCTGCAAGGGTTCAGGAGGTAGGAGAGTAAGTCTAAAGAAACTTAAAAAAAATTAAAAATGCTGATTTTTCTTAAACATCTGGTGGTGCAGAACCAAAATGAGACGAGCAATGAAAGAGCATTTGAGAGCATGTGTGTCCTAGTCTTATGTCATGGACACACCTCTGTCCTTCTCAGCGGTCTCATTTTTAAGTCAAAGCATTGCAGGACTGACTTGTATGAATGGGGAGCCATATATGCCTTTAATGTAGACACATAAAAACTGAGAGCCAGTACATGTATATTGCAACTGTGTTTATGTATGACAGAAAAAGAAGTGGGATGGCTTATAGAAGCAAGAGAAAAATAAACACTGTTTATGACAGCATTGGAATTGCATAGAAATGATGGTCTGCAGGTTCTGGGGCTGGAGGATGTTTTTGGCTATACGAAAATCACACCCCAGCACCATGGACTTTCCACATATCTTGTGTTTTTAGAAACACTTCAGCTCAGATAGATCTAAGCAGCATTTTGCACAACATTTTCTGGATTTGGAGCTTCAACAGTCAGAAGTCTGAGACTTTTTAATTGCCTTATTAATGTGACTTATTATGAGACTTATTTTGAATAAGTGGCAAAGAAAACTTGTATTCCTACCCAGGCAGAAAGAAGAAGTTCAGTACCGCTCTTTCAGGCCTCCTAGCTCAGGGCATTACTCTGCCATTCCAAAGCCAGCGTTTTTTCCACCCACATTTTCTTCCTCCTCCACAAATGTCCCTTTCTCAAAGATGACTGATGTGTTGGTGTGTACATGGGCAGCAAACTCCTTGCCCTCCCCTATCCCTTCCAGCAGCTCTGTGCTGTATTAAGGTGTTGGTTTAGACACTATCCCCATTGAATTCAAAATTAAAAATGTACTCATCTGTTTTAATTAAGTAAAGAATTCAGTTCTGGCCAGAATGTCAGACATAACCAATACTTCTAGAGCATGGAACTGATGGCATCAAAGCTGTGAGGTTTTGATTGTAAGCACGCTTTAGGCATTCACTGGTGTGCATAATGTGTGCTGTTAGATTTTTTATTTTATTTTTCACCCTTCTTACCTCAGAAGGCCAGAGATAATGCGGTGATGAGCACACCGGCCGGAGCAGGATGTTCCCACTCGGAGTCATCCTCTCAGCCCGACAGCAGGCGGTCTGAGACTGGCACAGTTTGGCCTATGACTGCACCTTCTCGCCCTCTGCTGATAAATAAGCAGGCTAATTGAATTAATAAACAGATAGCTCTTTTCCCTGCCAGCTGGAGCACCATCAAAATGTGTGATAAATTATCTGTCAATGCTTTAACTGCAGGGAAAAAACGAAAAAAAAATAGCTGCCTCAACATTTCCTCTCCAATTCTTCTCCCACTTTTCCCCTTCCCCTGTCCACCCAGTTTGGTTTGCCTCAACCCTCCTTGCCCCTGGTCTGTTGTCCTGTGGCAGAACTCCAGAGAGATGTAGCAGTGAGAGGTTCACTCATTTGGCCAGGCCGCTAATGGGTTATTAAGACTGTAGGCAGAGCAGACGTTCCTGTGGCTCACTGGGAAAGAAGAACAGAGGCACATTTTTGGGGCAAGACTGCCTGTGCCTCAGCTGCCAGCACAGCCATCTCTCATTTGTGGCCTCCTGTGGCTGAGACAGAAGCCTCACACGAGGGGCAATGAGGGTTGCAGTCAAGCAGGAAGGGCTGTTGTTTTAATATCTTCATCATTGCCACAGACAGAGGGGTCCGGTGCACTTTCAGGTTGGCAGACGGCACCAGGCTGAGTGGCGCAGCTGAAGCACCCGAGGGATGGGATGCCACCCAGAGGGACTCTGGACTTGCTCGAGAAGGGGGCTCATGGGAACATCATGAGGTCCAACAAGGCCAAGTGCAAGGTCGTGTAACTGGGTTGGGGCCACTCACAGGCTGGGGGGGTGAAGGGGTTGAGAGCAGCCTTGCCAGGAAGGACTTGGGGATATTGGTGAATGAAAAACTGGACATGACCCGGCAATGTAAACTTGCCACAGCTGTATCCTGGGCTGCATTCAAAGCAGCATGGCTAGCAGGTTGAGAGGCAGGATTCTGTCCCTCTGCTCTACTCTCATGAGAGCCCACCTGGAGCATTGCATGCACCTCTGAGCTCCTCAGCACAAGGAAAGACATGGGCCTCTTGGAGTCAGTCCAGGCAAAGGCCACAAAGATAATGAGGGGGCTGGAGACCTCTCCCATGAAGACAGGCTGAGAGAATTGCAGCTGTTCAGCCTGGAGAAGAGAAGGTTCTGGGCAGACTTTACTGTGGCCTTCCTGTACTCAAAGGGGGCCTACAAGATCAGGACTTTATAGCAGAGCATGTTGTGACAGGATAACTAGTAATGGTTTTAAACTAAAAAAAGGTAGATTTAGACCAGATAGAAAGAAGAAGATGTGAAGATATTTATGATGAGAATGGTGAAATACCTAAAGAAGTGGTAGATGTCCCTGTTCATTGCAGGGGGCTGGACTAGACAATCTTTGAAGGCCCCTTCCAACACATGCGGTTCTACAGTTCTGTGATTCTATCAGACTGTTCTATCTATCTATTCCTATTCTATCTCATCAGGAAGCTTCACATTGACTTGCTGGTGTGCCAGACAAAAGGGAGAACTTGATCATAACCTTCGATGTCACAGATGTGGGTAATACCTGAGACATTTTTATTTCAAAAGAGAGGAAAATGGTGAGACAGAAGGGGTCAGTGATTTTCATCATACAGTCAGAATGTCCCTGACATCACCTCTCAAAGTGGTGTTCCCTTTTGGAAATATCTGTGTTCCTCAATATTCCTAAGTAACAGGAGATGAGAAAGATTTCACTGCTTCAGACTCTTAAGTAGGATGTAAACAGCTGAACTTCCTGTGGCATTACCTTGATTTCCAACATGCTCGTGGAAGTGCTTGGGTACCTTTGCTGGTCTGGTTTCCCATTACCACATCTTCTCTGTAAATTTCCCACTAAGCAAGCTTAAAAAGCTTCCCAGTCCTTTTTCTTCTAAAACAGCAAGAAATGGGAGGTGCTGCGGAGTCTGAGATGGGAATGAGATCACAGTGTTATGTTCTTGTTCAGAACATGACATTTTTTTTTCTGGTGCATATGTCAAATGAATCAGACAGTGGTGGTGTCAGGAAGATGTATAATGCTGTCTGCAAGGCAGGGAGAGGAGACAGGAAGATGTGTTAAACAAGATGGTATTTATGCCTTTTTCACTCAGTGGAAGTGCACAAGAAATATTTTTAAAAGGAAGATAGGGTAATAGCAGGAGCAACTAGATCCTTGTTGTGCTTTTCAGAAGACTCACTTGTGCTGTGAAGGACAGCGAAGACAGATAAGTAGTGTGCAGGAATTGTCTCTTCCCAGGATGCTGGCAGCTGCTTAGGGTAGGTGAGGTGTCTGGTTCTAGCATCACCCCATTTCCAGGTTGGTGCTCACGCAACACATGGTGTTCTACCTCCCTCAGGATGCATGTTGCTGCATGGACCTGCCTCCTATCTGTCCCCAGACAGGCCACCTCTTCCACAAATTTGGCCTTAGATGGTTATTTATACTCTCTTTCCACTGGCAGGAGGAACAGGGAAGAGTCCACAATGAAGCAAGGCAGGATACACTGTACCTGCCACTTGGTGCTGGAAAGGAAATCCTGCTTGTGTGACAGCCACTGCAGCTGTGGGTTTAGCCAGGCCCCTGACCTGTGCAAATCTGTTCCGTATCCTGTGGTACATGCCAAGGGAAAGCCAAATCCAGCTGTCCAGAAATGACAGGTTGAGTCAATGGCTTACCAAGCAGGCAGCATCCTTCCCTTTGCTGGGGAAGGTGGTTGTTTTGGTTTGCTCTGACACATCGCTCTGAAAAGCAGCGTTGCCAAAAAGTAAACATGCCACGTGCAAGAGAGTGAGCTGCTAATATATTGCATTTTACTAAGTCATTGCTTGTCAACTGAACCATGGGGAGTGTGTGAGGATGCATTCCTAGCCCTTTCAAACACAAAGTAAAACCCATTAGTGTAAATCACCAGCTGCAATAAAAAAAGAATGGTTGAAGGCTTCATTCTTCTTCTCTGTGTTTCACACTGTAACTACCCCAAAGTGTATTAAAAAACCTGGTGGCACGGATAGAGTAGGCAGCTGGTATCTGGTAGAGGGTTGAGATGTTGGTGTTCCTGGAGCCTCAAGTGGCTTTGAAATTCAATGCTTCTGACCCAAGACACCACTGTTTGAAAGCAGCTGATACATGTGAGGTGGTGAAAAACAAGGCAGCAACTTGAGCTGTCTATGAGCAAAGGGGGATGGCGTTGCAAGTGGAGAACAAAAGGGGCACGGTGGAGGGCAGCAGCTTGAGGGATGGAGTCAGGGGGACAACACGGGGAAACCTGGAAGGCCATAAGAGACCTTACACAGGGGCGTAATAGGACGCCCAACAACTTACCAACACCGCTGTGTTCTGTGCTGAATATTCATGATATCCATTCATATAACTCTCAGCATAAATTCTATTTATTTTGTAACAGTGAAAATGGACACTATATTAACCTGTTCACACTTTTTATGGTTTGTATCTACCTACTACATGCTGTACCGGAGTGCATGTGTTTAAAAAGCCACTGGACATTATGTTTTCACAGATAGATAATTGAAAACTGTCTGCTGAATTAAAATGCTATTTTCATTCTTTTGGGTTAGATGAAGAAATAAAGCTTTAAAAAATGCGAAATACCCCATAAGAACCCTCTCATTTTATATGTCCCTGTACTGTACTTTATATTCTAGTCATTTTTTCAGAAAAGAAAAAAATCCATGAATGCTTTAAAAATATTTCAGGAATCCCTTACCTTTAGAAAGGAAGAAGAAAAATAACTTCACCTGAAACTGCATGGTAATGAGACAATGTCTAATTACCTGCAGTGAATTCTCCAGTCAGGCCAAGGGGCTAATGAACATCAATACTCTTTCACAGAGAGTCCTGGGATCTCTAATGGCTGTAAGTGGTCAGGGCTTCAGTTTTACATTTCAGAGTCTGGTTGGTATAATCTTGAAACAAAATCTACAGACCAGATCATGTCCTCTGTGCTCTCGCTCTCTGTGTGTGTGTGTGTGTGTGTACGCCCTTGAGCACTGCACATCTGGGATGAAATCAAAGGACTTTTAAGTGCACATGTATCCGATTTCTGGCTTGCTAGTAGCCCTTTAAATGCCTTGGGTTTAATCCAGGAAAAATGAGTATTCAAAAATCACACCACTGAAGGAAAAAAAATAAAACCCCACGTTTTATGTACTTGGATGGCATTTTTCTTTGAATATGAATGACTTAATCATAATCAGCCGTAGTGAGAGGTGGGTGATGAAAGTTCAGAAATCTTCTGACAGGAAAGACTTTGAACCTGCCCTTCTTGTGTTCTTGGTGTATGTTTAATGCTCCTGAGAGGGAAAAGGAAAGTAAGCAATTTGCATTGTCATCAAAAAGCTGAAGTACACATTAAGGAGTCTCAAGGCTTCAGAGCAGTACTCTGTAGGGACAAATTTTTGCAGTGCTAATCCCATCTGATCTCTGAGCACAGATTAAAATACACAAACCTAGTGTTCCTTGCAGTGTTAGAATGCCCTGATTTGAGGATTTGCTCTATATCTAACTTGTATAGGAAATTCCACAACTTCCTCTGAAATCAATTCCCACTTTTCTCATTAAATACAATCATAAACATTTGTTGCATTCTCAGGCGATATATGTATATATATAGCAATGCAAGCTTTCCACTTGTATTGTCCTGGAATGTGGAAACATGATTTTAGAAACTTAGTTAGAGCATTTGCTTGCAGGAGTGAGGAAGACCTGAGCTTCAACTCTCTGCCAGATACTTTGCTAAAAGTGCTTTATGTCCAATGTGAAGAAAGAATTTATGGTCCCTTATCTTGGGAATGTGCTTTAAAATGGATCTAAGAGTATAATCTTGAAGATGAGCAGTACAGACTCAGGTTCTCTTAAGCCCAAGTTTTCACAGTGTCTTACAGGGTGTGATTAACACTGAGGATTTTACTGCCACTTTTTTCTGTGTTTTCCACAGGTACAGCGTAGCATGCATAGGAATAGCTCACAGATTAATCTGGAGGACTAAGTAAGCAAAAGACTGACTATTTGGAAAACTAGAATGCAGACTTGATATGTGCCTGCCTACTGATAGCTTAATTCTCAGCCCTCTTAAAGCTGCTAGCTCACTTTTTCTTGGTGCAATGGGTGATTGATTCAGAAGGATAGAGGTGAGAAAATGCATTAATTGAGATAAAGACTGTTTAATAAGTAAAGCAAAGTCACACAGAAGCAAAGCAAAACTGGGAATTAATTCACTTCCATGACCAGGTAGGTGTTCAGCCATCTTCAGGAGAGCAGGGTGACCATAATGGTGACTTGGGAAGACAACGTCCTCACTCCGAGCATCCCCCTCTTCCTTCTACTTCCCCTCACTCTATATCCTAAGCAGGACAGGTATGGAACATCCCTTTGGTCAGCTGGGATCAGCTGTCCTGGCTGTGTCCCCTCCCAGCTTCCTGTCCACCCCCATCCTGCTGGCTGGTGGGGCAGGACAAGATGCAGAAAAGACCTTGACCCAGTGCAAACTCTCCTCAGAAATAACAAAAATGTTTCAGTGTGTTATCAACATGATGTTCAGCACAAATCCAAAACACCGCCCCATACTGGCTACTCTGAGGAAAATGACGTCTGTCCCAGACAAAACCAGCAAGCAGGTAATTAATCCCCAAGTGTCAGGCATTTTGCTGAGGTACTACCTACCTCTCCAGGGGTAGGTAGTAGCTAAGTAGCTGCTTTTCTTTTGGACTCTGGCATACAGTTGGGAAATCAGTCAGAAGTTGGTTGTATTTTTTGGATCCTTCCATTGGTATTGTATGTTGAAATTATATGACACCATGTGCCAGTAATAAATCACTTTGCTATCTTTTGTGTGATTACATAATTAAATATCCCTTGTCATGGATACACATGGAGGGATTGACTTAGACTTGGTGGGAATTAGTGGTTTGATTTTTTGAACTTTACATTTCCTGAGTCCTGTGCAAATCAAATCCAGTCATTTAATACTGATTTGAGAAATGATTCATGCAAATACTATATGGTGAGAAATATAAATCATACTTTCAGCATATTGTCTGCCTTGATTATAATTAACTTGTTCATTAAAAATGCCTGTAGAATAAGAACAGAGAATTTAATCCTTAAAAAGGTGGTGCACTGCACAAGGATACTGGTACTTATCTCTTTTGCAAGGTGTTCTGAGATGAGCAGAAGGAAATTGCTGGGTGGAGCTGGGATGTAAACTCACTTATGTTTTCTGCTGTCCCTGGAGCCGTGGCTGTTCTCAATGAAATGCCATCCCCAGAAGATGGCAGTTCCGACAGAATACCCTTGGGCCACCCTGGCTTCGACCTGCTTTGGGTTACTTAAAGCTGGCAGTCATGCAGAGAGTCGTCCGTCACTGGGGCTGACGTCAGCGGGCAGCGTGGCTGCTCATGGCTCCCCTGTGCCCTGAGCTTGGGGACACTGGAGCAGCTCTTGCAGCTGACCTGTCCTTGAGCAGCATGGTGTCTATTAGTTTTATTGCTGCTTTGATTGCCTGCAGTTGATTCTTGCTGCTTTCTGCTGAAGTTTAATTCAGTTTGCATTTGGAAATACAAGGGAGAAATTCTGTTGTTTTTATTAGAGACTGAGCTGCACTGAAGGCTGGATGACGATCCATTGTTTATGTTGTTACAAAATCTGACTAAGTAGGGAAGAAAGCACAAAAGGAGGGAAAAGTATAATTCAGATTTGCCAAACAGCCGGACAATAATTCAAAGATTAGCAATTTGGCACTGTTTACTGGTGAGTTGTGAATTAAATGTATCCCACTTTTCTCTTTACATTAGTGTAATGTGTCACTTCAGTTCTGGATTTCATGTCCTTCTCACACATCTTACTCTTCCTTCCATCAATAGGCAGGACTGTATTTTACTGCACAAGAAACATAGGAGAAAGCATTTAATGTGGCATCGGAGACTTTCTAATTGCCAGTCTCGGAAATGTGCTCCTAAGTATCTGGAGTTCACTTATTGAGTGGAGATGAATCGCTTCCAATTTACTTTTATGAATGTGAGTGGAATATTTGTGAAGAGTGGTTTCTGTTATTTACACTGTGAAATGCTTGTCAGCAGCCAACTGTAAAAGACCTGGGTGACCTTTATGCTAAGTTCTTTTGTCACAGTCATAGTTAAAGGAAAGGATGAAATTTGGTGTGATGCTTTGAAATGTGATGGGTGAAGTTCTGTTCACAGCTTTAGCTGTCACTGGCTTAACTCTATATATTAATTTTGGGTATGATATATTAATTTTGGGTATGATGCTTAGAGTTAAAAGGAAAGCTTGACTATTGCAGATGAGAAAACAATATTAGTGACACTGAAGTCAATGGTATGTTTGCCATGATGTTTGGCTAATCAAGATCATTACCCTGAGGTTGCTACTGAATTGCAGATGTGTGGCGATGCTTGATGTCTGTAATCCTTTCTGATTTCCCATCCCTCTCTAGACTCTTCCGTCCCCTGTGGGGAACTTATTGAACCCTTGTATAATCAGGACTAGAATCACAGTCACTAGTGCAAGAAAATATCTTTGAGATCGTATTTCATGTGCCTTCCGGGGTCTGATATAATCTCCTGATAAGAATATACCAGACTTTAACTAGGCACTGCAGCTGGTCTTATCTCTTTCTAATTTAGTGGGATTTGGGCATGCAGACCAGAAGAGTTTTTTTTTCTGAGTGCAGAAGTGCATACTTATTTGGAACAATTCGATCCTATTCAAAAGCAGCATTCCGTGTCTGTCCCAGCATAAAGTTCAGCTAGGTGTTATAATACCTTATTGTTTGATGCAAGCACAGAGCACCTGTAAAATTAAAGATTGTTGTCATTTCTCCACTGAGAGTTGAATGGGAGAAAGTTGTATTTTATAGTCATATACAGATTATGGCATATAATATGTATAGCCTGTTTAAAATATAACATGATATAAATATTGATTAAATATTGTAGGTATTAATATGCATGCAAAATCCACAAAATTATTTGCAATTTTTAATGTGGGAAAAGCAACCTCCAATTTTACAGTTTGTTGGGTTTTTTTCTTCTTTTAACAAACTGAAGAAAATGCTGTCTTTCACTAACAATTTTTGAAAAAGAAAGGGCAAAAACTAAGCCAACTTTGAAATACATGTCACAGTTGAGGAACATTAGAAAGCAGCAAGATCCAGAATAACAGAAGTGTTAGAGAAGCTGATACTGTTTTTCATTTCAAATGCTTGAAGACTATTTTTGGCAGATTTGGTGTTTGTCCAAAGATGTTCAGTGTATAAGTTAGGATCTATGTTGATAAAAGGAAGCATCAAGCAATTAACTGCATCATAATGTCAGTCTTTAGATGGAGGAGGCACTGTGAAAACTCTCTTGTTTCCAAAAACCCCCAAAACTCCACGTACAAGGATAACTTCTCTGAGGTGTTGCCTTTATATGGCATTCAGTGGGGTAGCTTCAGAGTAAATGTGTCAGTTAGGGGCATTGCCACAAGGAATGGGGAATAAGTTCCCTGTTCTGTACAGGGAACACAATGCTCATACCTGTGAAGCACCAATATCCACTGTTTCTATTTCTTCCTCAGCATCAAAGACAACAATATATGTGCTTCTGACTTCCTGCAGGATCAAAAAGGCATTTTTTTTATTCACTTGATCAGTGGCAAAGCAGGCTGTTCTCTGTGAAAGATTTTTCTTGTTGTGTCACTCAGTCATTTATTGAAATGCCATGACTGAGTGAAAATCAGCTACAACTGTTGTTGACCACTATGTTACTTTGATAAAATAATAAAAATAATCAGTAAGGGCCAAAAGTCAGGAAAGCTGAGGATCACCATTTCATCTTGGCTTGGTGGGGATTTTTTTAAATTGCCTTATAAAAGGGAGAAAAAAGGGATTGTGCCCTAAAAATCACTGGTATGAGGTTAGCAGATATTTCAGGTTTAGGTGAAAGCAGGTAGCAAGTCTTTTGTTTCAGTCCCAATTTGCAAACTCCCAGATGCCCACAGGCTCTGGGCGAAGTCAGTCACACAGTTCCTGAAAAAACCGAACGGCTGCAGAATTGGATCTTGGGTTGCCATTTCATTCTAGAGGGGATTTGGTGGTGTCGTCAGTCCAGTAAGCTCAATTTTTATGCCATCACATTTATTTGACACTAAACTAAAACAGCTGCTTGCAATTAGCACACATAAAAGAAACAATAACAAAACTGCAGCCTGCCCTTCGAGCACTAACATACTCAGTGCAAAGAGTGTACCAAGTTCTGGTGATTTTCCCTCCCTCTACTCTAACTAAAACATTGAAAACAATTGATCTCACTAAAAACCAGATGAAAAAAAAAGTTGATCGTTTCCTGAATGTTTCTGATGGGCATCAGTGACTGGTTATTGGAAGATTTAGGCTGCTCCAGATGTGGGCATGGACAGAACTCTTGCTGCTGCAGAGCTGATCTAAGCATGAAGTTAAAGGGAGGCGATGGCTGCTGCTGCCCTGGGACAGGATGATGTAGAGAGCTGGTTTCTTACCAGGACTGGGATCCAGGGCAGCTGGCCCACCCTCCCATTGGGAACAGTGAACAAGGAGCTTGTAAAATACACAGACCAAATGGAAATGACCCCTATTGACTGAAACCAGCTGCATGTCAGACCTCTCACTGTCTCTCTTGATTTGCTATCTCAAATAAATGGATATGTCAGAAAGGCTACAGAAAGAAAACAAAATAATTTATTCTCCTTGAAGTTGCACCACGCTAGCAAGCCTCAGTTTTTACAGCTGAAAAAAAAATGTTTATTCACAGATTAGGTTTTTCCCTCTCTTTTTTTTTTTCTTTGAAACTCTGCAGTTTAGATGACATACTGTAGTTCAGTTTCAGAGGTCTTTGACAAATAGACATGGTAGATTTTGTAAGATATTCATCACACAAAACTGCTGGCTAATGAGAGCTTGGTTATTTTGCATTTAGTTTCAGAAAACAAAGTTACAACAGCTTTTGTTGGTGCTTTGTCTTAGATATGCATGGTGGCTCAACTCCATGAAAAACTTCTTAGGGAGTTTTGAAGAAACATGACACAGAGAAAGACTTGACTTAATGCATTTTTCCCGTATTTTTCCTAATACTCTCCCGGGTAACACCAGTTATTTTGAGCATTGTGAGAAGCTGCCGGCAGTAACCATGGTAGCACTGGAATTCAGGACCATTAAGGACAACAGCTGCTCCAGTCCTCCATTTGATGCTAGGATGGGTTACTGCTATTGATCTTAGATTGCCCTCTGTTCTGATTTTGGAGGTAGAGAAGGAGGTACTTAACCTCACTGGCACAGTCACCTTTGATCTCTATTTTTGAGAAGATGATCAGGATGGGATGGATACATGCCATGTAGTTATGGTTTGATAGACTTTTTTAAGGAACCTTCTTAAAAGACATCAGTCTAGAATTCATTCTTGCAAACTGAGATACTGATGTGTTTTGTAAATATATCTTTTTTTTAAGTCTTGGCCAGTCAATTGATCATTAGTGACAGAAGTCACCAAATTTAGATTAATACATCTCTTAGAATGTCTCAGTAGAATGACCTTCATGAAGTCTGAAAAAGCATGTGGGTTCAAAAACTTGAGGATGAACTTCAAATTGAATGTTACTTCTTTTTGCCTTCCGCAACCTTTTTCTTTTTTCCTGTTTTTTTTCCTCTTTTTTTCCCCCTCAAGAGTTTGTTTCTTTCTCACTCACAGCTGTACAAACACCGTACAGTAACAGCTTTGAACATAGAAGCCTTTACCTGTGGCCTTGCAGTGTTGCAACAGACAGATGTTATTTCAATACAAAATAGTCTGAAATCCCCATCTATAGGTTCTGAGTGTCCTGGCAGTCAGTCTTTTTGCTTTAAAGACAGAACCAAAATGCAGTTCAGCCTGGCCATTGTTCCTCTGCTGGCATTTTTGTCACATTGGCTTATAGGATCTTCTGACCCACAGATAGATATTGCTATGTGGAAAGGCCTCCTACGATTCACCTCTCTGCCTCCTACCACTGCATTTTTTTACTGACTGTCCTATGGTGACATGTTCTACAGGTGAGCTCTCTGCTATTCATTTTATCCTCTGGCTCAATAATGAATTATGAGTTAATTGATGGGTTATTCAAATTGTGCTGGTCTGGCATCAAGTGATGCCATGCACCTCCTTCCTTTCTTTTTTATCTTAATATTTTCTGCTAATTACTTGCATTAGTGAGAGTAAATCAATTGACTTCTGTGAAAATATGAAGAGTTAAAGAGGTCTTGGGTGGCTGCCTGTAGATAGTGTTCTATGTTGAGCAAGAAGCAGAACCTTGGATGTGAAGGACATTTCTATGGGTTTGGAAGAAACTCTTCTCCTACCCAGTATGTGTGAAGCTCTACCTTTGGCACACTCATGCAGGATGCCAGTGATTTCAGTCGTCTTGGGATCAGATGACACCAGCAAGGTGTCTGTATGCCGGTAAAACTCACAGCTTTGAGATGATCCTGTAATTGTGCTGAAACTTTTTTATTCTGTATTTCCACAATATCCTTTGTACACAAAGGTCCTGTGCTGCAGTTCAAAATGTTTCACCCTTTCCCACTGGCCTTTACTTGTGTTCAGATAAAAGTGACCAAATCCCATTGATACTAAGGAAGATTTTGCCCTAGTCAGATTCCAGGGCCCAATCCAGTGACACGTGGCATACAGAGAGAAGTAAGCATGTGACAACAGGACAACACATGCTTGAACTTTTCAGCAAAGAAAGAGAATCAGGTTGAGGCCACCTTCATTATTTTCCCCTTCTTTATGATGAAAGAACAGGCTGGGTACTAGTACACCTGAATTTGAAAAACACTTTAATGCAATGTATTTTCCAATGATTCCTTTCATAAAGTAAAAACAAGACAGGCACTTTGCTGCATCTTTATTTTAATCAGACTTTCATTTTTAAAAATTGCAAAAATACAAGCTTATTGAAGGTAATGCTACTGAGCTGGCCAAAGAGAGAGACAGTTATTTTTCCTCAGAAGCACAGTATGAAATATGCAACTGTTAAATTTCAATTCAGGTGTTTGTATCTTTAAATATTTGCAGTGGAAAACTAGATTAGAGCCCAATGATATGTTCTTTCTCAAACTGAAATAAGATGCCTTTTATCAAGGGAAAATCAAGAGAAAAATTAAATAAATCTCAAAACACAAGACAGGGTGCCATTTCTGCAACAGCATTTCTGATTGGTCAGATCACCACGTACAAATGTTGAATTTTCTGCCTTGTTTTGTTGCAGAGATTGAAGGCAGCACTAAGTCATCATCCTGCCGCCATGTCGAATGGGAATATGAACACCATGGGCCACATGATGGAAATGATGAGCTCGCGACAGGACCAGACTCCGCACCACCATATGCACTCACATCCTCATCAGCACCAGACACTGCCACCTCATCATTCGTACCCACATCAGCACCAGCATCCGGCACACCATCCTCATCCTCAGCCTCATCACCAGCAGAACCACCCCCACCACCACTCCCACTCGCACCTTCACGCACACCCAGCACACCATCAGACCTCACCGCACCCCCCGCTGCACTCAGGCGGACAAGCACAGGTAGACCCTCATGTCCTGCTGCATTGCTGAGTTTTGCTCTTGGGTGGAGTTAAAGCCTGATCTCAGTATTGTTTCTTCTTGCATGCATGCCTTGTTAGATACAAGCCCCTTGGGCTGCTTGTAAATGTCTGCTAATGGTGATGGGGATGCTAGAACTTTATTTAGAAAATAGAGTGAAGCAACAACTTGTTTTGCTGCCTAATTTACTAGACATTTGTAATTTCTTACTTTATAAGGAGCTCCAAGGCTTTTCAGTGCTCTGAGCTCTGCAGATTGCCACATATCCTTTTATGGATGAGGTTTATTACAGAGATTGGCATATTATATATGTTGCTTAATGTGCTTGAACCTTCTTGTGCTTCTCAAGCCAAGATTTAACAAGCTGTATGAGTTCTACCTGCAGAAATATGTAACAAAGTCCTTAGTGAAATGAAATGCCACTGGTGTGTGTGTTGCCAGGGGGTATCTGAAACTGGAGATATTAGAGGTAGTTCTAAGTTAGAATACACTGTCTTAGAAAAGACTAAATGATCCGACCCTGTGAAGAGGACAGACATCTACATAGAATGAGAGAAAGACTGTCTGCAGTGAGTGCAGAGAACTGTTGGTGCATGTTGTGGCAGGAGAAAAAAGAGGGTGAAGCCAGTCCAAGGAGAGAGATTTAAACGAAGAAGGCAATTTAGATTTGTATTCATGTGACAAGTCAGTGAAGGTCTCCTACAGAACGAGGTGGGGGACTTAATTTTTTGGACCAGGTATATCGGCTTCAGCAATTTGGGTAATTCGATATCTGAACTGAATGTTCCTTGAATTAATGAGCTAGTGAGCACAAACTTTAGAAGAGTAATTTTTAAGAGGAATTCTATTAATGTCTTAAGATGATAGGCTCCTGCATCAGGATCACACAAAAAAAAATAAAGCTCTGGGGGCAGTTACTGTAATAGGTCAGGTCTGCAGAGCAAAGTTAAGGAAGACAAACGGGCATTGCATAGAATGTGAGGACAAAGAGGAATGCCAGCCATAAGAAGTTCAATCTGTGAAGTATTGTGTTGTTTGCAAATACCTTTCAGACAAGCTCTTAGAAAACATTAAAGAAAATGAGAGTATTTGGCTGACATCCCAGTGTCCCACAACATTAACTATTTACTAACATCTAGCTTTATTACTGCAGAGTCTGCAAGCACATGGGATTTCCCTAAAGTATTTGCTAATGTAAAATGAATTGTCAGCTTTAGAGAAACAGTGTAAGTAAGAGCAGCAGACTCCCCTGTGAGAGGATGTCCAGAGCCTTCCTAAGTTCACTTCAGTTTTTACTTTGTGAATTCAATTATTTTCCCATCTGTTAATGAGCTATTTTCCTTGGAGTTGTTTAAAAACTCCAGTAAAAGACATCATCTCATATCAGAGAAACCAGAAGTAACCTGATTGCTGTACTGGAGATCCCTGAGAGAGTAAGGATAAAGTAGTGCTTAGCCAACTGAGGACTCCATGGATGACATGGGGGAAGTCACTTAACCTTCATTGAGGGGTTGGGAGGATCAACATGTTAATGCAGTTGAGGGCATCAGATCCCATGGTATGGAGCACTGCTGGAAAACATCCACAGCACCACTTTAAATGGGTGAAGAGAAAACTACCGGGGATAACAGCTACCATGGGGAAACAAACCTCACAGTTCTAAGGATAAGATCAGTAAGCCAATGGCCTTCCTTTAGACCCACTTGAACAGAGCCCTTGACTTTCTTACCCGGTTAGGACAGCTTCAACTTCTTGTGCTTTGTATTGCCTGCTATCTAGGCACCACAAGAAGAGGTATAGGCAGATGGGTAGGTGGGCTGACTGGCAGCCACAGAGCTGTGTCAGAGTAACCCTGTGTCCAGCACCACACAGTCTCTGGAGCTAGGTCTGTGCAGTCAGATCAGCTTTGCCATGTGCAGTATGTTGCTGGAGGCAACAGACCCCATGGGAGATCAAGGAGATCTTCACCTTGTCCATGGGTGTAAGTGTCACCAAGGGAATCAGACAGAGGTTGATGGAGTAGAAATCCCAGAGCCAGTGGCTTCCCCAGGCAGCAGAGCTCTTGCTGTGCATCTGCTCCTGTGATGCAAAGGCAATAGTGATTTCTGAACAGATGCATTAGAGGGGAAAAAAGAAGGGCTTGCTGAGTAATAACCACATAGTTACTGCTTTCAAAGCTCATCCATAGTCCCCATGGTAATGGCTTCTTTGGGGATCAGATTGCTCCAGCAGACATTAATTTTATGGTGCGATTTTCTAATTATGAACCTCCTTATTCTTCTGAGCCAGATCCTTCCATTCTAAACCACCTGCCAAATGACAGCATGGTCCATGTTGCTGTAAGCTGCATATTCCCATGCTGAGACTGTTGTTATTCTGCACCGTGCCCTTCTGTAATGTTAGAATTCATTTCATGCTTTTCAGCTACCGTTTTGATACGCAGGACCCCAAGGTATTATGTTTTCATAGAATGAGTGAATGGGTATTAGTTTTGTGGTAAATTTCAGAGAACAGAAATAAATATTGGATAAAAGTAGAAATCAGTTTCTGATAGGTATCTTTCTGAGAAAGAGAGATATTTTACCAAGTTCTAGCTATGCTGCCTCAACTACTACAAAAATTATGCTATTATTCTGCATTGGTCCTCCAAAGATTTCTTTGTATCAAACTTGCCAAAGTGGTAGCTCAAGTAGAGTTGGGGTTTGGATGCCATTTCGTTCTCTTATCTGTCTTATGTTTGTTTTCACAATGGATATGTGATTAGCGTCCTCTAAGAACACCAAAATGAACCTATATTTTTATATTTAGTTCATTTTTTTCCTATGTCCTAGGCAGGGCAATGAAATCCTGCTAGAGAATGATGCTTAGATGGTTACTAAGATATAGTCTAACATATTTCATTGTTAAGAGATATCAAGTAAGAGTCAGTTAATTATCCCACGTGACATTATTAGTGGAATAATGGCAGCCCTTATAATTAATATCTTCCTGAGATGGAGAGAAGATTGTGTTGCTCTGAAAATGCACTCTGACTACCCAGAGACTGCCTGGTATATTCTGAAAACAAAATTGCTCACTAGTTATTCAGGAGAAAATGACCATATGAGAGGAATTTAAAAAAACCAAAATTGTATAGTTACCTTTTTCTGGCTTTGTACCAGACTTCCCTGAGAGAGTTAAGAAACAAGATTTTTTAAAGCTGAATGGAAAAGGAGCAGAAAGGGATAACAAAACATAAATAACAGATCTCTGTAGTCTGGAAAGGTGTTATGTGTGAGAAAATGAAAGGTCTTTGATGAGATGTTGACATTAAAAGGTACTTCTGAGACCTCTGCACTCAGACATGCTGCTAAAGAGGCAGCATGCCTGGCCCTGGTGGACAGGGAGCAGCTGGAATCCCTTGGCAGCGGTGTCCTGGCAGAAATCAGGGGATGCTGGTGAGAATGGGGGCTGTGCCCACTGCAGCTGCCATGGACCTGGCACTCCAACCCTCAGTGTGGCCAGTGTGTTGAAGATTTTATCAGCAAACATATGGAGTTTAGGCAAGCTGAAATTTTAAAAATCAGTCAGAAAATGTGGGGTGGCTTATTTATTTTTAGAAAGTTATTCTTAAAAAAATTTTTTTTCTGCTCCTGTGAGAGATTCCCTGACAGTGCAACATAAAGCTGGGAATAAATTTGCCTTTATGCAAAAAGTGTTATCAGATGTACAGAATAATTACACATAAAATTGCCACTGTAATTGCCACAAGTCAGCTGGGGGAGGGACCAAGCTAGATTCTAGACAGAAAAGACACCTCAACTTCTCAAGACTCACGACGATAGTATCATTTTAATTGAGACAGATGGAGGTGTTAGGCAAACACGTTAATTGTGGCAATTGAAATTCAGGGCTCAGTCTGACAAAGCACTGAGTACGTCCACTCCCTGGAGTCAAAAGGAAGCACCTTGGAGGTTTGGGCCTTTGCCAGAACAAGAGGGCTAATTTTGAGTCAACAATTCAAATTTCCAGACTGTTCCAGAGTGTGCAGGAGTGGCAGCAGCAATAGGGGCGAGCAATAGGGGGAAGGAGGGTGTCTCCAGAGGCCTGTAGCCTGGGTGCCACAGAGAGGCAGGAAAGTAGTCCAAAAGCCTATTCCCAGGCAGTTGAACATTTAATCTGGTGCTGGTTCCTGACTGGGATGTGGGAATGTTCCATCTGTGCAGGAGTCAACTGGAGAATAGTTTACATGGCGCTGCCCCCACCATGCATCTTTTCTGTAATATTGTGGGCCAGTTACTTTCAGGAGCAGGATCAATATTCCCCTGCACTTGAAAAAGCATAAATACATGTTTTTTCCATAGTTTTGTAGCAGTGGACTGGATGTGGTATTCCTCTATTCTCAAAGCCAGGGATAAATTGAATTTTAAAAAGTACAGCACAGAGCTCAAATGGAAACTGGTAAGAGGAATATCCCTTATCCACACGGTGTAGGAACATCAAAACACAGGTTCAAGCTCATCAAAACACAGGTTCAATCTAAACTCTTTCTTTACACCTGAGGGGCAGTGAGGTCTGCTGCCCTTGTGCAGTCCCAGCCCACAGCTTCCCAGCTCCATGCAGGTGCAAAGAGTTCTGCAGCTCCTGTCTCCAGAGATGGCAAAGATTGAGGTGGAGATGGTGAAGTTCGGGAAATAGAAATGGCCTAAAATTTTGGAGGCAATTGCAGGCCAAGGGGAGAAAGAGAGACACAGAAATTAGACCACTACACTCCTCTGCTTTGATTAAAACAGATCCTGAGAGAAACTGGACATTCCAGGTTTGAAATAGGTGGTGGCACAGAATGCATCTAAGTGAATGTTTTTAAGAACTAACTCAAGGGAGAAAAAATGTTGAGAGGATCATTTAAAAAAAATCTCTCCTTTGAACATGGCAAGGATTTGCCAGCAGCCGCTTTCAGTGGCACCTGGTTGCAGCTTTTGAGTTGAGCCTGTTGCAGACCTTGCTGGGGAGCAGGCAGAGTGTGTGAGATTTCCCTTCCCATTTCAGCATCCCTCTCTGCAACTTCCCCCCTCACCACCCCCTGCAAAACGTCTCCTTGCCCGGCAGGTTTCGCCGGCGACGCAGCAGATGCAGCCCACGCAGACGGTACAGCCGCCACAGCCGACTGGGGGCCGCCGGAGGAGAGTGGTGGACGAAGACCCAGATGAGAGGAGGCGGAAATTTCTGGAAAGGAACCGAGCCGCTGCCACGCGCTGCAGACAGAAGAGGAAGGTCTGGGTGATGTCACTGGAAAAGAAAGCAGAAGAGCTCACCCAGACAAACATGCAGCTTCAGGTGCGAGCCACTGTCTGCGCCCCTGAAGACACAGAGGGGCTCTTTGTGCTTGACTGACGGTGCCTTTGGGGCTGCCCCTGCACATAATCAAGTCTGTTAATCAAGATGTGTCTGCTTCAATTAAAGAAATAATTACATTTTAGCAGGATAAGCCAGGAAAAAGTTGTCTTGGGATTTAGAAGCCTTCACTAGATGGAGTTGTATTTATTTTCTTTCCTTGTCACTGCTTTTTGTGGGAATTTTTTTTTAAGTGCCATTAACATGTCTGTAAAAAAATTCTTCAGAGCAGGGCATGTAGTTAAAACCTCATTCAAAGCCAGCAAGATAGAAGCACAAATAGATCAGTCTATCAGTGAGGAAAATTAACTGGATAGATGAAAGTACCACGAATATGATAATAAAAGCCTTTCTTACAGTGCTGTCCTTCTTATGGTAGGCACAGTACTTCTGCTTCATGCAGGGGTGTGCCTGTGTGCTGCCAAGGGCAAAAAACCATTTGTAGAACGGCACTCCTCCAAAACGTTCTCTCACAAAACTCAGAGGTGTGAACACCACCCAGGCACTGGCTGCAGCTGAGCTGTAGGTGACAGCAGTCCTGCCACCCTACCCCAGAGCACAGCAATGTGGCCTTTATCCCCAGGGGTCTGCCCCCAGCCTCATGCAGAGAGCCCTGGTATTTCCCAAGTAGACTGAAACATTGCCTTAAGTATCTCTGGTGCTGTGAAGTTAGTTCATTTGTCAGACTGCCTTCAGAGGTTACAAAATAATGTCAGTGACAAATGTTAACATAAACCCAGTACACAAGCACTTGAATGCTTTTTTTGCTCGGTTCTTTCAAAGTTATGGAGCAGTGTTTGTGTTCTTGGATTTAAGCTTTTCAGAATAGCCTGGTTTAAGCTATGTTACTAACCAGTCTCTCTTTTTTCTCTAGAATGAGGTTTCCATGCTGAAAAACGAGGTAGCACAGCTGAAACAGTTATTGTTAACACATAAAGACTGTCCGATAACAGCTATGCAGAAAGAATCACAAGGATATCTAAGTAAGTAGCTGGTATGTTTGCGCTGTCTCCACATTCCTCACAGGAAAGCAAACCTTGCAATTCTTCCCTCCAGAACCCCTTCTTGGTCATATTATCACTTGAACCTGTCTTCTCAAACATCATCCGAGCCATCCAATCTCCTGCCCTTATTTATCCAGCCCCGCTCAAAACCAAAAAAGCCCTGGTTTGCGTCCCACACAGCAGAGCTAGTCTTCCCCACCCCTCCTTTCGGCAAGGAGATGCACACGGATGGACGCTCACTCCCCTGTGGAGGATCCTGCTTGAACTCACAGCTCCAAACCTGCAAGAGTCCTTCTGGGCACGGCGCTGCCAGAACCTTAAAATAACTCTCAAAAGGAAAGTTAAAAAGGAAAACATTACAGTCCCCTCCAGCGAAAATGGTACTGTGCCCTGACAGTGGCACAGACCAGGCCTGGCGCAGGTTTTCAAGGTTTGTTAACTCTTTTTTAACTCTCATCTTTATTTTTTTTTCCCCAAAAATATTCTCAGCTAACACAGACATTTAATCAATTCTTTCTAGCTGATGCATTTTGTGAGTGTAGTAATTTAGAGACAAATTCCCTATTCCATTCTAGAACGGTTGAGGAGAGCCTCAGGGCTTGCTAGATTGTGACATTGTCTTAAAATAGAGCCCATTTCTGTCTCATCTGCATCGCTATGCATCTGTCTCTTTAACAGTACTCAAAGAAAAAAATACATAATTGTATTACATGCCTATCAGCTGTTGCTCGAATTAGATTTTCTGTGCTGCAGTGCACTGCACTCCAATTTTGATTCCTGCTGGAACAAATAATGCATTCAAGCATCCCAACTGATTTTAAGGACGTTAAGATATCAGACTTTTTATCCCAACATTAGTTTCAGTTACTAAGGTCTTGGACTTTTTTCAAGGTCTTAACTCCTGAAGTCAGGTTAATATCAGAGAAGCTGGCTTGAAAAAAAGAATGAAAACTAAAACAATCTTAAGACTGAGAGTGTTGGATAACTGTTACTATATTTTGAAATCCTGAGACTTGTGTATGCTTCAGGTTATCAGTATTTCCAAGAGTATCACCCAGCTTAGGTTTTTTACTCAGATGGAAAAATGAATGTGTGTTGTCTCTGTGCCCTCATTCCCTTCCCAGGTCCTGAGAGCAGCCCTCCTGCAAGCCCGGTTCCAGCTTGCTCCCAGCAGCAAGTCATCCAGCACAACACCATAACGACCTCCTCCTCAGTCAGTGACGTTGTGGGAAGCTCCACTCTCACCCAGCTCGCCACCCACAGAACAGACATCAACCCCATCCTTTAAAAGTGGTTGACCAGAAACTGCTGGGGGAGTGTGGTACCGTATCAAAGCGTCCTCTCTGCTAAGGACATTTGCAACCGTAACTCAAGCCTGGAAGATTCCTCAGTTCTTGAAAGACTCTGGCTATTCATTTTTATAGTTATTAAAATGTCTTTTATACTTAGTTACATAAAAGGGAGTTACGCAATTAATATGCTATCAGCTTGAGAAATGCTTGGGTGCTTTCTTCATTTTTTTGGTACCAGTTACTTGTTTATAAACCTAACTGTTTCTGTACATAGTCATGTTTCCTTCTCACCAGTCTAGCCTGCAGCCTCAGAAATACAAAGTTGTGATAAACTGCAGCTTGTTAGCCAACGTGAGGCATGAAAAGTATTAAACAGAGTCAAACGTAGGTAACTAGGAGTAATTAGGCTATAAATATAGAGCAAGGGCATCTGCTGACAGCATAATAAAAAAGAGTTAGCATTGTGCTATCAGCAGACTGCGCCTTGCATTCAGAGCCTCTTTCAGAGCAGTTATATAGGATGTGGCTTCAGGACAAAATCAAGCCCAAATAACGTGCTCTTTTGTCCAGCCCTCCCCCTTCTCCTCTCTCCCCTACCCTGGCCTTTTTCTCCTCCAGTTATTCTCAGACCTTCCCTTTCCCTTCCCTTTTCATTTCCCAGCTTTTTTTTTTTCCTTTTTTTTTTTTTTTCCATTCCAAGGCTTTCTCGCTTCCCTCTTTTTCTCAAAGAATGGTAATGAACAAGCAAAAACTTCAAGCCCACCTAAAAACTGTCGGCACGGCTGCTGCTTTCACTAGCTCTTCATCCGCAGTTGGGCTGTGCCAAGCATTTGGCTTTTAAAAAATACAAATGCTCCTGATTTAGTGTTTTTAATAAATAGGGAAAGGCAAAAACAGCACAGCCGCAGGTGAAGCAGGATGGTGAGCCAGCTGTGTTGATGCTAGCAGCCCTGTAAACTTCTGTGGTGCAGTAGAGGCATAGAGAGCAACACCTGAGAGTCACAGCAATTTTTTGCACTGCCAGTCATTAACGTAGGAAAATCCATGTGTATATAATAATTCAGAAAACTTCTGTTCCTTAACCTGGTTGCGTTGTTCTAGCAACAAAAGCTAACAGCCTCAGGCTTCATGGGCCATAAATGAGAAATAAATCAGTGTAATGGTTCTGACCAGTTGGAAAAATGCCATTTTTAATTCCCAGGGAAAGACCTGCTCTCTGCAGGCATTCCTTTAAACATTCACGGACTGATCCCAAGCTGGCAGACAGCAGTGTAGCTTCACTGACTTTAATGGCACTTAACACCCGCTTACCGTGGGTAAGGAATTGTTCTTTAGGACGCTAAATAATTTTTAGAAGGCACGCAGCGGCTAAAAAATGTTGCAAGAATGCCAAATCCCACACTTGGGATAAAATACAGTCCTGCAGAGAGGGTCTGGAAAAGAGCCTTATGCCACAATTAAGGTTTTTGTTTGGACTCTTGAGCCTGCCCCTCAGCACAACTGATTTGCATCCCCGAGTGGTCCCAGTGATTGATGGGAAAATCAGACGGAGATGATGCCAGTTAATTATGCTGCCTTGCTGTATATTGGGACCTGATTTTGCTCTCAAATCTGCCAGCAGCAAAACCTCCCACTGCTCACCCAGGGAGCAGGCTCAGAGCTGGTGAAAAATGTTCAAACATTTTGAGCTGCATCTTTAATAGAAAAATTCACATTATTCCCAGCAAATCCTCAGCCCTGAACACACTTTGTCCTGAAGCAAAGCTCTCTTCCTCAAAGACTGTGTCTTTGGTCTTTGGAAGAGTCATGGGTTTTAAAAGGGAGGCTCTTCTCCATGTGGGAGGAAGAGTGAAACAACTGAAGTGTGAGGAGGCACGAATAGGAGCAGGGCCTGTCTGGAAGGGAAAGCAAATTTCTGAGCATCATTCATTGTTGAATTAGTTCTTATCTTGGTGACTAACTTTTTATCAGTATTCTTTTCTTTAACAGCTCGCTTTCCATTTATGCAAATACATTCAAAAGAAGAAGATTTTTAATGTACAGTGTAAATCTTGACTTGATTATATAGTCTAAGAACCAAAAAAAAAAATTATGAAAAAATACAAATGTAAAGGATTTTCTATTATATTTTAGACAAACATATACTTTTAAAGTGTTTTAAATACTGAATCTATAATTTTTTTTAATGTCCAGTTGTAATAGCTAAATGGTTTTGCTTCATCATGGCTCCCAAGAGAACTTTTTTCAAATATGCAGTCAAGAAAAATGTTCCAGCTGAGTATCCACTATGTAAAAAACCCAAATAAGCATTTCCCCTAAATCTGAATTTCATCATTCACCATCAAAAAGGAAATGCCATTGCAGGGTCAATTTAAAAAACTTTCCCTCTATATGGGTAGCACTTAAATACATTAAAAAATAAAAATCAAAGTTGTTGGTAATATTAGAATACTCAGTTGAGCTACACTGCACTAGAATTACGATTTAGCTTCATTTTATTCAGTCTCCTCAATTAAAATATTTAGCTGTTAAAATGAAAGCCTCTACATTTAAAAGAAAAAAAAAAGGGAAAAAATACAAAAACCTTGCCTAAGTTTTGTTAAATTCAGCAACCTGACAGTTTGACTGATGTGTATTATATATAGCTCAATTATTTCTTTTTTTAATGCTAACTAGGCAAGCCAACCACACATGTTGGCCTAAATGTGTAATTACAATGAAATGTCTCCTCTCTATACTATTGGCCTTTAGGTATAATCCTTGCTAGTGATGTGGAAATAAGTAAAGGATGAAAAGCTATTTGCTATTGCTTCTTGTAACTCTGTCGCAGGTTCACAGGCCAAGACAACATGCAGCATATTTATATTGGCTCTATCATCAGGAAAAGGACCAACTGTACCAGGCACCTTATATTATTCATCAGATTTGCTTCCACATTAAAATGCTCTTGTTTTCCAGGGGAGTGATCCTGCAGCCTTTCCTCAAGCTGCTGGTCCAACCGGGCACTGGAGGCTGCCTGATCAAGGGCTGTGGGAGAAGCCCCAGCCCTCTGTCTCCAGGATGTCCCTCTGCCATGTGGTCAGTGGCAGCAGCCTCTTCCTAAGCACGTCACTCTAAATGCACTTCCTGGGCTCTTTCCATCAAGGAGGAATCCTGCTTTTCCACGAGCTACTTCTGGAGACTGCTCCACTTTCCTCTTGCCCTGCCAATCCAGCCTGTTGCCAGGCTCACCAGGCTCTGTGCCCCATCCCACTGCCAGTGAAGGACAACTCAGACCACTTCCATCATCCACTCTCCAAGGGCACTCGCAGGGTGGTGAGCCTTGGCCAGTGCCTTGTTCAGGAGGAGGTGTTACCATACCATAGACAACATCTTGTGGGTGTGATGTTGGAAGCAAGTTGGAAATCTTAGCCACGGAGAACTGCAATACTTTGATCAGAAAGAAATGATGCTGCAACCCAGCTCTGGCACCCCCAGCCCCCCTTCCCCAAGTCAATTTATGCAAGCCATATTCATAACGCTGCCTGTGGGAGACAAGTAGTTTGTGTGCTATCATGGTGTGTTTTATAAGGACAACGACCATGATGATGATGATGATGATGATGATTTATGGAGAATTTCTTGCTGTTGGGAGTTAATTCCTGCTATGAAGCTAAGTGTCTGCTGCCCATATTCTGAATAGTGGAAAGTCAATGGTTCAGTGCCTCAGTGCGTGTGGATTTAGTGTTAATGAACTCAGTCTTGTTAACTAACAAGCCAGCTATAACTGTTGTTAAATGCCCAACTTTTGAGGATTCATATTTTTTTAAGCAACAATATTTAGTGTTAAAAACTAGCCTTTTAGTTTAGGCAAAATGTGCTTTTTAGCAGCTAATACCTTTTTTAAAAAAAAAGCGTATAGAGTGAATTTATGAAAATTCATGAGGACCAAAGCAATTTTAAAACAGGAATCTATTAATTTAGTATTCACATAGAATTTTATAAAGTATTTATTAATAAATGTTATTTTAACACATTCCATTTGAACAGTATTCTTGTACAGAATCTGTTGTTTTTTTTTTAAAGTTACAATATTAGTTTTGCAATAAACTACTCTAGGTGTGTGTGCATCGTAATCTTTCAGGGTCTCAAGCAGAAGTCATCCATCTAAGATGGAAAAGTTTGCTGAGGTCAGTTGTACAGAAATTCCTAGAATTAAATGTTTTCCTTAAAGCAGCATCTGCTTTTTTTCCTTTTTTTTTTTTTTTGTAACAATGAAACAAATTATAAACCTTCAGTTGTTTCCTTTGTATTGCAAAATGTGCTTTCTCATTTTAGAAAGCATGAGTCAACCTATAACTGGAAAGCCTGTCATTTTTTTTCTGCTTTTTTTTTAAGGCTGATTTTATACATCACCACAGAAAATCTAACCCCATCCTCATTTCTTGCCTAATATTACATAGTGAGTTGCACTATACTGCCTTATCATTGCCTCTTCAGTCCTCTTACTAAGCAGTGTTCCTTAGATTTAAACCATTGAAGCTCCATTATACATCAGAGAAAATTACTGGAGGGGGAAGAAGAGAAAAAAATTGATCTGTAGACATAAAACCTAAACTGTGCCTATAAAACAAAACCAGTTACAACAAATTAGTATCTTATTTCTACATTTCAATTATTTATATTCTTTTAAAATTGCACTTTAGCTCTTGCTCTCTTTCTTGCTCTCCCTTGTTGAATCATTTATAAATACTCTTGTAAAAATTTTGCACCAGATACATTTATATGCTTTCACTGGTGGCATATCTACAACTTGTCTCTCACACCTGCCCAAGCAGAGGAGCTGAGACCAGCCAGTCTGCAGTGTGACTTAGACTTTACACCCTCTTCATGACAGCATATAAATGTTTTATTATGCAATGTGAGTGATGTGAGGCAGCATCTAAGCTACATTTATACTCTCATCCCAAGAACCAAAGTGTCCTGTATATCGTAAGGTCAGGAGACTGGCTCTGTTGTGCATTGTGATGCACTTTGACTGTTGTCCAACTCACAGTAGCTGCAAAGCTGCAGTGGTAACAGTGGCCATACTATGTATTAGAGTTCTGAATCAATAAAATATGTTGCCTTATAACTTGACTAGGGACAGCACCTTTAAAAAGAAAAAAAAAAGAAGAGACAAAAAACTTCTAAGGACAAATAAAAGCAATAAAATCTCAAGCGATTTGAACACCAAAAAAAAAAGGTTCAATTTTTCAACATCTGAAACCATCACCTTACTGCATAGACAAAAGAGACTGTTTACATCCATAACTTTTTTTTTTTTCCCAGAGCTTATATTTATCTCAGTTTCATCAGTGGCTTTACACTTAAGAGCTAAATTGCCCACCATTATTGGTTTTCCATAGCTTTCAAAATGACTTTATAGCAAATCCTAAACTGCACGAGGCCAAAAATGTCAGTGTTCACACACATTCAGAGACAAGATTGATTCTCTTAAGTGGAAATCTGATCCTTTCCCAGGCTCTCCTTGGACTGGAATCAATAACTGCAACTCGTTATATTTAGATCAATGTGTAATACCTGGGATTCAGGATCTCCAGTTCTACATTTATGCAAGTTAAATGTGAGTATTGCTGAGGTGCAGCTGGTGGAACTGTTCACAAAGCCCGTGGTCAGAGCCTGCCGTGCCATCTGATGCTGTGAGGGTCTTAGACCCAAATATCTTTCTTGACTAAAAATCTGTGTGACAGCCTTCTGAATGAAGACTGAAAGCTCCTTCCAGCTTTGCAGAAACTGCAGCAGTCCTGGGGTAAGGGAGGTGGGAGGATTGATGGGGCATTTCAAGAGAAATGTTTTTCTTGCCAGAATCTAGGAAATTTCAGAGAAATATTTTCCCCACCCCACAGAGCTGAGATGGAAAGGAGTTCCCTTACAGAGATCACCTTTAGCATGCTTCCACAAGAAAAACTACTTTGCACGAAAGGTGTATTTGCTCTTCTGACTAAGAACAATAGCCACTGAGAGTTTTGCCAAGGACTTTATCATTGGGACCCAGGTGTTTCCCCGCCCATGGTCGTGAGCTCTGTATCCCTCTCTCTGTAGCAGCTCTCTTCAGACACTGGGTAGCACTCAGTGAACATTGCTTCTTTGGACTATTGCCGTTGTCCTGGTTTTAAGGAACTTTTAGCACTGCTTGGAGTAAGCCTAAACTATCGAAGTTTATATATAAATATATATATATATATTATATTAAAAAAAGGTGCTGTCACAGTAAGTTTTGGGCTTGAGGTTGTTTGTATTGTATGCAAAGGTTTTGTGTTTGTATGTCTGTCTGTTTTATTCTGTAAAGCAACCACCTTCCTTACTGGAGGGAGATACTTTTTTTTGGTACATAAATGTAAATACTTGCTGCAGCATTTAATATGTTTAATTTTATGTTAAGCTTTTTGTTGCATTGTGAACCCATTATTGTTACAAATGGACAATGAGTTCATTGAGACTGTTCAACTAGGTCAGATTTTTACATCTCTTTCTAGCTAGAAGAGAAAGGATTTTTGTGCATTTGTACAAATGTTAATAATATCACTGCAATTCCAATATAATAAAGCACTCAAATACAAATAATTCCAATAGTTTGTCTATACTCCAGACATTTTACCGTATGTATAACTCCTGCAATTAAACCAAGCTACTCTTCACTGATTTCTATTATGGCATGCAACCCCTCATCTCACTCCAAACTGGAGGAGGACCAAGGTGCAGGGCACACTCCTGTCTGGTGGCAGGAGCAAGGCACTGTGCAGACCTTGCAGCTCACCATTGTCCCCTGGCAGCTGAGGTGACTTGGTAAGAACAAGTTCCCTGAACTTCTTCCAAGCAGGGAGGCTGCAAAGCTTCAGACAAAAAGACTTACGTGGTGGAGTCTGACATGAGGCCTCCGCATAAGGATGAGACAAGCTGTTACTTTACTTTTCCTTGCAGCTGGAGTGTGCTTGTATCAAAATACACTCCATGCTTGTTATCCCGCCAACCTCTCCTCTTGCCAAAAGCTGCCTGGAAATGGATTTCCTGCTGGGCTAATTAGCTCTAATTGTGATGCCCCTGTTATCTTGCCAACCTCATTTCTCACTATAAATTGGTCCAATACAGACCTTGGCACAATAATGCGTAAACTGTAATCTAAAGTTAGTCGGGATGAACCCATCTCTCCAGTGGGAATTAGATTAGCAGTAGATTAATGCAACTTGATGTCTTGCTGGCAGTCCCAGAGCGAGGGCCTGACCCAAGTGGTGCAGCCTCGGTGACAAGGAGCAGCCTGCCTGCAAACGCTCTGTGCTGGTGTCACACTGCAGGATACCGGCCCCATGCGGTGTGACCGTGCTGCTCCCCTGGGGGCCCTGGCACAGGCACAGCTTCTGCTGCTCTCCCCCCTGGTTTTTAAAAGGCTAAATCTGGCCAAGAGCATTCACCCTCCTAAAATGGGTAGGAAAAAGGCAGAGCCGTGCCCCTGTTTTCCCATCCTCCCCTTGTAAAAGCTGGAAGATGGGGCAGTGGGTGCACATGGCACTCTCCTTAAGGGGGTACAGCAGACGTTTTCCCCAAACATCAGGGCATGACATTAGCTGGATCCTTTTCTGGGGTCATATACTCCTACACTGCCCTTTAAAACAGGGATGTCATGCCAGTGCTTAACATGTATTTATACAGCAGGGCTCTTGCTCTGGGGCCAAATACTGAAAGAGGATCATCATATCTGTAAAAATAGGTGCCTCTCATGAAGATGTATCACGGGATAACTTAATTGTCCACACAGTTATATTTACACCTGACAGTATGAGCTAAGCAAGATGTATTCAGGCTGAGGTAACACTGCCGTTTACAGCTGATTCATGGTTTCCCAAACCTGATCGTAGAATTTGTTCCTCTTCCAAGCAGTCCACTGTTACTATTGCTCTCTCCAGGCTCCTTTGGACATCATAACAAAGTTATTATTAGCAAGAAAATGAATCAGTGTGAGCACACACTCTTCTCCTTTGCAGAGACGCAGCCAGAACTAGACTAAGCTGAGGACTCTCTGCATCAGCAAGAAGGTTGCCCCAGCTTATACTGGTCAGAGCAGTGGTACAGAGAGAGACTCCTTCCCTCTGCCACACCAGCCTCTTGTGCTTTGGCTGGACCCACTTAGCTCCTCAACGTGTCCCAGCTTTTTCCTGAACCCAGGCTGCAACCCACCTGCTATAAGGGCATTCAAAACCCATGGCAATGTAGCACAAAGTTCCAGTAGGGATGACAAGCAAGCACAGAGGACACCATAGGTATCCAAGGACATTGGTAAAAAATCAAGGCAGCAAAACAAAGCAACAACAGCAATGTGGAGAAAGTGGAAACCTCCCCAAAAAAGGCATGTGAAGCTTTGGGGAAGGTGGTGAACCACCATGAGCCCAGATGTAAACAGACACAAGAGCTGAGAAATTCGAATTGAACTGGTGCTAGAGAAAACCTTCAGCAGGAAGATGGAAAAACATGGCCAACATGAGTGCTTTTTTGTTAAAAAAAGTTTAAAAATACTGGGCTAGAGGGAACACTGGACATGGAAGGATGCAAAGCTCTTCACTATCACACTGGCTCTCGGCATAAAAGAGACAAACATGTCTGACCTCCTTTTGGAGAATCTCCCCACACACAGCCCTTGGGGACAGGCTCAGATATGATTTGTTTGGTTAGGTCCCCTCATTAGCAACACTTTCTACCCACAGCTCTAGTAAAGGCTTGCAGGACAGTCCTACCTCTCAGCTATCCCTGCCCACCTGGAGTCACTGTCGAGCTGGAGGCAGGCAATGGGTATTTTCTTCTCCACAATAGCTACTGGCTGCTGAGGGCCCACTACAGGAGACTCCCACTCTGCGACTATCCCCAGAATTAACCTGTTACACCCACTTTCTTTACACTTTACTCACAGGCATTTGTGAGCTTACCCACAGGAAACAGGCAAAAGATAAATCACAAAAGTTTATTGAGAACTTTTTTCTAGGGAGTCAAAAAATTAATCAAGCATCAGAAAGGAGGAATCAAAGTTAAACCAGGACCACCACTACCGTTTAGGTCAGAGCCAGCAACTGATGGTCTGAGACTATTTGCTCAATTCTTTGGTCTGCTTTGTTATTGCAACTGCCCTTTTTTTTTCACCTCTGAGCTGCTGTGCTGCAACAGGGACCTTTGTTTTAGTGGCTCTAAGAAGGGCATTAGTGCTGCCATGTGTTTAAAACTCTTTCTGCAGCATTCTTGAGCACTATTTTTCCTCCAGCCTGCTCTATTCTCCAGCAATACAATGCCACAGTATGAGAATGACCCAGTGAAGCTGATAAAATATTTAAGACGTGTGTTCTGATTGTGTTAGGTAAGCAAATACCACAAGAGCCCGACCATTAGTGAACCTGATCAGTCCATTCCCCCAGGACCTGCCAGCAGAGCAAGCCAGAGCAGTCTGAACTAGAAGCAATGAAGCAGCTGTCTTTCCCAAAACAGAGGGAAGCTTGAAGGTGTATTTTGCAGAGATGAGGAGTTTGCAGCCTGTGGGTCCTGCTCTAAAAGCAAGAAAAAGAGACATATAGGTATACAGATAGGCAGACATAGATTCTATAGATACATATAGCCAATACAGATATATAGACACAGACAGCAGAGATGCGTGCCTGTGTATGTGTGTATACAGCAGGTCAGCAGGTGTTTTCACAGGACATTGCATTCAGCTGACAGCAAGCCAACTTAAAAGAAAGAAAAATATTTGACATAACTAGCCAGTTCATGTAGGAAATTGAGTCGAGAAAAAATAAATAAAGGCAGAAATGGATTAGTTTAAATTTGGGGCCCTCTGGATTATAATGGATCCCATAGGAAGACAGGAGGCTTTGTATGGAAGGACTCTATATCCTCCTTGCACTTTCCCTTTTGTTTCACTAATCATTTTCATTCTGTGTTGTATGGTAGTTGAGCCAATTCCAGCTTAGTAGAGGTTTTTCTTAGCTTCAAGAAGCTGTGCTACAAAGACAACACGTAGCCAGCAATAAGAAAAAGGAACTGTCCACAGTGGGACATGGCTGTGGACTCTGGTTACGCTGGGTTGTGTAGGGTATCACAACACCAGCTGTTGTTTTGACTTGGGTTTTTGTTGTTGGTATTTTGCTGTGGCCGCTCCCTGTACTTTGAGCTATACCTTAAATTGTCAGGATTAAAGTTAGAGTCAGGCAGTTTTCACAAGCTGGATGGGGAGGATGAAAAAGTGGCAGTTTCGCTACCAGTGTCCTTCTGCAATGGTGGCTGCCTTTAGAGACAAGGTTTTATCATTCAGATGGAGTAAGTGCAACCTGTGCTGACTGATGCCCCCTTGGGTGCCTACAATCCTAAACTCATCCCCCAGAACAGCCAAGGCACTATCAGCCCTCTGTGAAGGTGTTTCTGCTACCTTTTTGTGTTAGTACTGTGTGGGATGAGGTGAAGGACCTGGGGGGACACCCACAGCTCCACCATTCCACAGCAATACTATGTCATAATATCCTGGCCATGCTGACAATGAGGTTTGCAGGGCTCCCACTGTACTGACACACTTGGCACTGCAGGTGACTCCTGCCACTGCACTGCAAAAGCTGAGCTAAACCAATGCCTTGCCATTATTCTGACTGTGCCTCAAGCCAATATGACTGACTAAAACTAGGGGAAAATGCAGTGCAAAAATATTTATCATGCTGCCAGTGTAGCTAACTGGTGTGGCAAACCTTGCAGCTCACTGTGTGCAAAGCCTGGCAAGGGCAGGAAGGACAGTAGGCAGGTGGGTGGGCAGGGAGTGAGCAGAGAATGGAAAGATGGCCAAAATGTTTGTGAGTTGCTACATGGTGAAGGTGTACTCCTAGGCTGTGCCCAGGGCACCAGACAGAAACTCAAGTGAGATGGTGTCTGCATCTTGTGCCATTAGTGGCAGTGGTTCTACCCAGTTGCTCCTGTGAGGTTTCTATACTGACCCATCACCAAGGTTTTACCCAGAGTTGTTCTCCCCCTCCAAAGCCCTTGAAGCCAAAAGTAGCTTTAAAACATGACGGGCTCTCTGCCTTCAAAGAGTCAGCAGTCCTCACTCTGCAGGGACAGGGAAATACAATCTACTGATTACAATGTGCTTTTAAATTCTTTTTACAGTGGATTTCCAGAGCAGAACTCACATTTTTAACTGATTAGAAAGACCTTCACGCATATCTCCATGAGGGCAATTTCCTCTGTCATGTTATGCCTCATGTCACTCCAGGAGAATTGTACAAAAATCCTTTTTAGCAGCAGCAAAAAGAGGTACCATCTTGATCTGCTCACAAAAACATTTCTGCTTTCCTTGCAAGCCTGTGCTGAGCAAGGGGAGCATGCAGGGCTGAGCCCTGTCAAGGGACACTGGCACAGAAGGAAGCACGACATCCACACCCCTGGCACTCATGGCTTGTTTCTGGGACGGGATGAGAAAGGCCTGTTTTTCCCAATTGGAAATTAAGACCCTTTGGCTTGCTGAAGCCATAGAAGAAGTCAGGAACAAGGCAGTCAGTCCCTTTTCCAGGAAAACTCTACTTCTAATGTGGTATGAGAGCAGTAGAAACCCATCAGAGCTGCAAAGCAGAGCTCCATCACTGCTGCCGGGCTAATCAGAGCCAGCAGCTGGGAGGGAAAGCCAAGGACAGCTTTTAAATGCACACGGCGGAGAGAGGAATGAAAAATATTAATTTTAAATGGATCGACATTGGCCTTGGAACTAGGCAGGCAAACATCCAAACCTGTCAGGAGGGAGTAATGAGGGCTTTTAAATTAGATGTGATCACCTATCTGCGGCTGTACAGAGTGTTTGCTGTGTATCCCCTGTACCTTAGGGACAACCCCAGACGTGTGAGGTTACAAGTGGGCTGTCTGTCTATGGGCTCTTTCATCTGAAAATTTCAAGTGCTTCTCGGGCTTTAATTTAGTGCCTTAATTACCCAGGGATTTAGGTAAATATAATTGTCTTCATTTTTCCCAGCAGTACACAGAGAGGAATAGACTGACAGGGAAACCAGAAAGCGTGAGCACACCCCCCACTTTCCTACCCCCCCTTTCCTGCTTTTGCCAACAGCCCGTACATCAGGGCCCTGCCAGGAGACTGCGGGCAGGCAAAGCTTTACCTGCTGAAGGCATATCCATGCAGTCCTCCCTAAGAACTGTAATCCTTGCCCTCAAGGAGAAATGAGCTGTTTTGCTTTCCATTTGTCTTCTTCAAAGCTCTGGCCAAGCTCATCCTCATTAGGAGGCCATTAAAACACCGATGTTCTTCACATTACGATTTCCTCTTGGATTACATGGGAAGATTTTTATACGCTGTAAAAAGATTCTCTGGTTCTGACATCTCCTTTTTTATTTGCCCAGACCAAAAGCTTGCAAGGAACAGGAATGGGAAACCATACCAGCATTCAAATAAAATGCCACAATCATCCACAGAGGCGAGGGGAAAGCCCTACAGTCTCGTTAGCCAAACTTGCACATGGTTCTAATCAAATGGGTGGGAGGGAGACATTCCCTTGGCCACGGATACCAATGATTTTTTCCTTAGGTTCCAATTCTGTAACTCTTATTCATCCGAAGATAAACGGGCTTTTCAGGCAGGGAAAGAGGGCTTTGGGACTGGGCTCTAAGGCTTTTCATGTATTCATGAAGTTGTCACTTGCCTTTTACATTCAAATTCTGATGGGTCAGACTTCCTAGACAGTGTCTTTCAACACCTAATAACTCACCCAGCAAGCTCCAGTACTAATACAGACGTCTTCTTATCAAGCTTGAGACTGAGAGGTTTGAGGATTATTTTAAAGACACTTTTTGGATTTATACTGAATCCTTCACAGGGATTATTTATGTGGCATTTCTTTCCCATTACACAGCTGAAAACATCACCTGTTTTAGCAGGCGATTTCTGGGGTGAGTGAAGAAATATTTTGAGGAATTGGTCACTGCCATTTGCTAATGGAAAATGTAGTAACCGAAGCAATTTTTTTAAAACCACAATAAATTTTATATTTGTTACTGCTGGATTCCTATTAAATGCATTAATTACAGGAATGTTTAACAAAACACGTGAAAAAAAAAACACCCTCCATTATGTACAGAGCACTGTGGAAAACAAGGTATTCAGCAGTGTGTGCTCTTATATGCTGTTAATAAAAGACCATAGAATAAAGTAAAAACCTAATAAAATATGCTATAATGTGCTATGGGACCCACCATTGATTTACAATACGTTTACTCCTTTAGCACTAAGCAAGTTTTGCACAAGACACAACCAGCTTTTATATATTTATATATAAGACCCGTTTTCTTCTCACAAAGATTTACTGAATTTCCCCAGAGCATATTCATTTTCTAAAAAGTTCTTTATTTTGCTCTGTATTCATTGTAATAAAGGCAACAATCTTCTTCCTGATTGACATCCATGATATTAAAATCACAAAAGAAATGAGAGCTGATATCGTAATACTTTATATGGAAACATTACTCTGTAGGCTCTGTGAGACTAAATGCAAACAGAGTTTTGCTAATATCTGGCATTTTGAAAAACTGCAGCATGTTGGGCGAGGTCTAAAAATACATGGCAAAATTATTGTGAAGTTCCAGTTTCTAATTCCTCCAAGGAACTATAAATGAGTAATTTAAAAAATAAGTTCATACACCTTTTGTTCCCCCAAATTTAAATGACGAACATGTAAAACCCATAGCAGCAAGTTCAATATAACTGCTGAGAAAGTTAAATTATGCATAACATAATGACCATGGGTTGAAATCCTTGAAGAAAAGAAGGAGGATTCTCTGAAATGCACTTGCCAATCCTTTGCATGTCATCAAAGACTATTTTTTTCAAGCACGATGTAATGTCTCATGATATAATGGAACAGTTCTCGGTGTTCCCTATTAGTCACACAGATTATTATGGTTGGCAGAGGGTCCTCTCTGCGTTCCTCCCTTGGAGGTACATTTGCTCTCCGATGCCTATTCAGTCCACTATAAAATTGAGCCCCCTGGTTTCAGAAGGGTCCCCTTCTGCCTCAGCCTCACCTGCAATAATGGCAGGGGAACGTGCAACACGCTCGTCCTGCAAAGCCGGGCCGAGGGCCCGTTCTGCCGTGCTCCGCGGGGTTCGCCTCATGTGCACAGAGTTGTGGTCTACAGCGGATCAAGTGCAGGGGCCTTAGAGAGTGAAATGCCTCTCTGCTTGCCTTGCCCAACTGAGGAAGGTCAGCTTTGCTGAGAGCAAGTGTCGCCCTCTTTTACGCACACCCTTGGGGCAGACGAGTTAGGCCGAGATGCTTTTCTGCCTTTCACAAATCTTCCATTTGCCGCACGGACGCTCCCAAGCCCCGGCTGTGAGCACTGCACAGCCCCGCTCTCTCATCTCCTCCCTGCGGCCATCCCAGCCCGCCGGGCACCAGCCCCGCTCCCACACGCTCCAGTCAGGCCGGTGGCCGAGGGCGAACCGGGATAGAGCCCAAGTTCTGCACCATCTCGGGCAGGTGTGTTTGCCCAGCCCCGCCGCACGGGCCCTGCACAGACGGGGCATTCCCCCGAGCGCAAACCCGCGCTACCCGGGACCGGCCGCGGGCAGCTGCGGCACGGCGGGGCGAGGGAGCCTGGGCGCACCGGGACACAGAGCTCGGCACGGCTCGGCTCAT
>JANPWX010000172.1:3467453-3507231 GCA_024734555.1 Trochalopteron elliotii
CGGTCGCGGTCACGGCTCCGCGGCGGGGTCCGGCCGGATCGGCCCCGGGGCGCGGGCCGCTGTTAGCACCGCTGGCCCTGCTGTTTTTCTTTCTTCCATTCTTTCTTTCCCCGGTAGCTACGAGGCAAACTGCCCCGCGAACTGATCCGACCGACAACTAATGGGTCAAACCCCAGCAAAGGCAAAAGTTACTACCAAAAGGTCTGGAATTGTTTCCTCCCCGCGTCGGCCCGGCCGTGGCTGCGTGGTCACTGGGTTTCATGGGAGGAAGAGACAGTGCAACGCGCTTGCCGGAACAGGGAACCGTTCATCACTTTGGTGGGAGACGCACAGGACACCAGGGTAGCAGCAACGGGGAAATGCTGCCCTGATCCACGGAATGGCTCTTCTTTCTCACAGCTGCTCTTTCGTCCGGGGCAGGGCACCGTGGGTTCAAGGGGCTGGCTTCTCACTCTGCCTGCAGATTTCACCAAGGAGAAAGGAACGGGCATTGCTCTGGTGATTTCTTCATTTTCCTATTTCAGAGCTGACAGTTTTCAGCAAGAAACCAATTATGAAGCTGCAACTGTAGGAATGTGAATTAAGACTTTCAGGCAAAGAGTAAAAGCAAGGGAATTAGGAGTTTTTATAAGTAGCATTCTTACTCTTTATATGTAACTATGTAGACTTCAAGGTCCCTTCCAACCCTAACCATTCTTTGATTCTATGAAATATATATCTCAACTGCTTTCTCTGTGGACTATGCAGACTATTTCTGTTCTTGGATTCAACCATTTTAGAAATGACAAATTTAAAATTTAACAAGAAAATGCTCAGTTGGAGTAAAGCTCTGGAACTTATTAGAGTACACACAGCCACGTGCTGTGAATAATGCATCTTGCTGTTCAGCACAGCAAGGACAGTCTTCAGCTTTCTGAAGCTTTTCCTGTTAAAATGCTAACCCTGGAAGAACTTAAATGAACAGCATTGAGTGAGGTCTTTATGGAGGGGACAGGACAGCCTGCAGAGGGACCCTCTGCACTGGGGATAAATAGCAGGGATTTGGTAGCAGGCAATGACCAGTGTGGAAGGAGGACACGAATCACAGAATTGTTAAGGTTGGAAAAGACCTCCAAGATCATTGAGTCCAACCATTAACCCAGCACTGCTGTGTGACCACTAAACCAGGTCCCAAAGTGCCACATCCACCATTCTTTTAAATACCTACAGATATTTAAGTAGTGCTTCCCTAGGCAGCCTGTTCCAGTATTTAACCACGCTTTCCATGAAGAAATTGTCCTAATATCCAATCTAAACCTCCCCTGGTCCAATTGTCACTTGTTACTTGGGAGAAGAGACCAACGCCCACCTCATTACAATCTCCTTTCAGGTAGAGAGTGTTTTAACGATTTCATTGTAGACAGCAATAAAATTCTCCCTGGCCCTCCTTTTCTCCAGCCTAAACAACTCCAGCTTGCTCAGACACTCCTTATAAAACTTGTGCTCCAAAGCATTCACCAGCTCCAATGCCCTTCTCTGGACACTCTCTGGCACTTCCATGTCTCTTTCAGAGTGAGGGACCCAAAACTGAACACAGGATTCGAGGTGTGGCCTCACCAGTGCCCAGGACAGAGGGACAGTCACTGCCCTGGTCCTGCTGGCCACACTGTTTCTGATACAGGCCAGGATGCCATTGACCTTCTGGCTGGCTCATGTTCAGCTGCTGTCAACCAGCACCTTTTCCTCTGGGCAGCTTTCCACCCACTCTGCCTCAGCCTGTAGTGCTGCTAGAGTTGATGTGACCCAAAGGCAGGACCCAACATTTTGCCATGTTGAACCACTGGCCTTGGCCCACCAATCTAACCTGTCCATCCCCCCACAGAGCCTTCCTACCCTCCTGCAGATAAATAGTCCTACCCAACTTTTCTCAGTGCTCTCTAATTAGTAATCAGAGATTTATGTTATTTGGCAATAAGTGATAAAGTAAAAATTCCGGAAACGGAGCCTATTTTGCCCATAAACCCTGAGCACATTATGCTGGCCGACATGAATAAGGGGGCCATAACCCCTTGTAACCCATTTACTCTGTAAATCTACCCTAGTACAACATGCCCTGCACTTGCCATCTTGGAAACTACATTATTCATCACAGAAGTTTCTTGTGAATTTTCAGTGATTTAATTTGTATTTGGACCCATGTCTTATGGGAACCTGGTAAATTATCATTTAGGTGATTAAGGCTTGAGGTGTCATTGGGAAGAGCAGGAACTGAGAAGAAGCCCAAATCTTTTGGTCACATGGGACTTTTCAAAGAAGTCAGATAGATTTTGCATGAAAGTATTTGAAAGTTTTCAGGCCATGTGCAAAGATTTCAGTCCAAAGGACTTTGGACTGAATCATGGCTTTTTGATAAAACCACAAAAACAAGGGAGTTTAGGAACTAAGAGAAATGTCAAATATCTGAATAAAATTCTGAGTTGCACACATCTTACAGTTAAATCACTGTAAAGTTAATAGGAAAGAAAAATGTTGTTACTATTCACCAGGAATTTTTTTTCCCATTTTGCTGCGTTTCAGCAACTCCTTTTTATTGAAAGGATCCTTAACAATACAGCACAGCTTCTTAATTCTGTCATTTGGAATGAAAACCTGAAGCAGAAAACCTAAACAAATAAAGCAGCCCTTTGAATCATGCTACTGAGAGTGGGTTTTGCTGGAAACGACTTCTAAAAAACAGTCATTAAGTTAAAATCAAATCTGAAACTCTCCTTCTTCATACTGATACTCCAAAACAGTACAAAAGATACCTGTGCAAGTGCTGATTTTTATGCCTGCGTTGAACTTTTAGTATCATGGGACTATTTGTGCTAGTGCAGATAAGCCCACATGTGAGTGTTTGCAGAAACTGAGCTTATCTCCAGCCCCTATTAGCTGGATTCAGCTCAAGCAGACACATGCTGCTTTCTCTCAGGAGCCAGAGGGTGAATACCCTCCAAGTTTCAGATCTCCTTTTCCACTCTAAAGTTAAAACTTCAAAAGTCTGCAGTAAGAACCTTTGGGGATTAATGTAATTCATTCTTTCCTGTCCAAGTTTTACATTGTGGGGTTATTATGCTGCTCACCACAACTGCAAGCTCTGGGCCAGAGACAACTGTTTCAGTTTATTTTAACAGGGTGTTTACCTTATTAAAGTAATAACAAAGAGGGATGATTGCATTAATTACTACATCAAACTACATGGCACTCCCCTGCCAACCCTCAAATCAATTAGTTGCATCTGTAAGTTAAGTGATTGAAGGTTTTTTATTATTATTCCTTTCCCCCCCTGTTTTTCTTTTAATCCATTTTGCCACTTAATAGTGTCTCTTCAAGTGAAAGCTATTGTTCTGCACTGAGAGGATGAGAAGATTTAGATGGACTCCTAACATGTGGTAAGAGGTTCAAAGCTTGATTCATGGTTACTCAGACCCATCTGAAGTGATACATACCCCACAAAGTGATTTTAAAATGCTGCTTTTCTACTGATAGCAATTTAGACGTGCCTTGCCCTGGTGTAATTGGTTACAGGGCTTCAAAAAAGCAGTAAACCTTGGGGGTTCTCATATCTCTGCGAACGAGTGGCATTAGTGGTGTCACAATCCAGCATTAAGAACATGACCAAATTAGCTACCTTTCTTGGTTTCATGTTAAACCTAGTTTCATAATGAAACAGTGCAATGTGCTGCATGCAGGGCAGTGAGTGTACATCTTTATTTCTCTTCTAGTAAACTTGAAACCATCAGACAATTTTAAAAAAGCAGATGGGCAGCAGTCACAAAGCTCCAACCAGTTTCATGAAAGGAATGGCCTGGATAAAAAAGAGAGAGAATGCTTTTCCCATCATTTAGGGAGAAGTGAGGAGAGACCTTCTTGTGCACGTGTGAGGCACAAAGGCACAGTTCCATCAATGGTCCGGGGGGTTTGGAGACACCCTGTTCACTTCCCCACACAACAGCCATTTCAGAAGAGCACACAGAGGATTTCTTTGCCCCAAGGACTTTTAAGGGCCATGTGCAACCAAGGAGTGGAGTTTTTAGGAGTGGAGTTAATTTTTACATCAGAGAGAGAGGGAGTGCCTGTTTATAGGAAGCTGTCTACCAAGACAGCAGCAGGCATGGCAGAGCCTCCTGAATCTCTGATGGGGATAAGCAGCAACTCTCTCAGCATTTTTAGCAGTACTCTATAGCTGCCAATTGCAGATAGAAGGTAGAAGGATGACAATGGAGCTGGCTGCTGCTTCACAGTTCTAATTTGATCTAAATCAGATCATGAGCAGTTAAAAAAAGAAAAAAAGCTTGGAGCTGCTTTAAACTAAATCAGCTCTTTATCAATAGCCTGCAAGGACATGGAACAGCAATACTAATCCTGTCATCTTCTGTCTTCAGCATTTTGCCTGCCACCAGCTGCAGAAACCAGTGGGGCTACAGTTTTTGCAACAATGGAATAAATTGCACTGTGGGAAGATCCATCTCCTTTTGGTCCCATTGTTCTAACAACACAAAATGTCTCAATGCAGCTGAGAATCTGGCTCTTCACATCTCTCCCAGCTTCTAATAGGTTTCAGCAAGAAGATGTGTTGCTTGTCTCATTTTACTGAGAGTAGATAATTGCTGTCAGAGACATCCAAACTGATTTCTTTTTTTGTGAAAATTTTTGCACATTGGACATGTCACCTAAAGTTGCTTGAGATGGAAATAGGAAGAAATATAGGAGAGGCTTCTGCCTGTGCCATGGGGGAGATCTTTACAGTGAGTTTACTGTGGTGGGGGACATCACTTTTTAGTGTTATTATTAACCTCAGTGTCACCATTGCAGTCAATTCACAGGACTAGGAATTCCCCTGGTATCTTTGGGGATTTGGGGATATTCTGCTAGTTGATGCTCCATTTGGTTTCCATTTTCCTCAGCTGAGTCTCATGTATTCATCTAAGAGTAGCATTTCGCCCAAAAAGAGAAATTGCCACTTCTGTTACAAGCAGAAGCATTTGGTATGCCTCATGTGGATTTTCATTCCTGGGTGGAAAAGTCTGGAGAGATCAACAGGGTTCCTTTGTTGCCCAGTGATTTAAGGTGTGTTGATTTGCATGACTTCACCTTATACCTTCCAACACTCATGAGACTTTACTGAATTAACTGAAAGGGAAGAGAGGCAGCAGAGGAGTGGGAGAATGGGACCATCCTACACAGATCATTCCTGTATACTTAAAACATTAGAGAATTCCTGTGTTTAGGAAGAAAAAGAAGAGAGCCCACCCACCATCACTGTGCCCTGGTGCTTACAGCATTATGCCATTCAAGTAATAGAGAGTGTGTTTGTGTTTAAAAGAGTGTCAAAGCCAAGTGTGGTAAAGAAAATACCTGGTGTGATAATAAATCACTTAAAATATTTGCAACCTCACAAAACAGGGATTGTTGAGAATTTCCATGTTTAACTCCACATTTTCTTTCAAAAGAGTGGGAGGAGAAAAAGTTTTCAATTTGTCTTGCAGACACGTAATTTTCATGTTCATGTTATGTCCTTAATTATGTCATTGAGAAGCACTCAACAGAATTTGCCTCCCTTGCAATACCTCCTGAAATGAAAAATTAAATTCTGTTCTAGTTGTAATAATAGGAGAGTTTTCATCTTCAAAAGAAAAAGGAAAAAAAAAGTGTTCAGGCCAAGGCATTTAATCAGAACTCAGGACATATGAAGAACAATCCAAATGCCAAAGCACAGACACTTAATGCAATTGATGCAAAGTAGCCTTTGATGCCCTGTAGCTCCAAGATGCAGCACATCTGCAGCCTTCAGAAGGGGAGATGAAGGGCAGGCAGGGTGTCTAAAATGGCACTGGTTACCATTGCTTAGGCACTAGAATTTCTACACACTATTGTAATTTATTCCTGAATAGGTTTGACATACATCTGATTATATATTTGATGGGAAGCGCAGGTTACATTGTAGTGACTCTAGACTAGACATACATGAGCAAAAGATGCACAAAAAAGGATGCCATAGTGTTGTTCTGCGCTACTGTCAAGATGAACATTCTTTGGGAATTAGCTGCAGGTGGGAAACCCAGAGAAAATCCAGGGATGTAAAGCATGCCCAAAGGCATAAAGGTAAATTCAGGAGTATTGTCTTCACCTAAGTTACCTTATGAAAACTGTGTGTTCTAACTGACAGCAGTCATTCAGCTTCTGGTCTGAGGAAAAAAAAACCTCACTGGACTTTTCTATAGTTGAGCATTTAGTGAAATAGTAACTCCAGAATAAGCGTCCTTAGCAGCACTTACTCAAAGTAAATGAGTTGAAATCAGAATTGTATAGAATAACACTATGTATGAGCCTATAAGAAAATAAAAATGAAAATGGCATTCTGGAGAAACTCAAGATTAATTAAACCTATGGCCTTGCAAAGAAAATAAAAATAACTTTAAACAAAATCTATTGGCATAGTGCTTTAAAAGTTTCCCTCACCTTTTTGGTTTTAGTCTAGGAATTACATTTCAGCTAGAGTTTTACTGCTTTTGGAAGGCAGCAAATAGAGTACTCAATTGTACGAAATCATGGAAATTAGGACTTCTTTTGCTGCCCAGTGTGGTGCTGTTCCCCATGGGCTCATTTGAAGGAGAGCTGCCCAAAGGCCAAACTGTACCCGTGACTGGGAGCACACACAGTTCTCACTCTTGCCAATAGAAATTCCATGCACAGACCAAGGCAGTAAATTGTGCTGCATACTTACTGTAAAAATTGGTGATAAGGAGAAACATTGGAGATTTTTAAGGAGCTTGTGCTTTTTAAGAATGATTGATATCATCACGCATAAAGTATTGAATATTTAAATGGGCTGGGGAATCTCATCTGCTGATTACTTGATGTTAAAATATGTCATTTCAGAACTCAGAATACCCTTTCAAAATTTTTGTAACTTTCTCACTCTCTCTGGAGTCATTAATTATACGGTTTTTAGAATCAGTCAAGGGACACACTCAGTTTCTTTCTCCACTAGGCAGAGAAATGTAGTTCAAAGTACTCCACCTAGTCTCTCAGCAAATTAATAGACTGGCATATGTGCTTCCTTGGCTAACACTTTTCACCTGTGACAACTGCAGGTAATTATTTTGCCCAAGTGAAACTGATTCTGGGCATTCTCAATGAGAAAACCTTTCTTTCCAGGTTCAATAAAATTTAGTATGCGTTTCACCCTTGGAACTTAGATCTTTCATTATAAAGTTGTATGGCAGAAAGAACTAACTCTTTGCATTTGAATATTGGTCTCCAAAGAGACAGTGATAGTGGGAGCAAGAGTGCCAATGTTATTCTTTAAAGATGAGGTAAGTTACATACTGTCCAAACTTAGGAGATAAATGAGTTTGTGACAGTTATATTTATTATGACAGGGGTGCCTGCAGTGGTTAGAAAAAGCTGCTGCACCAAGGTACTTTTTTTTTTAGGATAAAGTTTGGCAAAAAGTTGAGTAATTCCCTTATTTCAGGTAAAACTGCCTACAAAATTATCCTAAAATCTGAAGGCCAGCAAAGCTCTGGCAAAACCCACTATTTTAAAACTACTGATTGTTGCCCAAATATTTACAGAAATCCCATCAGAGCAACACTGGATGAAATATTATGTTTTTCAGGTAGACCTTTGTAAAAATGTGTTCTCCTTTGCAAATATAAAAACCCTCTGACAACAGCACCACAACTGCTAACCAACCAAAACAAATCTCACAAACAAACAAACAAATCAAACCCAAAAAAACAAAGAGAAAGCCATGGGTTCGAAACTGAAAGCAAAGTAAGGGTTCTCTGGCCATTGCAGGCCACACTGGTAATGTGTCTGCCTTCCAGTGTCACTCCTTTCAGCCTGACACTACCGCGTGGTGCCATTCCTGGTGGTGATGCCACTCCCCATGTCCCAGTGAGTTTCCCCATCTGGTTTCTGTCCTACTTCCTGAGCTGTATGGCTGTCTCAGCATCCTGCTGCAGAGAAGTTCATGTACACTCCTGAAAATGTCAGGGCTGGTGCAAGGAAGGAAGGAAACAATAGCTCTGCTCAGCCTCTGTTGTGTCTTACACCATTAACCTTGTCTGTTCATCTGAATGATCTGAGAAGAAATAAACATTATACTAAGGAGACAGTGTAGAAAAATCATGGTGTTCTGAGGCTTGTTTATAAAGCACTTTCAAATTTTCAAATGAAATATGGTGGGTGTTGGGTTATTGCTAATAAAATCTGAGTAATTTATTGAAGTATTCATAAGGTGAACGCAAGACTTATATCATTAGTCTTCTTAAAACTTTTCACAATTGAATTCTACAAATCAGCAAACAATGAAATTGGTTATGGGGTGTGGTAATATCTACTTCACCACTGCAAGTTGTTTTTATTGGGCATTATTACATCAGCTAATCATTAGCAGGTCTGCCCACAGGAAATTTTGTTTAGCAAACCAAAATTATATCTCTTTTTAATGTGAAACACTTGACATGGAGGATTATGGATATTAGATGAGGGTTTGTATTTTGAAAGGGGGAGCTGGAATGTGAGAGGCCTCAAAGCAACATATATTCCTGAGCCATCTGTTGTGCCAGCTACACAAAAGCCAAAGAGGGACAGGAGCTGCTTGAGCTTGGGAGTGCTGCCATGAATTCCAAGGGAAGAAGGACCCACAGACAGTACCCTAACAACCACAGACTTTAGGGCTGGGAGGAAAGAGGAGCATCTTAGGCAAACTGAGGATCCACTTTTGCTTTTGGACTCCTGTGCTCCCCCACTCACATGCTAGAAACAATTGTAATCTTAAGAACAATGAATACTTCAAAAACCTTTCAGGGCAATACTGGAATTTGGATGCTGAGAAGTGCCCAAAAAATTCATTTGCCCCACCTAATGTAGACACTCTCTGGTTTTGTTTTTTTGTTGGTTTTTTTTTTGGTTTTTTTTTGTTTTTTTTTTAATGGCCAGCCTCTCTCTGTCTCCCCAGGAAAAAAATCTAATACAGATGAAGACTGAGAAGAAATTTGAAAAAACCCATAAGAAACAGAAAAAAGCTTTCACCTTTCATCCAGGTAAAGAGGGATCCCAACCCACTTTCCATCACTGTCAGAAATATCAGAGGTGTTTGTTTTCTTTATAATAACCACTGGAATTTTTGCTCGGTTATTTTACAATTCTTTAAAAGCTAGAGTCTATCATAAACTTCTGGAAATCAAGTATTGCCTCCTTTAAAGATCAAAAAGTACTGTAGGATCCATTAAAATGTAGCAAAATTGACATACAAAAGAAATTTAAAATCATAGATGCACTTGATTAAAACTTCTTTCATGGCAGAAATATACACTACTCACACCCCAATGAGTGGAAACATGGGAACTGTTTTTTTCAAACCCCACATTTTCCCTCACAAGACTCAAACACTTCTGAATGCCAGTGAAGTTTTCAATAAGTGTTTAACTGAGATTTAGTCTTGAATCCTATTTGTGGGAAAAGCACATATATTTCTCAGCCATTCTGTGGCTGAGTCGTATCTTCTTGATTTCTAGGCTGGCAGGTATAGCATTGATGAGGAGCTTTTCACTGTTCCTGTCATCTTTGACTGACTCCAAAGCCAAGAAAACTAAATGCATACAGTATTTGGAATCCATGTTTAGCAACCTCAAACACTTTGCCCCTGTCCACATACTCACCACTTGGTAAAGGACAGGGATCTAACCACTACAGGTGATGAAAAGCTTATTGCTCCCTTGTGTGGAGAGCCATAATTTATTTACCAAACAGCCACTGCTTGTTTATTTTGGTGTATATTTACCATGACGTTACTGGTGCCTTGCTTCCTTTTACACACATGCCACCACAGGTCCCTCTCTTCCCTGCACTTTATTCCCACTTTACTACCTAGAACTGCGTGTGGATGCAGCTCAGCTGGGCACTCAGACTTTCTGGGGTTGATATCTTGATACCAAAGGCTTACAGCAGCCAACACTTGAAGATGCACAAGGTAGATTGAAAAGGTTGTATTTCTTCTCTTCTTTGTACAGTTAAGGAGGCAGCAGTTCGCTACTGCTGCCAGATGGGTTATATTTCATCTACTCCCATGGAAATCAATAGATAAAATCACAAAAGAGACACAGCCTGGCTCTCATGGTGTCTGCTGCAGCACTGTCACTGACTTCAGGGTGACTGTGAGGTCACCTCATACCTTTTACGTGAGCTAAGTACATTGCATGATACCTCTGCTCCTTATGGTCAATTTGTTATGTATCTTTCAAGCTGTTGAAAAAGGATTTGATTTTCTTTAATTTGGCAAGCAAAGGAGATGGGGTTTTCAAAATAAATTCCCCATCACACTTAAAAAATAAAAGTAAAAAATAAAAAAACTACAACACACTTCTATTATGAGAGTATGAAAAGTGAGATTTAATGGGTTTCCACAATTTTATTTGTAGTTGATTTAGTGTTTAGAGAAGTTAGATATACTGTCTAGATAGATAGTGCTCCATATGGCATCAGATAGATTGTACTAGAGATGTCCTCAGTTTTCACTGAACCACACTTTATTTAACCTCATTTATATAAATAACACAAATTATTTATTTGCTATTCATCAAGAGAAAGTTAAATAAATATTACTGAAACACAACATGACCTTTTGAGTTTTATTTACATTGCTTTCACAGCAATGCACTCTTATAAACAAATGTTCTTTAGCACAGAGGCTTGATGTCTGAAGAAGTATTTGATCACAAAACTTCAAAGGCAAGACAGGGAACAGAAATTCAGAAACATCTTTCACGTTTGAAAGCAATTGACTAGGCTCTAATAATTGAGATAATTCAGATAAAGCTTGACCAGTTGCTGACCAGATCTCACCTGCATTTCAGGATTAAGAGATTGGCTGCAATTTCACTGTAAGAAATGCCCAAGGAATCTCAAGACAAGACACTTGTTGTTCCAACGGCTATAAAACAACATAGAAACATTGTAAAAATTTAGTACTGTAAGAGCGTTGAGTATCTGAAGAGAAGCTTTTGAATATATCAAATGTATACAGGATGTGTGGATATGAAGTGTTTCACTGAGCTTTCTGAAAGGATATAGATGAAGCCAATCCTAATGTTCAGCAAAATTCCAATTGTATCAATTACTTACTATTTATCTGAAGAGTAACAATGGGAACAAAATAGCTTCAAAGGCTAACATATCCCCCCGGGGTCCATCCAAACCCTCTCACAGTTCCTGCCTCTGACTGCTGTCATAGAATTCATGAAATTTTCTAAATTTCAAAGAGCACACCCAAAAAATGCCTCCTTTTTAGAATTATCTTAATCCTAGTGAACACATTTAGGAAAGTCACATGTTGTGAAATCAGATTTCCAAAACTGAAAGAGTGTCACTCTTGTAGAAAGTGAACACCAAAAGCTTTATTTGGTGTCCCAAGCATTTGCGTAGTTCCTGTAAAAAGAAGCCATACCTTCCCAAGCACACACATGTCACGTGCAACTGACATTTTGGAGACTGCTGAAGAATGTAAATCATCTATCACAAAGGTCACAATTACATTTTTATGATGCTTTAGGAGATACTTATACTATTCCTCACCTCACTGTCCCTCAGTAGGGGTTCAGTTCCTAAGAATCTTCTATTGGCCTCACTGAGTTTTTAGGGAAAGCCAAAGGATAAATTTATTGAGAGACCATTATTGAAATAAAAGCTTTGTTTACTAAATAGAAGCAGGCATTTCAAAGAGGCTTCTGATTCTGAGTGCACCATGCTGGCCTACTTTTCAAAAATGCTCAGCACCTGCAGTTCCCCCTGCAAAGGAGGTTGGAGAATGAGACATTCAACACTTCAATTAGTGTACTGAAAGCACAAAAGCTTTAATTAACATAAGATCCAATGCAGTGATTTATGCAGATTAACTTTATTTACAAAGTTGAGCTCTAACAGGTGCTTTGCTGTCCTCCCTCCAAATTTAACAGTGTTTTAATTTTTCACTTAGGCAATCAAATTCAAACAGAAAATCAGTTAAATAAATACATGGATCTGCTTTTGCCATTCTCACATCACAAAGATGATTAAATCACAGAAGACTGGACATCATCATAGCAAGAAAGAATGCCTCACAAAAAAGGGGAAAAGAATTATGAACAATCCCGCATGCGTAAGAATGCCTTTCAAGGAGGGCTGAATACTGAACGAACCCTTGCAGCCCTCGCAGTAAAGCTTCATGTATTGTACCTCCACTCATGGACTGTCAGCATTATGCCTTGCCAATTCATAATTAACATCTGCTGTAGCCAAAGAACCCAATGCCAGATGCAAACTGCTGAGGTCTGTTTCAATTGTGGCACCACAAGTGCAGAAAATGATTTTCCGCTGAGAGGGAGAAAGTTTCAGAACATGCTCTACAGAATGATTCACTTAGAAGTCATGCATGCCATTATTTAGCTAGGATTTTTTTTTTCTGTAGTTATCTGAAAAGTAGGGATATGGAGTCATCTGGTGAGAAAACTCCAGACTCTCATGCTTTTGTCACCACCACCTCAGTGGCCTGCCTTTGAGTCTTCATCTTCACTTGACACCTTAATTCAGAGAGGTTGTGTTGCCTATGTCTTACCCAGAGGAAAGACTTCAACTCCAGTTGGCCTGTTTGGCTGTTCATGAAGAATTCTTTTAGGATCACCTGCAAAGCTTTTTAGATGTTGATGTGTAAACCCAAGAATCAGATGTAAGAAAATAACCTGGAGTTCTCTGGTCAAAAACATCCTCATATCCAGTAAATTAGGAGGTGAATTTAAGGGTAAAAAGAACCACAACCTCCTCCAAAATTAAAATTCACTGTGGTATCTGCAAGCTAAGCTGTGTGTGTGCATACAAAATTAACACTGTCTGTGAAAATAAATAGCCTTGGCAGCAACACTCCAGAGCTAGAGCATAATTGGCCTGCATTTTACTCACCCTTTTTTTCCTTGTAATTTCTTTGTGCTGTTTTTTTTTATGTAAAGAAATCCTCATTTGAGGGATTTATAGCCTTTCAGGGAGGAAATTAAAGATTCAGTGTCTCTTCATCACTCACAAAGAGCAAGATTTGATTTTTTAAATTTTGTTGTTATTTGTGACTGCAGTTTATCTGCATATCTTCGGACAATATTAGCTCTTCTTGCATGAGAGTTTGAAATACAGCAACCAGTGTGTGCGATGGGATGGAGTTAAAATAGGACGCCTTTTCTTTTCCCTCGAAGGCATATTAGAGCATGGTGATCACTGAACATCATAGAGACAGTCCATATTTGTACCTTCCCCCTCACACTTGTGTGGATCAGCCTGATGAAAGATCCAGATTTAGGTTCATAGCATTCCTTGCCCTACTCCTCTTAACACCTGATAAAAATAAAACTCAGGCAACCGATTATGAATAATCCAGCCCCCCCAGGGCCCCCCCCCCACCCCCAGACATTACATTGAAACTTCAAAAAAGCATTTTCTAAAGGGGCCTTAAAGAGCAGGATGAGAGGTTATTCATTACCTCCTGTGAACTGGACTGTGTTAAGTGCCTGGTCCTCAAATAGATCTGATCCTGCAAGAGGGGGAAGGCCTGGATCCCACAATGGGCTCAGTGTGGCAGCCCCCCTTGCCTACATAGAATCCCATTGACAGCATTCAAACAGTCTCGCCCACTGATGGGTGTTTAAAGGTCTACACTGGCCATGAGTTTTTTTCCAAGAATAGCTACGGTTATTCATCCTAAATGGCCCAGAAAGCCTGGAGAAAGCTCACGTATTTTTGTTGAATATGATGCACACAAACATGAGCTCACAAGGGTTAGCTGCAGATTTGAGGAGGGAAAGATCTTAAGTGTAGGTTTCTTCTATATGTTTAGATCCATTTTCTAGGAAAACTTTGAGAATTAATCCTGTCTCTGAGGATTGCAGCAAATGTTTCCATTTCACTTCCAATGAGAAGTACTAAAGGTAAATCGACCCCTGGGTAAATGACATAATCCTCCCCAGTGCCAAAACATTGTCTGAGGAATTCCTCAGTTTTATATTAACCTGCTGTAATTCTTTTAGATGTCCCTTAGCTCTCATACCACTCCCCCAGGCACATGAAACCTGGCTATTCTACTGGATTCAAATGTTGGGACTGCACAGAGGGCAAAAAAGAATTTCATAGGGAAAAGGAGAAGGTATGTTATGAAAACACACCAAAACAGTTTTTCCAATATAAATAGCTTACAGATTGTCACTGTCTCTTTGCTGTAAAAGCTTCATGCAAAAAGAAGATAACTGCTCTTCTGACCTTGTTCACCATGGCTAAATTTCTCTTCTAGTTCATTTTGCCTCATCATTCTGGGACAGCCATCCAACATTTCACCAATGGACCTTTCACTTCTCATTTGAAAAATCTAATTAGCAGAAGAACGTTTCTTTGGTTTAAATTCAACTAGACTTGAATCTGCTTGATGCAGACTTATACTTTCAATATAATACACCTCTCTGGGCATATATATCTGTTTCATGCAGCAGCATCCCAAAATGCCACAGTGATAAGGATTTCTAGTAGCAGTACTCTTACAAGTTAAATTCAAAAGCAGTTTTCTTAGAGACACTCTGAAAAAGACCTAAGACCCTGAAGTACAGAATAACACCCTAGCCAAGAGACAAAGGGAAATCATTGCTTCTCCTAAAGAAGCCATACAGAGTGCATTCAAAATATCTTCCATAGGTTATCAGTTTTGTGGCTTGAAGAAGTATGCAAAAGGCTTTAGTGGTAGGTGCAATGAAGTTATGTTTGAGGAATATTATGATCACCTGAATAATTTCAGAGAGAATAGGGAAGAAAAGACTCTGATACCTCAAGAATATATTTAAGTTCATTAAATAAACCAGTTAGCCCATGGGAAACTACACTTGATTGTTGAATTTCTGAAAGATATTAGACAAGGTCTCTCACCAAAGTATGGAGAAGAAGTTAAACTGCCACAGAGCAAGAGGAAAGGTTTTTCCAGGGAGGAGGAAGACATACTCAGGTTTCTCTGTTGGAGAACATCAGGTGCTCTGGTAGAGTCGGTTCTGGGAGGCACACTATTCAACAAATTCCTAAAACTGTAGAAAGACAGGTGGGTAGTAAAGCAATGAAATTGTTGAGGATTGTAAGAATAAAGGACAGCTGGGAAGAACTGCACAAACTTCAGAAGATAGTAACTGGGTAAAGAAATGGCAAGATGAAATCTACAAGGAGTAGAGACAGGAAAACCAGGCATCGGTTGTGTATTATGTACATGATGGAGACTTGTAACAATTCACAACTACTCAGGAAAGAGGTTTTGAAGTTAAAAATGTGTACAAATATGTATCAGCTAAGAAAGACAGATCATGTTACATAAAATAAGAGAAAAAAGGGAGAGAATAAAAAGAAGAATGCTCCACTGCTGCAGATACGAAATGGATATCACTGTGCAGTTCTAATTCTGCCCTACTTGAAATATTACAGAGGACCTAGAAAAGCTGTGGAAAAGGCAACAAAGGTGATCTGTGCTAAGGTACAGCTGCCACCTCAGGGATGATCAAGGAGGCAGATTCTTCAGACCTGATTGCAGGGTGGCATGCTACAGGCTAATGAAATCATTAGTGACAAAAATGAGGTAAATAGGGAAAGATTGTTTATTGCCTTTTTATAACCCTAAAAACTAAAAAGCCATCTAAAGATAAAAGCAAGCAGCAGTTTCAGATAATTAAGGGGAAATACTTTTTCATTTATCATATTCTTAGGCCATAGGACTGTGCTATGCCCAAAAATACCTATGTTATTTTGGAGTTCAAATTTATGGAGCAGCTGCAACTGTAAGAGCCTGTCAGGGAAGCATCACTACATGTTTTCCTCTCCTAAAACTCTCCCTGGGCACTTATTGTTGACCAGTGTCAGACACTAATAGATCTGGCTTCTATATGTGAAGTTAAACAAAAAATGAACTAGAGCTACAGGAGAGCTGGGACTTAATGCTGTGAGCCAGCATTTTGGAACACAAGAGAAAAAAGCAGACATTTGAACAGTAAATAAAACAATGCATTGAAACAGAGGCCAAAGGGAAGTTCCTAAGAGGCATGAAATCAAAATAAAGTGTGGACAAAACTCCAAGCTAGCTGAGGAAAACACCTTTCTCCATGATGTGCCAACAGGCTTCAGCATTCAGCTGTCAAGGCCATGAACTTAGCAAGAGTTAAAAATGAACCAAATATTCATGTGGATAAATCACTGTTAATGATGATAACTTTGGATGGGACATGGAAGCTCACACTTCTGAGGTTAAGCCTATCCTTAGAGGTCAACTCTAATGAGGGAGGCAAGTCATCCAAAGCCTGCTGATGCAGGATTCTCATACCTTCACTTCTCATCAGGCAGGACACAAACACTCATAGTTCCTTGGACCAAATCACCAGCTCTACAATGGGAGCAATTCTGTAGCTTTTTTTAAAAAGGTTTTGCACCAGTTGTAGTTTCCAAACTGATTTATTATGTGCTTCTTCTTGTTTTTAGTAAGAATTATTAAAAATATTTATGATGTCTTAATGTCTTTTCTGTTCTTTGGAAAATCTAAAAGTGGGAGAAGTGTGGAGGCTCCAAGTGTGTTGTCTGTGATCATTTGCCTGGGCCAGGAATTTGATTTATTTGCTATGTCACCACATTCTTGATAATAATTATAATAACCAACCTGTGAGAAAGGGATGGTAGTGTTCAGCCATATCAAAAAGGAAATCACAGAAAAAAAACAAGGTCAAAGTGATAAAGCATGGAGCTATTACCCAGTGCCTACAGAGCAAGCACAGTTATGGTACTCATAGAAGGAACTTTAATGATAACAGAAAACAGCACCAAATGAATCCATCCAATTAACAAAGATCACACTTAAAATATTACCTGGAAAAGACTAAATAGCCTATTGAGTCTGTCACATATAAGCACTAGCCTGGATTATGATTCCTGGGCAGTCAATAAACCCCCCAACAAAGTTTCATCAGGCTGGGAATGATGAAAATTATTTTCAAGCACAGCTTAATTTAACCACAAACCATTTGTTTTCATAAAGTTGAAGTCCGTCTGAATCCAGAAATGTTTTCAGGTTAGAAATTAAAACAAAATCGATCTCTCCAGAAAGTAGTGCATGAAAAGACTTTTTTGTCTCAGCAACACTGTATCATTCTGTGACATGAACTGAAAAAGGAGGCAAAATAAATCCTATTAATATATTTGCATGTATAAAAAATGGAAAAACTGAATACAGTAAACCTAAGTAATAAAAAATGTTTTCGTATTTTAAAGTGTTTCAAAAACCACAGTTGCAAAAACCAGAGTTTCAAAAAACACTGGTAAGAACAGACATAATTCACACCTTTTTTTTTTTCCCCCACAGATGTGAAACACTTAAACCTACTGATTTAGTCGATGGTGTGACCTGTTGACCCAAAGCTATCATATTTCATTATCCTCAAATTGGAGGCACTTTGACTCCGTGGCAGGAGACACCTGCATCGCCCCCACCAATACCACCCAGCCAAGGGTTGGGCTGGGAGCATGAATTCGCAGATATGGGTGAAGAAAGGAGGACATGAGTAACTCAGGCAGGACACGGCAACAGCAGGGAGGTGGAGATTTCCTAGGAAGGACTATGGAAAGACACCTAAGGAGTACTAAACTTCTGGTCCTTGTTCCCCACCCTTTCCCAAGTTATCACACTTGTTAACTTCATAAAGGTGGCAGGAGGATTCACTAACATCTGTGAAGTATTTTAAAATTACGTAATGTTATTAAATGTGCATTGTACATGCCAAAATTAAATCCTGCAACTCTGGCTTGCCCAAATGGTTCAGATAAAGCCAATGGGAACAATAATATATGGGTGAACAGGGAAAAAATTCTCTTAAGGAATAACATGGAGCAAACTCCAAGGCATTCATTGTGAGAAGGGAAAATTCATATTTTATTCATTTTATGACAACTATTTCACAAAGCTGCCCTCACTTGCTTACCCCCAAGGGGTTATACCCTTTCCAGCAATAATGGTTCTTGCCACTTGCATCAGCCGTTTTAGTCTCAAGCTCTGTTCTTGTCAAAGTTAAAAGAAATTTCACAGGGTCCTCCCAGGGCAGGCTCCCCAGCCTGGCTGTCATTGACATTTTGTGCAATCAATCTTATTTCCATCATTGAAGAGAGGAACTGGGTAACCTTCTGTGCACATAGTTATCAAAATAAGCATTTATAAATGAATATACAAAGGACTTATTTAAAAGCAACACAAAGAGGACTTGAGAGGGTGCTGGACTTTATGACCCCAGTACACAGCTAAAGAGGATGGACAAAGGAGTGGGAGGAGATATGAAAGAGTTAAAAATTTGTAAGGATAGAGTTTTAAGAAGTTATTTGGCATGGCAATTAACATGAAAGGCACACCCAGAAAGTCCCTTTTCTTGGATGAAAACCTGTCCTGTTTAAGGAAGGCTTGTGATTCAGTATTTGTCCTTAACCCATCCTGCTGCAGTCGGAGATGCTTCTCTCCCTCACCCCCCTTCATGCCACTGGCCCTCACCACCTCTCTCATGCTAAGGTGGCTCAGTGGAATTGATCCAGCTGAAAACCCCCATTGTTTTCTGGTTTACTCATCAGCCAGCTCAGTTTTCAGACCCATCTTCCTCCATAGTTGTTGGTGGCACAAGGTGCTGCAGGCAAGGAAGGAGCTAAACCATAAACAAGGAAGGGACAGAAAGGGGGAAGACTGATCTACAGTACCAGGTGAACTGATTTACTAGGAATTTCAAGAGAGATCCTTTCCCACTCAAAAAAATGCAACAAACCAAGAGTAAAATGATGAAACTTCACAACCTTGCTAACTTGCTGACCTCAATAGCAATTTACAACACAGCTTGCAAAGGTATATTTGGCTCCCAAAAGTGCAGCTTAAAAATATGTAGAGACGCCTATGTTCCCACATTCCTAGCTCCTACCTTTTTAGAGAGTGAGCAGGATAACTCCACTTGGATTTATACTACAGTAGTAGAATCAAAAACCCTACAAGAGTAACAAGAAAGTAGGTTTTAAGCAAGTGTCTTACTAAGTGCCTGTTTAACCTAGTTCTGGTGGGAATACACTGCATGAAGCCTTTGTGAACACTTCGTTCAGCACTGGTGAGAGTCCTCTGTAAAGCTTCAAGCTCCTCTTGATGCTGAAATACCAGTGTAAGCTCTGAGATGAGCATCTCTTAACCTAGCATAAAAGCAGAAATATATCAGCAGAGCAAAAGGAGATTATTGCCAGTCTTAGTGGGCTCAATAGATTTCAGTACATTGAAAGAACAAGTTAAAGTTAATTGCATATTTAAAATAAACCTATATTATCTCCAACATAAAACTTACTATGTCCTATATTTAAAAAGTTGTTTACTAATTAATTAATTAAGTTATTTACTAATTGATTAATCTCTCCTTCTCCTTAGTTATTTTTTTGTTATTGTTTTGATTTGTTAGTTTTTAATTTGCCAAACTAGAAAGTTGAAGAATAGCACCAGGAATCATGTTAAAATATGGTAGGAGCAGACCTGCTGTTGAAATTTGGACTAAAACCTAATGAAAACCACGGCATCTTCAGAACCAAACATGTCTGCACACATCTCTAGTGACAGGCTGGAGGCAGGAATAAATTCTTACATTAAAAGAAAAGAAAAAAGAATTATAAAGTTTTTGAAAGTTGTAAGTTGAAAAACCTTATCATTCAAATAATCGCCCCTCCTATATTCTCTGGCATTCTCCAGGCTCTACAACTTTAGTCCAAGTCTGAAATGGTTTAGATTGTAATGAAGGCCTTGCTGAAATAAAATAATTTTAATTGCCTGGTTTTGTATGTGACTAGGAAGACTTTAGACTCTTCCCAATGAAGATACAAAGAGGGAAAAAATCACTCTGTTAAATATTTTTGGCTGTCAATGGTACATTTCCTTTTTACTTTAGCTTCGTTTCTGATTTCATTTTCACAGTTCACACACACCAGCTATTCACACAATGAATACACTAGGTTGAAGGTGGGTTTTTATACTTTTGCTGCTAGGTTTTTAGTTTCATGAAAATAACCTGCTATATTCAAGATCTTATTTTCAGAGTCTATATAAAAATCAAATAATTACATTTTAAAACATTTTTGCTCTGGCAGAGATAAAAAGGGTTCAGACTTCAAGGCTTTCTGTAAACATAATATAGAATTGAGCTTTGCAAATGTAAAATGAATGGAACAATGCAGTTAATGATAATACAGCAACTACAACATATGATCAGTTTATATCCGTTTTCATTCTTGCACCATTTGACAATCATTTTCTCCATTCCTTGTGACTCCATGGAAAAATATTAAGAGGGGTTTACAGCACTTGAACAGTCTTTGAAACCTTGTTAAAGCCTTCCACACATTAAAGGATATTTTCATTTCCCATTTACAAAGAAGCTGTGATCACTGACAACATCACAAAATTTTTTGAAGATACTTAGAGCTTGTGGGTAACCAAAAACCTGTGTTTTTGCAGAAGAATTTGACAAAACCAGAGTGGGACAGCTTGAAACACCTCGAGCACAAGCAATTTATTTGCATCTGAAGGAGGTAATGTCGCATACCTTTATGACTCTCGAGTGCTTTTTTCTTTCCAACCCCAGGAAGGACATGGGAATCTCATGAGCTTAGACAAGGCCAAGGGCAAAGTCCTGAACTTGGAGCACGCAATTCTCAGTATCAATACAGTCTGGGGGATGAAAGAATTGAGATCAGGCCCACTGAGAAGGACTTGGGGGCACTGCTGGATGAAAAACTGCCCATGATTTGGCATGTGCACTCATCACATCCTGGGCTACATCCAAAGCAGTGTGGCCAGCAGGTCAAGGGAGGTGATTCTGTCCCTCTACTCCACTGTCATGAGACCCCACCTGCATCCAGCTCTGGGGTCCTCAGCACAAGAAAGACATGGACCTGTTAGAATGGGTCCGGAGGAGGCTGATTAGAGGGTGAACATAGGAATGTTTCATGTCTCCTGTGAAGACAGTCTGAGAGAACTGGGGTTGTTCAGCCTGGAGAAGAAAAGGGGAAATGACTGCAGCCTTTCAGTACAGTAAGGGGGGCTTGTAAGTAAGACAGGGACAATCTTTGTAGTAGGGCCTGTTGCAATAGGACAGAGAGTAAGGGCTTTAAACTAAGAAAAGATTGATTTAGTTTAGCTATAAGGAAGAAGATTTTGACAATGAGGGCAGTAAAATACTGGAACAAGTTGCCCAGAGAGGTGGTTAGATGTGCCATCCCTGGAAATATTTAAGGTCAGGTTAAAACAGGGCTCTGAGCTATTTGATCTAGTTAAAGATGTCCCTTCTCCTTGCAGGGGGGCTGCATTAGCTGACCTTCAAATCCTATGATTCTGTGAATGATTCTGCGATTTCACTTCAGCGGATTTAGGGATTTTTCGCAACAGCAGCGCCATCCCCGTGGGGCTGCAATCGCCGCCGCGGCCGCTGGGTGGCGCTGGATGCCCGCGGGAGCGCCCCGCATCCCGCACATGCCAGCGGCTTTCCCGGGAGCCAGGGTTCACGGCCGTCTCAGCTCCTTCCAAGGGCCCTGGACACCCTGCAAACGCTCTCTTCCCGTCCCGGGAAGCTTTGGTTCGCTCGAGAGAGCAGAGCGTGGCCATGGACAGGTACCGCTGCTTTCGTGCGTGCTTGGTGGTTCCAGTGTGGCTGAGACAATCCTCTTCCAGGTCAAAAAAGAAACTTTATCTAGACACAAATACCGTCTGGAATACCATAAGCAAAGATGTTCTTATATAGCAATCACTGAAATATATCATAATGTAGACACATATGCTTTTTTTTTTCTTTCCCAAAGTTTTTTCAATTTCTTCACTTATATAATCGGCATTGCTCCTTAATCGCAAAGAAACTCTTTTCTTTTAATAACTACCAATCTTAACAAGCCAAGAACCTTCAGTTATTTTAACCACTGCTAAATCTGGAAAGACAGCTCACTTGTAAGCACACAGTGTCACTGTTGCAATCACAAGCAGAAACACTGAGTATGCTATGTGAGCCCCGGAGGGGTCAATAGGGCTCCGCAGGTATTTTCAGCTTGCAGAAATCTTATAACTAGTGATAGATGAGCTGGAAAAACACAGCTGCTACCTCAAACACAGCTGAATCCTGAGACCAGAAGTTACCAAAACCATCTTTCTACTTCTAGACTGACCTTAGAAATGATCAGAGAAAGCTGAACATAAAAGTAATGTACCTCCTTTCAAGCCTTCTAAAACAGGCCAATGAGTCTTATTACAGCTTGTTCACTTTTACCAAAATTACTTTAAAACCTTAACACACTGAGGACATTTTTCTCAAAATCACATAATGTTCTTTCACACTTCTGGAGCAGTAAGCAATTTCTATAAGCTTGACCACGCTGTGGCTCAAGTGAGGGCTGCTGGTTTTTTCTGCCAGAAGCAACACACTAGGGGAAAAAAGTGAACTATATAAGGGAGATGTTGGATTAGCAGCCAGTGAACTGTTGTAATGATCCATTGCAGCAGCTCTGTGGCCTTGCTATCTTGAGCCATTAATCACCAAAGTTTCAGCATCCTCTCTAGCAGAGGTCAGTCAGCTGATGCTTAAAACACCATATAATCATACTGTGCAGGCTTGTGCTTCAGGGCTGAAATTTGGGATTATGGTTCAAGACAATCCATTCAGGCTGTGGAAGCCTTCGCGCTTTTTTTTTTTTTTTTTCCTTACTGCAGAATGCATTTATTTGTCTGCAAACCAAACCAGAAGAAGCACAGACACACTGTGACCATATCACTGATTTTGGCTTCCTCTCCATCTCTGGACATTGAGACTGTGAGCTGCACTTCAGTGAAGCTGAGTATTTGAAAGCCAAATTGTCTCACACGGGCCCTGTCTGCAATTCAAGAATGGTCCTAAGACTTCTTTTCAGTTTTCCACTCCAAAGACAGCAGCAGGACTTTTCCTCTTGAGATCATATTAGAGCTGGAGTTGGTGGGGTTGCAAGCAAATATACTTAAAATGCATTCATGTGATTTAGTTTCTGTGCAATTCCCCCCCTACCATGCACTCTCTGCAAAAAGGGCTGTAATTAGTACTCCTCAGTGCACTGTGGATATCTTTATTTAATTAGTGTTGTTAAATTACATGGCAAAAAAGCAACTCCTCCTCTCCTTTCATGTCCATGAAGGCTCCCACAGACAGCAGAACCAGTATCTTCCTGGGAAGCAAAGTTTTATAACATCAGGCAGGAATTGCATATTCCTTAACATACTACAGACAGGCTCGACAGGCTCTGTGTGTGACTGGAGACAGGAGCAAGGGCCTGAGGAGGGCAAACTGCAGCTCTTAGAGTCAGGGCCCAAACGCTGTTGATTTCTTTCAGACCATTGCTGGATCACTACTGGCTTGAACAAGGATCATATTTTGCCCTATTTCTGTCCTCACTACATTTATTTCCAAACACTAAGTTTGGGCAAGGTCCAGAGGAGTCATTGTTTGGCTGCCCAATTAGCACAACAACAGGAGACCTACTACTCAAAACGATAAGTAGGAAGTAACTTTTGGGCACATTTTAAGATTTCATTATCTTAAAGCTTTATCTCTCACTAACACATCCCAATTTCAGAAAGAAGCAGATTCCAGTACTTCATCAATGTTACCAGCTTCCTTGGTACACAGATTAAATTACTGTCTTGCAAGTATTTCACTACTGAAGCTGAATTTTTCATTACTGTTTTTTCCTTTACATCAAACTGACCTTCTCTAAGAGCTATACATCTTTCCCTGGTTTAGAAGTACTGGTTCCACTCCAGCACATAAGAGTAGTTTTATTCTGCAACAAAATTGTACAGTGCAAGGAAATGAGAGGGGGGTCTTCTCCATCTGGCAGATGATCCTTAGAAGTGGAAAAGAAGATGTGCAGGCTTATGCTATTAAGCTTTTTGAGTTCAAATGAGATCCAGCTGTTTGGGATCCACAGCATTCTTGCAGTTTAACTGTTCACAGTATGTATATTTTCAATCCCCTTATTTTTGTTTTCTTTAATTGTTGGGGCCTGAGATCATAAACGCCTCAGTCTTTCAAACATGAAGTGCAGCTCTTGGTAATTTGTTCTAATCAACTGCAGTAAGAAATGTCTGCTCCATAAGCTTGAATGCTTTTTCTCTCCCTTGACAACAGGACAGACTTCTTACAAAAAAAATAAACATCTGGTTTGAGTTGAACATCAAATTGCAGTTGCTTTAAGTGCCAACTATTAAATTACCTCAAATGTTTTATGTTTGAACATGATTTTTCAAGACAGCTAAATTTTTTAACTGTAGCACAAATGTACAGTTAAAATTGCTTTAGAAGGTTAAATCCCTTGAACACAGGGAGTTTTTTTACATCATGTGTAGTTTGGTCACTCTTCTTACTTTCCATTTACAGAAATTATTATTGAGACAGGTTTTTATGCAACCAAATATGCCTCATCAGGAAGAAAAGCTCTATCTAGAACTCAGGGACTTAATTCTGAACTCTGGAACATAGGAAGGACTGTCAAGACTGTCCAGAACTTACTGTGTCATGCAAAAAAAACATATGGACCAAGATTACAGCCTGAGTTTTCATCAGGAAGCTAAGCATTAATATATGAGATTTCCCTCATGTGAAAAAAGCCAACCCTCTTTCCTTATTTAGCATTATTTTCTGGAGATGAGTTTTACAGTCTGATTTGCATGACAGCATTTCAGATTTACAGCTTTACATTAATGTTGCTATTTTCCTGAAACTACCTGGTTCTTGATCCACCACATTTTTGCAAAAGAGATTTTTCTTTTAATATTTTTCTTTTTTTCTCTAAGTAGGTTTTCAGTTCTCTCAGAGGAATTTTTAAGATAGAGAACAGTACAATTTGAACTATTGAAAGCAAATTAAAATGAACAGCAAATTTGCTGTTTTGCTAATGCTTGCAATTTCTGTCTGACTGGAATTGACAGTGTTGCTGAGACTTTTTTATGATGTTTCAGGGAGAGGAAAAAAATGTTTTATTCATTGTGAGAGGGCTCTAAAAGGGCACCAGGGAAGTGTAAATGAAAACCATTTTCATATTCCCTTTAGTATTACTGCAAAACCCTTCTCCAAACCATAACAGAGTAACTACAAGTGCCGACCAATAATAGCATTGTTTACTTCTTCCCTGATCAAAGTGAAACCACAAGGAGAATTAACAGGAAAAAAATAAAAATTAAAGCACAGATTACTGCAGCTGGGCAAATTACTGGCAATTACTCTGGTGACTTCTAAATTGGATGTGACCCAGTGTCAATGGTTGTCTATGCTTGTGTTTTCACCAGAGGTGATTGTAATTGTTGTGATGATAAAGTTACTCCAAGGAGAAATTAGTAATTACGAAGGTGAGGCCACCTGATTAATGTTTCCATATTATTTAGATGGCTATTCATAATACTGACTGGCTTTATCTAGAATATCTGAATTCTGTAACACAGATCAACTCCCAGATTCACTGAAAAACACATTGAAACCTTGATCATAATAAAAATCTGATGATTGTTTCAGGTACTGCATGGGAAAAACAGTGACTGTTTGTGGACTGTAGATAGATAGGAAGAATTACTTAATTTACCAACTGCATTTTGCTGAAAGTGACCTGAACAGGTTCAAGGGACACAGGCCCAAGTTATCTTTGAAATCCATCATAGACAACAAAGAGCACATTTTCATTCTGAAAAAAATCTAACCCAAACCTGACTAACCAATCCTACTATTGCTAGACATTCAGAGTGTCTGGAAAATGGATGCACTTGATTTTCTTTCACTGAACTTTATCAGCAGATATATTCTGGTGTATGTGATAAGGGAAAAAAAGACATCACATGTCTTCAACTAGCAGTTCTTGTAGCTTGATGAAAATGGCTTCAGTTACCACTTAAATAATGCAAATGGATAAGGATGAAAAATAAGTCACAAAATCACAAGAGGTGAAATGGTGAAATTGGAAGAGACCACTGAGGTTTTGTGGCCCAACACCCTTCTCAAGCAGGGACACCTAGAGCCACTTGCCCAGGACTGTGTCTAGATGACTTTGAAGTCAATTTCTCACTAACTCTGTTCTCTAAATTCTCTAGTCTGATGAAATTATTTCAGTTTATGTTACTTTTTAGCAAAACCTGCTAATAGAAATTTGCTGACAGAAAATGTGATAAAGGCTTTCGTTTCCTTCAATGCACTGAAAGAGGTGACCCTGTTATTTAGGTTCGAGAGGAAAACTGGATCAGAAAGTAACATGTAAATTGTTGCCAGAAAAACAACAAAACTTGCAAGAAAAATATTAAATTATATGTCCGGAGGCAATGCCCTTTCTCATCAGAAGTGCCAGAGGGCTTTTAGGTGAAGAAGAAGAGCTGAAGAAGAGCTGAGAGAGCTGAAGAAGCATTCTGGGATGTAGTGACTAGCATGGAGTACTCAAATGGAATGCAGTCAATACTGTGTGCATCTACATATCCTATCAAACAGATATATTCCCAAAAAACCTACTCAATTACCTAAGAAATTTTTTTAGAAAAGGTGTTTATTACTTTCCTTCCACTTTTTCCCCAAAATTCACCTATCTGGTTAATGCTAACAGTAAAAAGCCAGAAGAACCAACAACCTTCAGCTATTTTCAGCTGAGATACAGTACCGTTTTTGAAAACTGCTGAAGAAAGCCCCAGCTTCCTCAAGCAGCTTTCTTTCAACCTAATGCATGAGGCTGGACAGGCCCTAAGGATCTGAGGTATGTTACCCTGTTTAAATGTTCTCCAGTTGAAATTATTTGCGGAAATCTATTTCAGTTGAACTTACGACATAATAATGGAATTGCAATCAATATCAGAACAGGATTACTTCATTACTTTACCACCCAAGAGTCTCCAGTCAGTCTTTAAACCAAACATCATCTACTGAACTTCATATGCCTCCAGCAACAGGGAGGGTGAAACCAAACCTAAGGAAACTGTTTTTTCTGTGTCTGTGAAAGTAGTTAGAGACTGAAAATTATTAATTTCAGAATAAATATACTTCCAAATTTTATGAAGGAGATATATAAACTCATTCACCAATTCCAATAAGGATATTTGAACAAAGAAGAAAAAGAAATAAAGGTACTTTTGTATTGGAAAAGGGAATCAAAGGAAAACAGGAAGAAAAGGGTCAAAGAAAACTAGCTGCCTTAGAAATGTACCACTGTTTTCTGGAGAAGCCATGCACAGTGATAAAAGGCCTGGAGGCATAGAAGATGCAGACTACTAGGGCAACTCAAGCGGAGAATACATGTGCCAAGGTTTTTTGTGTCATTCTGTTTTGTATATACATTATCAAATTACTTACTGGCTTGTTTATAATCTTAATACATCAACTCTGTAATTATGTGCGACAACATCAAAATTCTGAGGAGGTAAACTGTGCATCCCCAAGGATGAACTCGTGAGGAAACATGCTTGAACTAAGACTTTCAAAGGGGTTTAAATGAGTTGATTTTTAAGCTTCACATCTCTTTTGAAGGAAGGAGAAGAGAAGCTGTGCTCAGGAGAGGGGTCAAAGTTACCATGAGAAAATCTGTCAAGAGAGATGCTGAGAATCTTCACAACATAATTAATCCACTTTTTTCTGCAATATAACATAAAAGGTTAATGAACACTCAGCCAGAAAGAACACTGTAAGGGCTCTAACAGATGTGAGGGAACAGTGTCAGTAAGAAGGATTTAAGAGAAAAAATAGAAGGAAAAAAGGGTGAGCATAAAAAGAGAAGGAAAAAGAAAGAAGCAGAAAAAGCAAAAACTATACAAAGCCAAAAGAGCATAAGGGTTGTGTTTTATGAAATGTATGTATGTTTGTGCTCCCTTCTCTCTATCCCTAGTTCCAAAAATTCAGCTACTATTTTGGACATCCAGTACAGTGTTCTCCTTCAGTCAGCATCTCTGGCCTTACAGAGTCTGTAGGGGTTTGGACCCTTATCAAACTCTGAGTAGAATGTTTTTGGAGTAGAAAAGAAGGGAGATTCAAGGAGGACAGGTACATGCAGGAAGTCTGCACAGTGCCTGCAGTGAGTAGCCTAACTGTTTAACTAGATGATTAAATAACTGTGTGCCTTATGCTCTTCTTAGGGCTGAGCTCGCCATATGCTCCAGGGGCATACACCACTGCCAGTCACACTCTTGGTCTAGGAAACTCCTTCTCCTGAGGCCAAATCTTCACCCAAGAGCTTTTCTACCAATCTGGGCAAGTCAGCTGCAGCAGGGAATTTCTCCACACCCTGCACATTGTAGTGAGATCTCATGGGAGAACAGAGATCAGATTCATACTAGACCACCACCTACAGGATTCAATTACCTTCTTGGTTTGTGGCTGAACTAATAATTGAGTTTAATTCTATGTACCTGCCCACATATCATCATCTTTCTTATCAGTAGAAGAGAACTCCATGACAGTACACCTTCACTTGTTAAAAATTATCCTACAGCATCCAGCCAACAGCAGCATCACCCTGATGGGAGCTTACAGTTAGACCTCATGCAGCAATGCAAGTTTCCCATCACTTTCAGCAGCTTTAAAGAAATTGCTTTTATTTCCAAGAAATGTGATATTTGCCATTACTTGTAATTTGACAGCATCAACCCACAGCTGCAAGTGTCATGCCAAGAGCCTGGGAAAGTGAGTGCGACATATGGCAACCTGTTCAGGCAGAAAGAGAGAAGCAGAAATGCTGCATGGCAAAGATGAAACTTGGCTGTGGAACCTCTCCTTCCAGCTCCCCCAGAGCCAAGAAGAGTCTGTGGTCCTATTTAAACTGCCTTTGGATCTGCTTACTGCTATGGTATTTTGCTGCAAGAGGCAGCAGACTACAATGTGGATGGACCCTAGTTTTTCAAGAAAATTCTGTCCTCAGTGGACTCTGAACACTCAGTGCACAGATGGGCAAGAGGGGTTATGGGGTGGTGAGGGAGTTGAAACACTCATATTCCTTTCTTCTGAAAAAGCCCAAGCAAACAGGAAAATCTGTCTCCTGACTGTTTGACAGAGATGGAAGAATGAAACAATTCAGCTGGCCAAAACAACCCTATGAGCACTTTTGGCCTTGAATTTTCATAACCCAGTCAAAAGCTCTGAATGCTGCTACCCTTGCTTTCCTCACCAAGCCCTTGTTTGGCCATTATTCTTGGGGTCGCTGAAGCTTTGTCTCCAGGCAAAATGTCCCTTTTCTTGCATTCCCATCCCTGCCTACTGGCCACACAACTGGTCTGGAAGCTGCAGTTTGTCTTCTGGGCTTCTTGCCCACACACGGCTGTGGTGGAAATCTCAATGTCCTTGTGTCTTCCCACTATTCTTGCAGCTGCTTCCCTCTGGAAGGAGGAGGAAGGGTATTCATGGCATCCCATCCAGTTGGGAAAAGCCTGCAGATGTTAAGCCCTTGCACACAGGGAAGGACTCTGAGATCTGAGTGTGCTTGGACAGAAGGCAGGAGCACAGAGAGAGGCACCTTGGAGGCAGACTGCAACAGGTAGAGAATCACGTGTGGTATTGAACAATCAGCTTGAGCAAACCAAACCAAACTATCCCTAGTTTGCACAGAAGGTCTAAGATTTAACCTCCTTAAGTGAGTCCTTGGTGTATAGACATACTGCATAATAATGCAAATCATTATAACAGGTAAACACTTGCATTCATCCTCCCTTCCCTGAGGAGGAATTTATCCATTTATCCATTCACCTTTTAGAGTGGGATGTCCTTTGATCATAGATCTATAATTTGCTTAGTAGAGCTGATTATTTCTATTGTTTGTGCATTGTCAGATGCAAATAAACATCCCAGTTACCTTGCCAACAAGCAGCAAGCAGCAGCAATGTATATTATCAGTAGTGTTATTACCCAGCATGTTCTGGATGGACAGATGGAGGGGATGAGCATCCACCAGCAAACAGGACTGTAATTTTAACAGTATTCTGGTTTGTGCCAGCTTAACCTTACTGGGAAACTACAATTTGTTTCCCTCCCCCTTTGTTGCTTAGCACATTGACAAACAAGGGAGACACAGGGAACTTTGAAATCCACACAGTGTTTTAAAGAAATATGTGAAAAAAATATTCAAACCCAGTATGCTTTACATGCAACAAGAACAGTGATACCAAAACTGCAGTACAGTGGGACATTCACCCCCTAAGAAATAGCTTTTGAAAGAAACCCATTTATTATAATGTTTTCTAGCCCTTTGTTTTTCTCCATCCTCTCAGTTATTATTACGACTTGAGATAGCCCTTGTCAGGACAATCTAGACAGTCTTCAAGAGCTGCCAAATTACAGAGACCTCAGGTTTTTCACAGTTAGTTGTTCTGTTCACTGCTGGACTCTTCTAAAGCAAACAAGATTGAATTAATATGTTTTTACTGTATCTGTTCCTCTGCTCTGCTGTTTCCCATGGCCTAGCAGAGGAAGTGTGATTGCCAAGTGTTTTCTCATTTTGTTTAATCTGATACAAAAGGTCACCTCAAGTATCCTTTTGGTATTTGCTCCAGAGCTGGATATAAGTGGTGGCAGCCCCAAGAAGAATTCATGTTGCTAAACTTCAGAAATATTTGGGTTTTTAGATACAAACAGATGTTTCCTTTTGGTAGCGTCATTTTCCGTGTGATATTCCAAGAAGTATAACGGGTGTAGCTGAATCACAGATAAATATTTTCTGGAAATCAATTAGTTTCACACACTGCTTCACCAATTATGAGAGTATAACTTCATAGTTATGTGAAAGAGATAAACAATTGATTTTTTAAATCAGACCCCTATTTAAATAGACCACCAATTCTTCTTAATATCCACAGCTAAATTTTGCAGCAGAAGCAGGAAAACAGAAAAACTGGCTCAAGTTCAGGTCTGATGTAGATCCATCAAAATTACCAAAACATGGGCTGCCTTTGGGTCAGCTGTACTACACCAGGTTGGCATAATGTATTTGCACCAATAAAACAAATAATTTTAGGAATAACTGTGTAATCTGGAGGATTCGTTAACAACTGTGCATTTATGCTTTCATCCTGTAGTTTAAATTTGGTTTTAATATATAATAAACATAGTTGTATCCAATGCTGTTCTCCAAAACAATCTCTTTTGCATTTAACTTCATGTAATTTTAAATGGATGGTTAATAAAGTCTTCCTGGATATACTGAGAGGGCTTCTGTCCCCTCAGGAAAATACATGCCATTCCGACCTTTTCAGATGCAAAGCATGTGCTCTTTGGAAGTTTGTATTTATGGGTCAGACATAATGACTTTACATGGAAAAGATGAGTCAGGAAAACTCCACTTACTTTTTCAGAAGAGTAAATTGACCATTTGAGGACACTAAAAGGGCAGAGGAATTATGAAACAAAGGTTGTTTAAAATGTTTCAGCATTGCAATTAAGCAGATAAAGCATCAACTCTAACCCCTGACTTCAAAACACACAGGTCACGACTCAGTTTTGGCAGCTCTGTTGTAATGACCCAGTTGCCTAATCCTGATATTTAAAGACCTAAACAGGCAAAGAAGGAGGCAATATGGACAAGGCCTATGTCCTGGGTTGACGGTGCCTCCTATCCCAATCGTGCAGCTTTATCTCTATGTACTGCACTGTTATGTCTGACAGCTGCCCCCCCTCCTCGGTGGGGTGTTTTGCCGCGGTGGGGCTACTTGCTCTTTTGCTTTGGTTGCTAGCTCGGCTTGGCTGCAGGCTTTGCTTTGCTTTACTGCTAGCTTTGCTTTACTTTGCTGCTGGCTTTGGGGTTTTTTTGCTTTTGCTTTTGTTTTTTTTCCCCTTTGCTGGTTTTTGCTGCTTTCGTTTTTTTTTCCCTTTTTTTTTCTCTCCCTTCCCCCCCCACCTCGAAGATCATTGGACCGGCTCCGGACCTGACCTGGGAATATCTGGGGGTCCTCGATGCCTGAAAACAGAAGCTCTGCACCCTCCCCTCACAGCAACTGCTTGAGTATTTTTCTTTTCCCTTGTGTTGGGGAGTGTCTTTGTTTATTTGTCAATAAATAGGTTTTTTCCACTTCTCCTCCGAGGAATTCCTTCTCAAACCCAGAGCTGGGGGGGGAAGGGGTGGTGGAGGTTTGTTTTCTGGGGGGCTCCTTCTGGAGACCTTCCCCTAATTTGTCCTAAACCAGGACAGCCTATTATACGGCAGAAAAAAAACCAAACCAAAACCCAAGAAGCAAATCAACTTCCAAAGGCCTCTGAGAAATGCAGGCTGACGCCAGCAGTGCACAGAGGGGTGGCATGGGAGAGAAGGAGACTGCTGGGGAAACCAGCAAGAGAAGCTGTCTAAAATGAAATTAGTGCCTTAGAAAATTATGCTCAATTCAGAATTCTTCTTTATAATGTATGAATTACTCTTGTTTTGAATATCCAGATTCCTGAACAGAAATTCGTTTCTGACTGTTCCTGTCTGATTTTGATCACTTTCAATCCAAAGGGCACTGTCTGAAAAACAGGAGCTACACAAGCTCTTTGAAGTGAAAACACACACAGGTGATAAAAGCTCTACCACTGGCCTGTATGTCAGGATTTTACCTCCTTCTGTCAAGAAACTTAAGGAACTAGTTTCAACCAAAAGAAAGAGATCACAAACATAGAACAGGAGAAGTATGACAGCTTTTCCCTCTCAGGAGGGGCAGCAGTTGCTCTGAAGAATCAGACCACATAGATCACATAGATCACTGGGGCTGTCTGCCTGCATTATTGTCAGCTGAATGATAAAGCTTTAGGCAAAACCACGTTTCCTAAATCCATAATTCTTTTCTTGTACTTTATTGATACTGCATAAAAACAATATGCAATATCTGTACTGGCCATGCTGGAGAAAAATGCAACCTGAGTGGCTACAGAAGAACCAGGTCAAAACACAATGTAAGAGGTACAAAACCTGACACCTCATTACAGACCACAAAGAGAAACAAAGAACAGCTAATAGTGATATACAGGGAGGGTAACAGTGAGAATAACAGGAGAGGTGCAGTGGGAGATACAGGGAGTTTAACACACGAATTTGGACAGCTATCTGTGTAATGACCATAATGTTGAACTTGGATGCCTCTCGAAATCTATATTTTGTAAGGCAACATATTTTCTAAGCACCTCTGGCATCTCAGACACATTGGATGCTCAGCATCCTTAAACACATATTCCAGTCATTGTTACTGTATTACTCCAAAAGTCTCTAGCCAGGTGGAGAAGCAAAATAAAATAGGGAAGAGGATAAATAACATTTCAGTGGAAAAACCCCACAATATAATAACTGATAAGTCCCAAAGTATAAAATCAGTTCTAGTGATGTTTTTCACATGCTCAGATTTTGTAGTGTTCCAAATCTCAACAGCCAAATGATTATTCTGGTGCATACATGTTTGAGTCCTGCCACTACTCCCGCTTCTGGTAGACTTTGGCAAATGTAGTACATGGCAAAGCTCTAATCCATCATAGTTTTTATCACGGGGGCGTGGGGGGGTGTGTGGGAAACAAAAACCAAAACAAACCTGCTTTGATTGTTAGAATTTGACTGTATTTGGAAGGTTGGAAAATTTGTCAATTCTCCTGTTTCATAAGCAACTGCATAACTCAATGACTAGGAGGTTGTAAATTAAGTTATATTTCTACCATGGTATAAGTGAAAAGGCTAAAAGTAAAAACTTATAAGTGAGAATGGCAGAGATTTACAGGTACAGCTGTGCTAATTGGAATGGTAGGTGATTTTAGCAGGTTGGATAAAAGCATACGATCAGACTGAAATTCAGGTATGCCTCAGGTGCAGTTGCAAGTGCCAATAAAAACAACTGAATCCAGCATCTGAGTAGATCAGTATTACTGCAAGCTAACAGTTTGGAATTCATTAGTATTTTGTGCCTTGGACTTATTCTAAATACTTCTGAATAAAATATATGACAGACTGTTTGAAAGTGAACCCAATTATACACTACAGACATCTCAAAGAGCTGTTAGCACCTTCAGCAAACTGCCAGCTACTTCAGTCTGTGTTGACTTCAGTTTTACAGAGGAAAACTAAGGAGACTTCATCTTCAAAATGGTCAGGTTTTTGATGCTCCCTTTAGTGTGAATACTATTTATAACTCTCCAGTTACCAAATCAGCATAGGTCAATACATATGTTATAGAATAAATAAAGTTCTTAGCCATTCTGGTGACAAAGATTCTGAGCCTGAATCTCTTTTCCATTTGAGCCACAGAAATGGAAGGAAGGGATGTCTTTATTTTCTGCTGGACTTATGCAGTCTCAGGTTCTTAGGGACATATCCTGGCAGGAAAACCAAAAGGCTCTGCACTTTATGCAGCAGAATAGTATCAGTGGGATCCCAGTGAACCATTTCAATCACAAATCATTCCTGAACAAAATGACTTCCATTTAAGCAGGATTTATTGAAAATTCAATACTCCTTCATTTTCTTACTAAGAACAGACTGTATTTTGGCTGTGATCTGCAGGCTGTAAATGGCTGTTATCTCTTATTTCAAAACAGATAAAACAAACCAAAACAAACTTTCATTATACAGAACTGAAAAATGAGATAGGAAAAAAACAAACATCTGCTGGCCTGAACACCCCAAATTTCTTGAAAAAACCTCCTATGCCAAGGAGTGAGACACCAGGAGAATGTAGCGCTACACCAGGAAGAGCACTCAGGTGGAAGGCACAAGTAGAACTCAAGGATCCCAGCACCTTCACCAGGCTTACAGGAACTCCTGGGAAGTTCCAGATTTTTGGCTCACTTACTACTTCATTCATTTTCATATTGAACTCAGTGAGCACAGATAACTCTGGGTTATTCCTGCCACCCTTGCATTAAAAAGTTGCAAGAGTTTTATACTGCCAATACCAAACACAGGAGTGGTGCTGGGAGAAAGAAAAACCAAAGGTTGTGACAAAACGTTTTAAATAAAACGGTTTTAGGCAACAAGAGGAAGAGGAGAAATTTGGTCAGGGGAAACTTAATTAATTGGGTCCTTATGGTAATGTCTTTAAAGTTCCGAGTTAACAACTTGCTGCAATGCTCGTGAAAGATTCTCTCTCTTTGGTAATTATCAGCTGAGACAGACATTTCCATGTCAGTCAACACTAAAGTTCATCTCTCTAAGCTGATCAGATCCGAGAAGTTACGTATTTCTTTTTAAGATGAACATCTTAGAGCACAGTCCTCCAATACAATTAATTCCATCACTACAGACCTATTACTGATGGGTACCTACATTAAGAGTCTTGAAGTCTTTTCACTCCATGAGAGTGAAAACAGAAGGATTAAGCTGTTGCTGAAAAAAAGGGAAGCCAGAACATCTGCTGTATGTACTGAGCAACACTCCAAACTGTCTCGTCAGTCTAACATATGCTCCCTGTCTCGCAGCATGCTTGTTCAAGATTTAGATTGTGACATAGTAATGGCAAATAAACCATGTTATCCTTCAGTTATAAACAACATTTTTTTCCTGAAACCTTTCTTTTCCTGAGCATATTCCTTTACAGTGAAATGTTTTTTGACCTTTAATCCAACTGGTATCACTACTGCGTATCCTCCCTTACTTCAGATTATTTTACAGCAGTCAGATAGAGGCTGCCACAGTGCTGAGCAACTTTGAAATTTTAACTTTGATATTTAAACATTTAGCAAGGTGAGGAAAATAAATGGTAAAATCATAGATATGTCAATGGTACAATGACAAATGAGAGGATAAAGATTGCACTAAAATATGGATTTGGACATATCAAAAGAGGTCTTTCTCACTGTCAGGATGAAGTACAGCAGTGTAACAGTGAATCACAGATACAATTTCAGTGAACTTTCCTGGAGCCAGATAGAATACATGTGTATCTCCATGTAATATAATTTGTTAACATAATGCCTATGTTGCTCTTGCTGGCAAAGAATTAAATAAGAGCACCATGTAACTATTCGCAACCTTCCTACCTTCTTCAAGTTCCAGGGAAAGAATATTCCTTTCTTGACTTAAAACAGGCATTTATTTCAAAGACAATTTCCCTGAACTATTTGTCCCTTAGGAGATAAATCAATTTCTCAATGAGAAAACTTGTCTCATTATCTTTCTGTTTATGATTTTTATCTATTATGTATCCAGGCCTTTTTCAGCTATTCAAATTACTTCTAAATATTTACTACAAGTAAACAAACATACATGGTACTAATGACAGTGAAACAAATTGCACACGTGAGAAGCTAAGTGAACCAGGGAAATGCTGGCTAACTGGATTTTTGCCAAGGGCTTCACAAAAAGCTTATCTGCTCTATTTCCTTGAATTCTTGTCTTATACTCAAGTTGTTGGGGTTTTTTTTCCTAGTCTCACATGGCAAAGCAAAATGAATGAGACTAGCCCAGATTGATGTATAAGGTGCTACATTACAGTAAGACTTTTGCCATTGCTAGAAGGCACAGCTGTGACTCTGCATAAATGTTTTGTTGGGCATTCATTCTCACAATATTCTAAAAAATAAACCACTCACTTCACAACCTCTGAGCACTTGCTACATTACAAAGTGCTATGCATATGTTGACTGTCAGATTGCTTTAATGTTTGTTCAGATTCTCTCCTGGTACAGGTTCCACCTGGATGGATTTCAGAAGTGCAATAAAGTATTTTGAAATACTGAATATACACAAAATTGAAATATTTTGGGGGGGAAACAAGTGATTAGAGATTATGCTTGCCTGGACATTAAAAAAAAATCACCTTGGTAAAGTAAAGAACAGGATTATGCCTATGTCTGAAGTCAAGAAACACCACAATTTATTAGCTAAGGACTGCTTTACTTGGCAACAGCTTCAAATGAATTTTGCATGAAAAATCAGGTTATACTTTGGTGAGAATAAATACTTTTAACAGTATCCCAACTTTCTTTTTAACACTCAATAGCTTTTGAGATTTAAATATGTGGGGGTCTTCCAATTTCTGGACAACAAACAGTTTATTTCTATAACATAAAATTATTAAACATAGATTATCAAACTATAAATAAATGTACCTTTAAAATCCAACAACAAAGGAGATGCGTGTCACAGCATAAAAACTCATAAAGTCTCTTTAAAGTGTCAGATTTCTCTTTGTTAGTAAATATCTCTATTATGTTTGAAACTCTTTGCTTCCAACTATTTATTCATACTGTATAATTCATTCTAATTTTTATGGTCTTGTTTGTATAAACAAATGAGATATCAATTTATTTAAAAAGACTTATCAAGGAGCATCTCTATAAATAAAGTCATGTACAATGATAGTAAGATAAATATTTGTGTTTAAAGACAATTGACTGTTTTTCTACAGGAATTTAATTTCTATGGGAATTAAAGTATGCACTTGAGAAAACTCAACTTTTTATGGAGAAAAACACAACAGCAGTATTTGGACAGGCTGCCAAAACTATGCTATATTTAGCATGGAGCAAAAAGAACAAACCCAGCATCCAGCACACACTGTTTCCTGATACATATTCATCATTTCTACTTTAGAAAATATCAGATTATAGATTCAACATTTATAAAACAACTTGTCTCAAAGGAGTTGCCCACATGAAAAAATCAAGTACATCCCTATGCATGCATAATTTGTCTGATTTAATTAATTAAATTTAATTGTTTTTTTTTAACCAAAGCTTCACTCATAGACCTCACACAACATATGTACACCCTTGGTGGCCAGAGAAACATGAATTAGTGGGAGCAGACAGGTTTTTGGAAATCAAGTACTATTTCTCTTGTTCACTGGTCTAGTTTTCTACAAATATGTACACTGTCATGGAAACACATTATTTTTGTAGACTCATCCCCTACAATCAGAATGTTAGTTTACTAGTTAAATAAATATCCTGATGAGTAGACAAATAAATATCCTGGAGCACATTTTTTTTTTCCTCCCAAATCCTCATTTTTCAAATCTCTTCCAGGAAGGAGCAGAAAGAAGGCACAAGAGACATGCATACTTTACCCAGTCCCTTCTTCTAAGGGTCCAAACGTTGATGATATTTTAAAATGTGGCACCTGCAGCACATTGTGAAAGTAAACAGCATGGCATAAAGAAATCAAAGTTTTTATAAATTTAACTGTGTTGACTCAGGCTCCAACAGTCAAGCAGTGCTTTTTAACAAGGGCCATTCATCCACATGCAGACATTCACTGACACCATTGTACCCCTGTTTTCAGATTGTTTCTCTCTAGCCCCATGCAGTAACGTCAATATTCCTTGGATCTTAAAGAGAATTCTAAGCATTTTCAATTCTGCAGATAATTAATGATTTCCATTAAAGTTATATCACCTACAGAGGATTTTTCTCTAATGTGAACAGCCTAGATTTTCTTAGACTGTGGACAAACTGAATATCAAGACTAACTGAGACTGTTTAAGCAGCTTCCCATCTTGGAATGTTTTTTCCTGCTTCTGAACTCCACACCCACATTTTGCTACTTCCAGTGCTTGCAGAATCAAAGAAACTGAGGAGGATGACAATTAGGGGAGAGGGGAGGTGCTAGGAAAGGTTATTTTCCAGAAGGATCAGTTTCACAGTTCACCTTCCAGCTGCACAACCAACCATGCCAGTTGGATGAAGTGGAGTCAGGAATTGAAGAGGGGGAGCAGGAGGTGGCAGAGGCTGCCAAATCAGGCAGTGCTGACACTAGGGAAGCCCTGGTACCTCTGGCAGCCCCCCAGAAGCAGCCCACGTAATTGGATGGGGATGTATTTTGGTGAATTTCAACCTTTGATATATACCACGTTCAGTAATTACTCAACAAAACAGTACTTAGTTCACTCTTCCCTGAGCTGCATGGATTCCATGAGAGGACATGGCAGTAAAACTCTATTTCTGCTAGAAGGATAAACATTTTGAGCACAAATTTAGGGCATATTCATCCATTTAGAAAGGGCTGTTTTTACAGTCATTCTTCAGAAAAGAGCTTACTTTAAAAAGAACCCAAATACATATAAATACTACTGGTAAAAACAGAGCCATGTTATATTTATATTTCTCAGTCATTCAAGGTCATTGACATTTCTTTCCTCAGCCACCTCTAGTATAGTTCCCTCCCTGCAAAGATGCTGCAAGTAATATCTGCAGACAAACCTGTAAGTATTCCTAGAGCTACGTAAGTTGTGGCTTTTAAAGAGTCAACAGCTTCATTCTGTTAACTGTCTACTTGTTATTGCAGATCTGCTGTTGTGCAGATCTATGTATCTACTTCTCCTAGGCTGGAATAAAAAGCCAGTTCCATTTCATTTTAGCATTTCTCCAGATGTTTGCAAAAATTCAAATAGAAGCAGCGAATTCTTAATTAGAACAACATGCATATGCTTAATAAGACATGCTGATATCATTAGCCTGACAATACTGAAAAACCCTCAAAACTGAAACTTGCAATGAGCATAAACTACTGATATGATCGCAAACACTCATAATTTCTTAATTTTCCTCATAAAGTGTCAATAGTTCACTGATGTGACAGCACCTTATTAGTCTATCTTGAGACAGTGGTCTACCGGTTTCAGAACTGCCCGTTTTAGTTATTTTACTGTTTGCACTGTCCAAAAATATTAAAAACAAAATAGGAAACATTATGGATGATGAAAATATATAAAAGAATGATGAGACTGTCCACAGTCCTCGTGCTCATAAAACAAAGAAGC
>JANPWX010000172.1:3512228-3602003 GCA_024734555.1 Trochalopteron elliotii
GACTAGTGACACACTTTGCTTAACTGGTGTGTACTTTAAATAGTGGAATTTTAGCAAACCATTAAACCATTGTGTAAAATGGTATGCTTGTTTTCTGTTCCTTTGGGTTACTCTTCTGAAACATGGTTAAGCTTATAAGGGCAATTTATTAACTGTCCCTTCTATAGAAGCACCATAGATCTTTTTTGTAGTCATATGTCATTGCAAGTGCTAAAAGTCTAAGTCAGATTTTGTCTTATGTATTGCCTTTGATTTATGGCTTCTGAAACTTAGCCAGTATGATTATTTTCACTGTGTTTAGGGAATTATAAGTGGCAGAAATTAAAAAAAAAAATGAACTAGTGATTCTTAGGAAGACAATTCATCACACACTTGTTCTCACATTGAAAATATTTTATACTGGGAACAAAATAAACAATTGGAATGGATTTTTTTCTGATTTCTTTTAATTAATTCAAGTAGGCAGTTTAATATTCAAAATACATTAGAAACAGAGTTGTTGAGATGAAAGATACCACATTTGTTTTCCTGCTTTGTAAGAGGAACTTTCCCATTGCTGTAGTTCCTGTTTCCTTATCCAGGCACACAATAAAATTTGTGCGATTGAGAGGTAGTAATCTTTTTATACCCCAGCCTGAAAAAGCATAAATCCACCTATGAAAAAACTGAGTAGAGGGAGAATTAGAAGTAACCTATTCTTAAGAGCTTTAAAGGTTACCTGAAAGCATACCTTCATGGTTAAGATTTGAAGTCTGAGGACTTTGAAGGGCCAAGAAGAAATATCAAGATCAGAAATACCATCTTTCCACTGAGACATACCTATTCCTATGATAGTTATGAGGGAACTGACCTTAACTAAGGTATTGTTTCATGGCTAAATGGTAACCATATGTTTGTTATACCTAATACCTCTGATTTTCTTTTTTTGGTTGGGTTTCTTTTTTCAAGGGATCTCTTTAGGCACTGGTGAGAGGGCTGGTGATTGAAAGTGAACACATATTTGTAGACAGAATGCAAAATGGAGTGAAATGAGCAGCATGCTCAATGTAGCCTACCCCAGCATATACTGACTGTGGCAATGCCCATGTGAGAAAGTTTCATTAAATAAAATCAATCTTTCTTGACTCCGGAATAAGAGAACTGGTGCTGAACTGGTAAGTTTAAGGGCTGGCATCTGATAGATTTCTGTAACTTCCAGGAATGGTAACTAGTTATCTGGAGCTGAATCTCTAAAGAGAAATATTTTGATTGGTCTATACAGTTTTTCCTGTCCACTGCACATCGCAAATGTTTTCATCTGGATTTGTAAAAAATATTTCTAGAAGTGTGAGGCTTGAATTTTCTCATCCAACTAACTGGCTTCATAGAAACTTTATTCAACCTTAGTGTCAGAGTTCCCCTTTAAAATGAATAAAAGTTTCTGTAAGTTGATATATCAGTGTGTTTAGTTGGTTACGATATAAGAACTTAATTTGAAGTTATTTGACTTACACTGTCATAGGAAGTTGTATACAACATTACTCCATGAGCCATACCAAGTTCCCCTGAAGTAAGAACAAAGAAAAATGAAGATACTACACCATTCCTGTTTTCTAGCTGATGAAATGTCACTGTATGAATCTATACTTTCATAGTTATTTTTGCTTTCCAAAGAGATAAAAATCTTGAAGAGCATTGTGAAGTATTAACAAAAGTGGTCACCAGCTTTTTGATATTCCATATGTCAGTGGAATATATATGTATGTAATGCAAATACTACAGTGTATGAAAAATAGGAGAATTCTAATGCAAAAAGCACCATCTTTTTTCTTCAGAATTGCACAAACAGTTCACCTATATTGAGTAATTTAGGTTGGTTGTGCTTACTGTAAATAATTAAAAATTTAAATGAACCTTTTCCTCATACCGTGGTCTGTGTGTAATGAAATGTCACTAGCTACATCCAGTTCTTCAGGAATAAATCATGACTCCCAGGCCAGCAGTTAATATTACACGCCTGTTCAGCTCCACAAGATGAAATCTACCAGATGCTTTATAGATATCTGCTCCTATCATCCATAGAAGTCTGTGGCCTACAAAACTGCTGCAAATATCTTTGTTCCTTTCAGAATAAACATCTGAGTAAAGTATTTATGGTTTTTTGACATATGATACCAGTCTAGACATGCATTTACCGTTGTGTGCATGCTTTGTCAAGCAATCAAACCCCACTGGATTTCATACAGTGTAGGATGTGCCTCTTTGACTTCCTTTGGGCAGGTGGTTCCAGGACTTTGTGTTGATTACAGCAATTGCTTCCCTTGTGCATGTCAGTTTACCTACCAAATAATTTAAAATCTATTTTTTTGGAGTTCCCCTGCCTAAACTATGAAACCAGTTGTAGCTGTATCCACAGTTACACTGTATTCATATGTTCTCTCTGCAAGTGATAATCAGCTAGCTCAATCTATACAGCTAAATGCAAATCAAGCAGTGGATGATGTTGCTGTAGTATCAGTATTTCATAACAATAAATGGAGAGTTAAGTGTCTGTGCTCTTCTGTGCAGTGATGTCTGCCAGTATGTATCACTTAGAGAGGTGAGATTCACTGCATCATACTTGCAAAATGAATGGTTATTTAGCTGACATGTTTGGCCTTATCCAACACTTCTTTCCTGAGGGAGAAACTCCTTAATGGAAGTACATACTTTTTGCATGGTTCAGCATCTGTGACAGAAAGGAGAGAACCTTACTTTTGTCATGATAAGAGTGGTGTAATTTATGTAAAACAAATGCATATGTAGCTTATGCAGGGCCAATTAGCTGTTGCAGTGTCTGCAATTCTTTCACATGGTTATCTATCTGTTTATATATCCAGTCTTTGCAGTATTGACTGCAAACCAGTTTTTCCATAATGGGGTAACAAATCAGGCAAGTGTTCTTGCAAACATTTTCTTCTCTTTCTCCATAAAAGGGTATGTGTGCTTATGGCAATCTCTTTCGTAGTGGTTAATACCCTTGACATGTTTTTAGTGTGATAGATGCTCTGTTCTGTTCCTATCATCCCATAATTTGGAGAGTCTGTAGCAGAAAAATCCTAAACAAAATGCCACTTAGACCAGTACTTCTATTACTAATTGGTAAAACATGTTCTGATAGATATGCAGAAAAATAGAACACACTCACTGTTTGATGCAATTTTCCTGTATCAGGTTAGAAGGGATTGCTCAGTGCCACTTAGTCCAGCCTTCCAGCTAGATCTGGTTGCTCAGGGCTCTGACAGCTCTCCAAGGGTAGAATATCATGGTGTCTCCCATTAGCTAGCTGAGGACAGCAGAGCTCTCTTACACCTAAACAAATCCTTTTCTTTAAGTCACTCCTCATACTCTGGGGCTCTTCAGCCTCATGACTATTCGTGGGCCTCCACTGTACTTTCTTCCATAGATCAGTGCTGTGGTTCTAGTATTGGGGCAACCAGAAATCCCACTAAGATGATTAAGGGACTGGAACATCCATTGTACGAGGACAGGCTGAGAATGCTGGAAGTTTAGCCTAGAGAAGGAGGGTTCAGGGGGATCGCATCAAGGTATGGTAATACTTGAAGGTAGGGTGCAGAGAGGATAGAGCCAGCTGCTTTTTGGTAGTGCCCAGTGACAGGACCAGAGGCAGTGGGCTTAAACTGGAGACTCTGTATGAACATCAAGAACCACTTCTGCACTGTGAGAGTGATGCAGCACTGACACAGGTTTCCCCAGGGAGCTGTGGACTCTCCATCCTTGGAGATATTCAGAAATCAAATACACTGTCCAATGACTTTGTATTTCCTTTGTTCAGTTTCAAGAGCATTCAGCTGTCTCTTTCCTCCAGTCACTTGTGGTCCCTCTGAGGATCAGCCTTGCCCTCCAGCATATTGGATACTCCCTCAGACACTATCGTCCATGATGCTGCAGAATGTGCACTCTGTCCCATTCTGCTGCTTGTTAATAAGAATGTGAAAGAGAATTAAATTAAGTTAAAGAGTAGATAAAGACCCACTTTTGATATCTGAGGTATAACAATAGTAACTGTCTGCCAGTTGGACTTAGTATTACTGATCAGAACACAATTTGTATGAGAATCCAACTCATTTTCCACCCACTTTAACACTTGTTTAGCCTGTGTCTCACCAGGCTGATATTACAGGACACTACTGATGGCTTTGCTAAAATCAAAGTAAACATCATATATTACTCATCCTTTGTCTACTCACCCTTAGTAACATCATCACCAAAGGCATTTAGGTTGGTTATACCCAGTTTATCCTCAATGAATCCACACAGGGTGTTTCTAGTCACCCTTTTGTCCTTTGTGTGCTCAAAAATGACATCTCAGAAGGCTTACTCTAGAGTCCTCCTAGGACCAGAGGCAGGGCTGAGTGGCATGTGATGGCCTGGTTCCTCATTGCTCTCCTTGAAGATGGCCTTTTTCCAGTCATTGGGACCTCCCAAGATTCCCATAATCTTTTGAAGACAGTGGAGAGCAGCCTTGCAATCAATCAACCAAGACTGATTGATGGGCCTGTCTAGGCCTGTGGACTTTAATACGCACAATTTGCCTCAGTGGTTTCTGATTTGATCATTTTGTGGGCAATGGTTTACTCCTACAGACTAATGTGAAGGAGCTGAGACACATAAAAAAAGCTTTGCCAATAAGAACAGAAGCACAAAAGCATTTAGTACCTCAGACTTTTCCATTTCTTTTACGACTAAATCCACTGCCATGTTAAGCAGTGGTCTCACCTCTTCTTTAGTCTTTTTTCTTTTTTTTTCTGATGGCACTGAAGCCTTCCTTATTTTTTGTTTTCATATCTCTAGGTAGTTTTGGCTTGTGCTGAGCTTTGGCTCTCATGTCTACATGCCTCCCTGCTCAGACAGTGTCTCTCTTTCTTCAAGTAGTCTGTTGCATTGTCCATCTCCTGTGGTCTTCTGCCATACTTGCTTTATTTCCTGAGGGCCATTTTTCCAGGAAGGGCCATTCTTGTGCTTTGATAAAGTTGCCCTTGAAAATCAGTCAGGTCTTCTTGGCCCTTTTGTCCTTCATGGCAGTATTCCACGTGTCCTACCATACAGGTCCCTGAACAAGGCAAGCCTTACCTTCTTGAAGGCCAGGATAGAAATTTTTAAAGTTTATCTTGCTCACTTGACTCAAGATTTTAAACTCCACAATGCTGTAGTCATTGCAGCTAAGGTTTCCTCAGCTTTCAAAACCCCAGCTGGTTCTTGCTTGTTCATGGAGGCAGGTGCAACAGAGCACCTACTTAGCTTGTCAGTTATCTGTATCAAAAAATTGTCATCAGTATGTGCTCCCCCCTTAAATAGTTTTAAATAATTGAAAACTATGTACTAGACCCTGAACTGGAGTGACTCAGCCTACCTTTGACATTATTAGATCCATGTGCTTGTATGTTTTCATAAATAAATATCTAGCCTCAAGTCCTAGATGATTTTTAAGAAACCATATAAGCATGACAAAGTTTTGATTAGAAAGACTGACTGGATCATCAGTTTTAGTCATGTGCTATCAAAATGTGTCATATGAGTTTGTTCACATACTTTTGAGATATTATTTCAGCGTTTTTTGCTCCTTTTGCTTATACTGGAAGGAAGAGAACGTTCTGGTTCTAGTAGGCAACCTTCCAATTTCTGATATAACTACTTCTTCTTTAGTATGCATTTCTTCCTGAGGGTCTAAATTACCCTTTAATTAAAAAAAACACCAACTTTACTTATCTTTGGCATTTAGTGTTCTGATATTTATGGAGGGCCCAGTCCTGTCTCTTCAGGCTGTTTTGCTGTGATAAACAGTCCAAGATGGTTTAAGCTGCCATAAAAGATAGGCTCTTGATTCCCATGATTCCCAGATGCCAATCTGTCTCATCTCAGTTTTAATTACTCTTTATTGAATATGAGTGATAGAAATCTACACCAACTCCATGTGAAATCTGTTCAGTGCCTGAAGAGAGTTTCATATGCTTAAAATTATGCTCACTTTGAAATCACTTAAGGCCATTTCATTCAACCCCCTTCACTAACTTTTTGTCATATATAAACAGTACATTTTTGTCATATATAAACAGTGAAAACTCTAGCTTTAACTGAAAAATCTCTAAGAGTTTGTCACTTTTTCTTAATACCACATTTTTGCTCTATTTGGTGGTATGTGGTACCAAGAATTGTAGTTTTTAATGAATATGGGCAGTAAGGCAGAGCTATACAACCCTTCCGTCTTAAGCACTGAAAATTTATGTATAAATTGACCTGTGGATATATGTGTATTTAGTGGGGGAAACATAAGCATTTTGCCTTAACACTGTAGAAAACAAGCCTCTGAAGCAGACACATATGTATTTTTAATCCTGTATTGAGAGTTGTATTGTAGGCTGTGCAGCCACTTAATTTGTCTAAGAACCTTGATAAAGTTTTTGTAGAGTTTTTCAAAACATTTCTAATTAAAATTAGGGGACCTAGAAAATTGAAGTGGAAGCAAAAGCATTGTGGACCTTACATTCTTTTATTTTTGTAAATATTTGCATTTTGATTACACAGTACCTAATACCACATGATGAAATGTGATACTGGATCAAAGCCGTTGCTCACGCTGTAGCTGAAACTTGTTTAAAATGGCTGATGTATTTGTTCTATTATACTCCATACTGTTGAGTTGCATGTTACTTTAGCTGAATATGTTCCAGTTAGCTCCAAATAAAAGTATATGATATTGTCTGGAATTGTGGACAAAAGAAAGGCTTGCTATGACATGTAGTTTAATGTATAGAGCTGGTGATGAAAGAGCTGTAAGAACACCTAACATAAATAAGAAGCTACTCTGATATTCTGTGTCTGGGAACACATGGGCTAGATGATAATATTCTAAAGTGGGACTAAATGTGTCTGGAAGACTTAAAACTGATCTATGTTGGTAGTTGCTTTATAATTTGTCAGGTTTATCAGCTTTGGTTCTTCAAGGATTTATCCTCTGGTGTGCATTATTATCTGTCATTAAAAATCTGGATATTGGAATAGAAAATGCTTATTTAATTTACTGGCAATTCTGCACGGAGGAGAAGCTGCAGATATTGGAGGGTAGGGTCAGAAATCACAATTAATTAAACAATTAAATAATCTGAGGAAAAAAAGTAATTCATAATCCTCAAAAAGATGTGGTGAAGGGAGAATGTAGGCATGGAGAGCAATAAGGATGATGAGTGTTACGGCAGTTTTGATGGCAGAAGAGGACATATAGGTTGATTTAATGTGCATGTCTGTAGTTTTCACCACTGTAAATAGAAGGTCTTATCTTAAAAAACATGCTGACAAGACAGGAATTACTTTTATTTTTTTGGGTGGTTAACTGAGGAACAGAGCTCGATAATTTTTGAATATCTAAATTGAGAGGCTCATCACCTGGTTTATAGTCATCATTAATGTAGTATATAAATATTAAGTATGTAGCTTCTGCTAACTGAACTTCCACCTTTAATTTAGGGGTCACTCCTTTTGAAAATCAGGCTTTCCAGATGTTTCAAATTATACAGCCATCAAATAAAGGACTCTAAAGTTGTGGGGGTTGTGGGTTGATCTGTGATAAAGACAAAGACAGAAACTGCTACTCCATGAAAGCATTTGAGTATTTGGACTCAAAAAATGCTTTTTCTCCTTAACCCTTCTAGTCTGTACAATTTGACTCTCATGTCCTGCCCATAGCAAACTCTTCAGGGCTTTGAATTTCCATGGTACTAAGCCAAGATCCCTACTTCCTTCACAAAGAACTATGCAATACTTAATATCAGAATGTACGGAAATATATATGTACATAAATGCTGACAAGGGTTAAAGGCAACTTAACTTCTGAAATTTCTTAAGATGTTTAACTTTTAGAATTATAGAATTTTTAAATGTATTTTTTTTTAATTGTTAATTGAAATTCTTAATATTTGATGTGCTCTGTAGTTCCTGGAGTATTATAATTCTCTTCATACATTATAGAAGATTTAAATAACTAAGTAACTCTTTTTGTTTTCCATATCAGATTGTGAAGAGCGATGCTGTCCTTTTTCCAGGTTTCACATGATAACTGATGATCAGGTTTGAAATTCATAGTCTTCTGAGAAGTCAGAAGTTACTTGGATAGTGGATTTGGGATTCTAAAGTAAGGGGGTGGGTTTGATTAAGAACTCTTACGTATTTCTCATGTAGCACACTGGATTTAGAATATTAATTTCTATAGTCGTATATAATATAGTTTTTATCTCTGTAGCCTTGTACAATATGAACAATGTTGAAGAGTCTTGATAGGGCTTCTGCCTAGTCTTGTTTAATTTGTCATTGTAAAATTGTCAAAAAGCCCCAATTTCAGATTAATGCTGAATATTTAGATAGCTATATCAGCATTGTTCTAGCAGAGTAATTTTAGCTCACTTGTATTTTTTTTTTCCCACCTCCCCACTGCTGTTTGTTTTACATCATGGGTAGGGGTTTTGCACAAAATTAGGAAAATAAGCCTATACCAAAATTAACATCCTGAAAGTAATAAAACTTAATAGAAACCATATTTGTGATGGACTGTTTGTTAACAGCAATCTATAGGATAACTGCAAATGTATCATGTTACAGATATCTCATTCTTAATCAAGGCAGGTTCAGAAACTTGGCTTCAGAGACAGAGGAAGCAAATAGGGACAGAAAGGAGAACTACGACTTAAGAGGAGAATCTTGTACATTTATATTTTTATGGTATTTTCAGGTTACTTGTTGAGGAATTCCATCATTCTGCTCTGCTGTTTCTTCCTGTAAATTGATTATTTGATTGTCCTTGGTACTTCATAAATATTTTTATATTGCAGTGACTTCTTAATAGCTGATCTACTGTGAGCTATAGGCCATGTGAGAGAAAAAAGTAAGTGGTAGTGCCATCAGGGAACTTGTGTAACACAATCCAGTGCTGTCCAGTCTAAACATATGGAGACTGGTCTTTAAAAAATACTTATTTAACTAGAATCTCTAATGAAAGAGTAGGCTTGTGCCCATAACATACATGTAGTTTTCTTAGGCAAAAGTGCAGTAAGCACAGAATATTTGATTTTTAATGATTTTTCTGCCTCTGTGACTTCAGCTTTAGGCATCTCATGTAGGCAAAGTCAGTGTTGGTGAGGTCAATTTGTCCTCTGACTTAGTAAAAGTGAGAGTCTCTGTTCTTGCTCCTATTTAAAAGGCCTGGTTATGGCATCAGAAAAATAGTTGCTAGGCTAAAGAATAAAATATGCATTATCCTGCAGCTGTGTCTATATTTAAGAAGCAGAATAAAAATATGCGGACTTTAATCAATGGACAAACATGCAATAATGACCAAGTTTCTGAGGGCAAAAAAGGCAAGAAACAAGATTGCAATTGTGTGCAAACAACTTTAGGTCATTATTACAGTTGAAATGTGTTATTAAAAAATGTACTTGGATAAGAAAATATTCAAAATATGGGACTGAATCTCTCTTCTGTTGGCTAATCTAACTTTATTTGTCCTCACAGATGACAGTGATGCCACTACATGAGAAGAGAATGGTTTCTGAGGCCAATCTGAGGCTATGTGTACAGTGTTGTGAAGTAGGGTTGTTGCTCTACTACCAGCTCATACGTCACTTGGAGATAGAAGAGAATTCATTCTGTCAAAATACTGTGGTAACAACCAGAAACTGAAAACTTTTGCAGAGGAAGATGCAGAATAGTTTATCCTACCATAGCTATGAAGATTTCGTCTTGTTCTGTAAACTTTCTAACTTTCTCTTTTAATGTTTTTTCTTCTTTTTCTTTTTTCTCCCCCTTTTTTTAAACAAATGTCAGATATTCTTTTTTCTTTTTTTTTTTTTTTTTTTAATCCTCTTCCTTTGGTTTAAGTATAAATATGTATTTTCTGGAAATTAAACTTGCTTCGACAATAAAGGAAGATTAATAAGCTCTTTATGTGTTGCTACCAGCTGTTCACTATGAAGCTGCTCTTGTGCAGCCTGCTCAGCTATTTCTGTTGGCACACAGAAGAGCTGGAGTTTTGCCTAGAGTAGCACAATCTTTTTATGCGCTGGAGAAACAGCCAGTCACCACCTCAGCTATATGATACTCTGCCTACTGCTATGCAGGGACACAGTTGCAATATTTGTGATAGTGCCCTCATCCCTAAAGGTCTGTGATGTCCACACTTCATAATTTTTTTCCTAGCAGTTCTCTGTATTCCCGGTTTTTATGTGCTTCTGATGGTTTCTTTCAGCTTCTTAGTCTCAGTCAGTGCCTGACTTGACTACTTGCTTAGAGTTGTCATGCCAACTCCGAAGCTTGAAAACTGAAGTGGAGAGAGAATTTATCCTTTTTTTTTCTTTTTTTTTTTTTTTTTCTTTTTTTGTGTGAAGTACTCACTTCACAGTTACCAAGCTGCATGACTGCATGAACTGAATGCATAAGGATGGTAAACAGCTCTGTGACATTGGTGTGACACTTAAACTTCTAAATATCTGTTTCTGTTTCGTAAAGTCTTTGAACATCCCTTCCTTTATCCTTGCTGCTTGTCTGCATGCTGAAAATCAGGGAAATTAAAAAGATCAATGAAGCAGGGAAGGAATTTTATAGACAAGTTGTTGCATTTTTATTTAAACTGAACTGCAAACATATATCAAATACCCTACATAGAAGTAATCCTTAAAAAACCCATGAGTCTGTTCAATCTTTTCCAAAGTTAGATGTTATTCAATTTGATTCACTTTTCATGCCAAGTCGTTCAATATTTATGTGTATCAGCTTTCCAAACAAACAAGTGAAAAATACAAGACAGGTACAGGTACAGGAAATCAAAAAAGCACTCTCTTAACTCTTTATATTGAAGTCATATGCAATCATTCTGCCTGTTAGTAATGTACGTAACAAAGACATAGTCCTGTGAAAAAAACCTGTTCTCCAAAATAAACAGTAGTTTTAATAGGTTTACTGTAATTGACAGATACATTCATGGGTAATTGCATTGGAAAATATAATGTGTTTAAGGGAAATTGCTTTAAAAAGGAAGAAACATGGAAATTTCATTTCTGATAATATTGCTCTGTGGAGGTAAGTTTGCTCTAGGTTTCACAAGAACTGTATGACTTGTACCATTGCATCTAATATGTCTCTTGCTTTTAAGTTAAAAAATGTGTCCTTTTAGTTGAAGACATTTCATCTATAAATACTTGCTGTACATCTTCTATTTGAAATTGAGATTTCCAGGCTGCAAACTTTTATTGAGAATATGCTTTTATTTTGCACAGAGAGCTTTAGAGAATCAAATAAACTGGCTCAGTCTTTTCACAATTGTTTAATAGCAAAGTATGTTTGCTTTAACTGAGCCTGTTCTAAAGTGGAAGGCTTTTATATCTCATTGAAAAAGACAAGAAACCTCAGTTATCTAAAGAAGCTTTAATTTAGCAGACAGCTGGGTTCCAGAGCTGTGCTAAACTTTACCTGTACTTTGACAACCTTGCAATAATCTCAGATAATTTAACTCCAAATACAGGAGGCTCTGCAGTTTATCTGAAGCATTGACTTTTTCTTCTCTAGTTTTCTCAAGGAGTCTATGATTTGCTCTGGCCCTTTATACAGACAGAGGAGTAAAGGTTATTGCAGTGGTAGGGATCTTCAGACCTTAGTGACTGTGGATAGCTGCAATAAATGTTACATCTAAAAGGATAGAGAGACCATTTGTACCTCTACAAAAGCCTGTAAAAAACACCAAGTGGCAAACTGCCATATGAAGAAGTGTGAAGCATTGAAAATATCTTGGGATCCTGTGGTAACACAATCTTTGGCCAATAGCTTCTGCATGATCTTTAGAAATGTGTATTTGGTGTACATGTACATGCTAAGGCAAGAAATCGCTGACAGTACTTATCTTTCTGCTCCCAGTTCTGATACCTTCAGTGGACATGTGACCTGTCCTTGAGAGGTTTTAATAATTTGAGGAGCACCAGCACAGTCCAACGTGTTTACTTCATCTTGTGCTTTCCACCCTAATACTTGTTCTTGATGAGATAGGGTATAAACCACATAAAAACAGATGATCAAGCGGCAAGATGACCAAGAAAGATTGTTTACATTCTACATCTGCCAAGAGGAAATAAATTCTAGTCTTCTATGCTAGGAATGCAGCTTGAAAAGAAATGTTACTTTCACATCATCTCCTTGGTACTTCCTTTATCCTGGATTTTATGCATCTTTTCCTAGCTAGATTTATTGTGAGAAGATCCTGGGATGGGAGGGGACAGAGCCAATTAGTAGAGCTAATCAGCTGGAATGCTGAGAACCATTGCTTTGGAGACCTCCCATCCACACAGCACCATCAAATGCACTTTGCTGAGCAAAGGACAACTTGTTTATTTTGGCTGTGCCTCATGTGAGCACAGATAGTGAAAAGCCAGGGAATCTAACTGGATAAAGAACATCTGCAAATGATGTTCTCTTAATGTGTATTCTATCCAAAAGAAGCGTTGATGCTTGGTCTCAGCTCTAGTCTTAGCCACACAGGCAGGTTCATTCAGAATCAGCTTTGGTTTCCTGTAAATAAAGGGGGTCCAGAGTTTATTTCATGCTAACCCACAGTAACAGTGTAAACTATTTCTAAAAAAAGAAAATATATATATAGATTTTGATATGTGTAAATTCATTATGGAACTAATTTAAAAAATTGTGCATTTAGAAGTTTAATCAAGTTCTTTGTTGTTTGAATCTTGCCTATATTTCTGTGTTGGGTTTGTTTTTTTTTTTTAGTTTAAGAAGATGGATTAATTTGGCAATCTATCAAGAGAGTATGAGAAATAAATTGCCTGCTGCCCCATGTGGCATAGAGGCTAAAAAGTTAAATATAAAATTTTGAAGAGTATGCTAGGTGACTTTAGAGAGGTAATGGGGTCATATTGCTGCAGAAGGAGCTATTTATTATCAGTTCTGTGAATTAAGTTACAGTCTAGGACAAAATAATTTGCCTTTCAGTTTGGTAATCTTCTTCTCAAGCAGAAGTATCTTTTTAATTACGTACTGTCATGGTCCTAATATATTAATAATCATGAATAGCTGGTTATTACAGTTGTATAATTTCTTCATTCTGTATGAGTGTTCATTCGGTACTCTGGTGTAAGGTGGGATAAGCATAGTCATGAGGTTGCTTCCAGAGAGAAAAATATATATGATTTTAAGAGCACAGAGTTGGAGAAAGTTTGCTTTTGGGACAAACCCACATTTAATTCTGTTATTTGAAAGTACAAGCTGAGTTTCCTGTCCTGAACATGTGCTTTGCATGGGGCTCATAGCCAATATCATGTCCAAGGAGTTATTGTTGTAATACCTTTTATGAATCTTCTGTCTCATGGATTCAGCTCTTGAGTTGAAGAGTTTTTTTTCTCTGCAACCTTTTTCTAAGTGAAGAGAAAGAAAAGATTCATCACAGAATGACCTATGGTATTTTGTATTTATGGTAGTCATCAACAAGGTAAACGATAAGTTAACAGCCAGTATTTCACGGTCTAACAACTGCAAACATTTGTATCTATGTGTCCCTTTATGTGAATTTGCATTGTTTGGTAAATTAAGATAATATTAAATTAAGATAATAACCCTTATATATTTTACTACAAACTGTTTTCCTCTTAAAGCTATTTAACATCTATACTATTGTTGCAAATTTAATTTTATGAATCAAAAATTTTTAATATGAATTATTACTTGCACAATACACCACAATAAACCAACCAATTAAGCTTTTCTAATTGACTTTCTGCACTGTCTGTTGTTGGGTTAATGCAAACATTTTTTCCTCTTTTTTGTTGCTTATATGTTTTATGTAATGGATTTTTATGATTTGGCTGACAGCTTTTTGGTTCTTTTTTTTTGTCTCATCTGAGGTCCTTCAATCTTCTGTTTAACTGTTTCTCTTAAACTGATAAGGAAAGAACTTGCATGGTCTATCCCAGCTCGCAACTGCTGTTAGTGAGACCAGGGTACCCTGTTTCAAGATTATGGGGAATATATAAGAAGACAGTGAGATTTCAAATATATTTTCATCTTTGTGTGTAGTGTATTTTATCCCCTCTGTTTTTCAATACTGACATTATATTTAAATAATAAAAGGTCTTTTCTTTCCATGACCACAGTGTTTCAGACCAACTTGTCAACAGTTTGGACACTGGGGATATGAAAGCTTAAAATTGAAGAGATTTAGCTCTTCATAGATATATCACCAGTATAATCTATGAAAATTTCATTTTGTAACAACTTGTTAGGTAAAAAACCTTTTCTGATTACTCACATAACTTCAAAATTTAAAGGATGGAGGACTTCCTCCTTTCTTCTTTCAGTGTTACCTTTGTGATTTTGTGTTCTCCTCTCCACCTTTCATTCTTGAGACACCTTTTCTTGAAAAATCTAGGTTTAGATTAGGTATTAGGAAAAAATTCTTTGCTGTGAAGGTGATGAGACCCTGGAACACATTGCCCAGAAACCATGCCCCATCCTTGGAAATGTTAAGGCCAGGTTGGATGGGGCTCTGGACAACGTGGTCTAGTGGGAAGTGTCCCTGCAGGGGTTGGAACTACATGTTCTTTAGGGTCCCTTCCAACCCTAACCATTTTATGATTCCTAAAACTCAGCTGTATTCAGAGGACAGTGAATTAGGGTCATTTTTAATCACAGCTCTGAAGTGAGCTCAACAAATTTTCCAGGATCTGCAGCAGCTTGGATTTGCAAGCCAATGTCCCCTGCCTATCTAGGACTACAGAAAAGGAATTTGCAAACAGCTGCCTACTTACCCTGCATTATGTTGCCTCTCTCATTGCAGCTCACCAGTTTTTATCAGCTCAAATTGTAGTGCTACACCCTCTCTGAAATCTATTTTTCAGCCTAAAATCTCACATGAATGCCACAATTAAGTACAGTCAGTTGGCTGTGGCAACTCTAAATATACCTTGGTGGACTCCCATCCATCCAATCCTTTCCTACAACCTCTTTGTTTAGGAGAATAGTCAAATTTTTCACTGCATTTGGGAGATGTTAGTAAGTAATTCAGTGCTTCTTCACCTTATACAGAGACACTCCTTCTGTGTTAATCAGGGGTAGAATCCCTCTGATTCAATAGGTTACTCTTCCTCCTGAGCTGCTTTTTAAGGTGTAGTAGTGAATGTCTTTTACAGCTACTGAAGTACAGAGCAGATTTTTCTTATTTCCAGAACACCATATAGTACAAAGAGAGAGTTGAAGTTCCTGAATTTCTTTGATTGGCTAGTAGGAGATTTTGAAATGGCAATTAGGAAAATGGTTTCAAATGCCTTTAAACAATATAAAGATTGACATTCTCTTTTTATTTTTATGAATAATTTATGCTATGCATCTAGTTTGCTTTAAAGAATAGACTATTAGTGACTTTTGAAAATTTGTCATATTGTTAAGATAATTTTTTAAAAAACCTGCACTTTACTAACTGGGCATTTGCAAATTAAATACTCCTGTAACGTTCACTCTATTAAAAATTTGAATCATGCCAGAAACTGAATACAGTTAACTCAGTGTATATTAGGTTGCATACAGCTTCAGTACAGCTAAATACTTCAAACACCCAATGACGACTGAATGAGTCTTCCAACTATACAGGTCTGTTAGCTAATCTTTATTGTTTAAAGAAAAGTGAAGCCCACTCAAGTAAAATAAAGGAAAGTCTGATTTTCATTACAGAATGACAGCTTTTTTTAACCCCTCTGCTATGTTTTTTTCTAACAACATTTATGTTAAACCCTGTATTATTTATGTTCTCTTGTATTTTGGCACAAAAGACTCTAAACCAGAATATTACTTTCAACTCATTAGACTTACCCTTAAAACCCAAATTACTTCTATCCAACTCATTTTACCTCTTAATTATTTTCTGAGAAGTGAATTTCTGTATCTGGCTTTCTAACGTATGAGATCCTCTTTTCTGGATACACATTTAAAATGTATAATTATTACCATGAGAAGATTAGTAAATTTATTAAAAAAAACTGTGTTCCATGATTTCTGACATTCACACAAGACAAGAAGAAAATGCAGGAGGAGAAGCATTGTTGAATTAACCTGCCTCTTCACGTTGACACTGAGCATGAAAACCTGGGCTCCAGAGGGTGAGAGAAAGTTCAAACTTCATGCTAAATCAGTTTTGGGCCTCGCTCCCAGGATTTGCCAGCTATGTCAATTTCCATAGGACATAAACGCTAAGATAATGTTAATGGAAAGCAAACCACAGCCACCACACTCATTTTCCTTTGGCAGGGGGATCAGTTTAAATCCCCAGAGCAGTCAGTGCTGTATCCTTCCAGACAACACTAATCCAATCAGCACCATGACCAGAAGCTGCTAACCACGCTGTGGATTTCCAGATTTCTGCCTTAATTGCTGGTCTGCAGGAACTTGAGGCACGAGACAATGGCTGGGACAGTCAGGTGGGTGAACATCTGCAACTCCCCTGCTCCGGGCTCTGCTGCAAAGCACCACTGGGAGAGGCTGCCCCAGCAGAGCGGACGTGCCTCACCTGCAGCTGACATCCTCCTGGGGAACAAAAGCAGGGGTGGGATGTGGTGTTCCTGCTGACATTAGTTGTGATCCAAGCTTCCTCTTTGACCTCTGTGTTGTCGGTAGGAAAGGCACTGGCTTTAGGATATAACTACCCCATGTAATTGTACCAGAAGCAGTGTGGCAGGCAGGACTAGGGAAGAGATTGTGTCCCTGTACTGGTGAGGCTGCACCTCAAATCCCGTGTTTGGTTTTGGGCCCCTCACTAGAAGAAAGACACTGAGGAGCTTTGGAGGTGTCCCATCCTGCACACCGCCTGGTGTGTCCAGTGAAGGGTAACAGAGCTGGGGACGGGTCTGGAGCACAAGTCTTGTGACGAGTGGCCAAGGGAACCGGGGTTGTTTAGGCAGGACAGAAGGCTCAGGTGGGACCTTATCACTCTCTGCAAGTACCTGAAAGGAGGTTGTGGTGAGGTGGGGGTTGGCCTCTTCTCTCAGGTAGCAAATGACAGAACAAGAGGAAATGGCCTTGAGTTGTGCCAGGAGAGGTTTAGATTGGATATTAGAAAAAAATTCATCATGAAGAAGGTGGTCAAACACTGGAACAGGCTGCCCAGAGAGGTGGTGGGCCACTTAAATACCTGGAGGTATTTAAAAGATGTGTAGGTGTGGCACTTAGTGACACAGTTTAGAGGTGGACCTGGTACTGCTAGGCTGTCATTTGGACTCAATGATCCTAAAGGTAATTTCCAACCTAAATGATTCTATGATTGTGGATTTAAATAAGCCAGGAATTTAAATGAGACAAAAAGCAACAAGTTGATTGAATGACATCACTGAGGTGTATCTTAGTGTTTTTACTCCTGTTATGTACAGTCCCAATTAAAATAATCCTGACTAAAGTAGTCTGGTCTCTGTTTCAGGTTGTATTAAGGCTTGCAGGAGAGATTGCATGATCCCTTGCATATGGCAAAGCAGCTGTGTCAGAGGTAACTGCAGACAGAAGTTGTGGCTCTCCACGTGTCAGGTTTACCAGATGTAGGGACAGACAGCAGGTTTACCATGGTCTGCCTCTCTATGCAGGAATGTACAGCAGCTGGCTGACCTCATGCCCTGGTGTGTCCCACAGGTCAGTGACATGCTGTGCAGGGCAATGCTGCTTTCTGGATTATATTTACCTTCTGCTCACTTTAAGTCACATTTTGCTCTTTTTTAAATAACACACTTTAAAAGGAAACAGAGGAGAGGCTTATTTTTTTTTTTCTGTAATGTAACTTTTCCAATAGCTGAAATAAGTGCCTCCAGCTATGTTTTTCATATCCATTTCTGTATTCTTTCCTTCCCACCAATACTTCTGACAACTATTATCTCATGGATGAATCTTTACAATAGCTGTGATCAACACTGCTCTGGTGAAAAGTGGTCAGGTCTCTACAACATACCTCCTGCAGAGATGCCAAGGTCATGATGGACATAAATACTGTTATTTACTGTGCTCAGCTGTGGACTGAATCCAAACAAATGTCTCTGGTGTCACTGTCAGGAAGGCTTTGGGAAGTCCTTGAGGCACTTCTGCAGCACTGCACATGAAAGAGCTGAAGGGAAAGGATTTCTCTGCACCAGTTTTCCAACACAGAGTGGCATTGTCTCGTATCTTAGATGAACACCAGACAATGTCCGACAAATTATGACTTCTGAAGTTTAACCAAATTTGTTAAGTGGGTAAGCCTATTGTTTAGAGTAAATACTAAAACAATCAGTGGAAGTAGCCAGTCTCCCTAAAGGATATTATTAGAGAATGAATTATTTATTAAAGGGAGTATGTTTATTCTGGATCCCATCAAAACCAAGCTCTCATTGACATCCTTCCTTTTATCAAAAAAAAGTCATTGCTAAGGGCAAGCCAAAGATTTAGAGTAAAGACTGCAGGTATTTTAAGTAAAAAGAATAAAATAAAACTTGTGTGTGTAATTAGCAACATCTGCAAGAGAAAGTTTGTATTTATTTCCATGATGCATAAATAAAGGTTTATTTTTGCCAAAATGCTGCTATTTCTTTGTCTTTCTTTCCTCCTTTCTTCATTAGCTAGCTTTATGCTATGGTTCCTTGTTGTTTGTCTGGGATATTGGGAAGCCTGTTCAATTAAGCCAATGAGAGGAGTACTGTGAAACAGATGTGGACAGACCCCACCATAATTGGGCGAGTGAACTGCTGGGAGCACAGAGCAGAAAAGGCCAAGTGTGTTCTTGTTTTCTGATCTCTGGCATGGGACTGGAAGTTGGCTGATAGTGGGTGTTTTGAACAGCCCTGTGGCTTTGTGGTAATGCAGTGCAATATCATTTGGGAGAGCAGCTGGATTCCTGATGTGGAATTATTGTTTCCTGGCTGGGATGTGCTGTGCAAGCAGCGAGCTCTGCTCCAAAACTCAAAATGCAACCTGCCTTGCATGGGTAAAGCTGGAGAGTAAACTGATAAGAGACAGCTTCACTCCTCATGCAGATGGTTGGCAACTGCAGAAAACAGACTCAATGTCTAGTGAAACACAATGAAGAGCTAAGGGAAGAATGGAGATCAGGAGCCTCAGATTGATTTTGGAATAGCTCTGAGTGAGCAGAATGAGTGTCTTGGCTTACAGTCTCATCTGCAGTTCCCAGTAGCTGTAGAAAAACGGCCTGGAATATGAAATTAATAAATACCAACATTACATAATTCATATGTTAAGAAGTTTGCAACCAGATTTTGTGCAGTTCTTAAATTCTTTCTCCAGGCAGCGACTGACAGAATGAGAGGACACAGTCTCAAGTTGCACCAAAGGAAATATAGATTGGACATTAGGAAAAAGTTTTTTATGGAAAGAGTGATAAAGTACTGGTATTGTCTGCCCAGGGAGGTGGTGGAGTCACCATCCCTGGATGTGTTTAAAAAAAAGACTGGATGTGGCACTCGGTGCCATAGTTTAGTTGAGGTGTTAGGGTATGGATTGGACTCAATGATCTTGAAGGTCTCTTCAAACTTAGTGATTCTGTGATTCTGTGATTCTGTAAACATTATTTACATATTGAAACTTTGAAAACTCAGTATTCTTAGATAAAGCTTCATGAAACATTCCAAAGATATATTCAAGTTTTCTTTGATTCAAAATTTATTTTAAATATTCATTTCTCTAAAGAATATACCCTGAACCTACTACAATGGCTTCAGAGTAATAAAAGCAATGAGAATTTAATTTGAGCCCTTTCACATATCCAGCAGGAAACAGTATCCGGACCAGTCAAACATAATTTTAAAATTGAAGCCAACTGTACTGTCTAAAATAGAAAGCCAATTTTTTAGAAGGCTAAACGAGTGTGCTTCCTTTGTTGGCACTCTACGTTAGCAGTGGAAAAGGATCGTTTATTATTCTTTTCTCCTCTAGTTTTTGCAAGAGTTAAGGCAATGGAAGAGGATCCTGCTTCCCCTAAGGAAGATCATGCAAGACAGATTTGCTCCTCTCTCCACAGCACACCCCAGAGAAGTCACCACTGAGTTGAAATCAGTGCTTGCACAGGCCATGTCTATTTTGTGTCAGCTGTGAACACCAGGCAATAAAGACCCTTTTATTTACTGCCACTTAGTTCTATAAAACAGAAATTTGTGCTATTAAAAGCCCCTTTTTTCTCTGCCAGCACAAATGAAAGTGTCTCCCCAACTATTTTCCATACACCATGGGCTTGTGCCTGCCCAGTTTGACCCTCACCAGCCAGAATGAATGTAGTTCTTCATTCTGCACGCAACCACAGGCAGCACGTTCCGTGTTTGGAACAGGCTACATAAGCTGTGCATTGTGGCTGCCCTTGGGTTGGGTGTAGTGGTGGTATCAGCTGCATCACTCCCAGTCTTGTCCCAAAGCAGAGAAGTCCCTGGCAATTCAGCAGCTAGCTGGGGGAATTTGGAGCTTCAAAACACAGCTGAGGTCACCAAGAGTTTGTTTGAAGTTAGTTAAAACCATCGTCTTTAAATAAATGCAGCTAAAGTCTTGGAGGGTGAGGTGAGAGAGGTTGCTTGCTCACTCTATCAAGAAGTCCCCCTCAATGAACTAGACTGGCATGGATCCTACTTTTTCACACTAATCATCCAGAACTGGATAATTTAGAAATAAAATATTGTTTTACAGTAATGTCTATGAAGCGTCTAAGGAGGACTACAGTTTTCTTGCTTTAAAGATCAACAGGTGTAGGCATTTAGAGTCCAAGGCAGGTCTTGGGACCTAATTTTCAGTCCAATCTCAGTGATTTATAGCAGATCTCTTCGATTCAGTATGACAATATGGTGGCAGGATAATTGGTCCCATCTTGTTTCAGGATATTCTCAACATTTACTACATTTTTGCTTGCATGTTTACATCAATCAGAAACTACAGAAGGAATTAGCTTTTTCTTTTTTTTTTTTTTTTAGTATATATGAGTAACCTAATTGGTTACATTGTATCTGTGTCAGTAGCAGCAGTGAGATATTCACATCTACTCCGCTGGCTAAAAGAAGGTGAGAGAAATGGATGGGAAAACAATGTTAATTTTTATATTTTCATTCAATAAAGATAAAAGTTAAGCTTCTAAGTTGTGCTTCTAAGTGTAAACCATGCCAGCATTCTTGTTACTCAGACTATTTTTGGAAGCCTCGACTGCTGCTGAAATCCTGGAGGGATAGTCGGCAATCCAAGATGAGACCCTTTTACCACATGTGGGCCTACGGGCATTTATTCCCAATTTCATGAGCAGCAATTCAGGTGGAAAGCCACAAATCATTTGGCATGTTAGCTTGTTCAGTGGCTGGACAAGAAGTGTTTATTTAACACATTAGAGTTACAAAGGCTGTGAAAATAAGCAGAGTCACAATAAAAATATTAAACATTCATTTGACAGAACAACAACTATGACAACCATTAACGATGTTCTAAAATATAAATCTAAGAAGTTATATGGTCAGCAAGGATAAACTACTGCTCTGTTACTTTCTGACTTATAGAATTGTTTCCTATTTAAAATCATTGCTAACTTGAGAATGTAGAAGGTGGGTTGATTTCTATTGTACTTGATCACCCAAAAAAAATCCTAGTGTAGTTAAGCTTTGAATTCAGCCTGTGATACACATGATTGAGTTTTTTTTGGTACTAGAACTGCAAAATGAATGTACACTGAGGATTATATTTGGGGGAAAAAAGGGAGGATCTAAGCATTACAAAATGGGTAACTACTCATCTATCAGGTTTGCACACACATGCATTTAGCAAAAATTAGCATTAAATACTCAGAGGGTCCATGCTGCCCCTGTGCTATACTCCAACTGTCCAAGTTTTCTTTTCAAAGACCTGTGCCTAAGCAGTAAATGAGAATCTAAGGACATGCTTCACAGAGCAGGCATCTGCCTTTTTTAATTTAAGCAAGACTGCAATAAAATCAAGGTTTTCTTCCTGAAAATGAGCTGGTCCAGGAATAATTAGCCCAAATCTATTTAGCAGCTTGCAGATTGTCTAATATATTGTAATGCAGTGGGGCAGATCAGAACTATCTGATTAGGATTTGTCAGTTTTCTACCTATATTTTGTCTTTAAAAGATTTTGCTTAGAAAGCAAATTTGTTTTTATTTACTCAATTGTTTTGGTTAAAATTCTGCACTACATCCACTGAGTTTGTTGCACACATTTAGCTTAGCATTTTGGCTTTTAAAATTATGTTGCAAATATTAAAGTTTGATGAACATTTGCATCATTGAAATTAATCTATACTCTCTTAGGCAAAAGGATTTGAATTTGTTTGCAGAGTTTTGGTTTTGGAGTTTTGGTTTGTTGCTAGACCAATATATCTAGGCCTGTTCTAGTTTGGTTTAATGAATGGTACTTGGAAGAATAATCAAAACCCATTTTCAAAATATAAATGTATCAGCCTATTCCTAAAATATGCTTTAATACCACTTTATCTCAAATACTTTGATGTTACAGTATGTCTACCTTTGCTATTTGTAATTGTTCAATTCAAGTTTTTTCTTTACCAAGGTATCCACATGTGACTATTTTGCAGCTATTTTCCATCTCTGTCATATATTCCCACAAAACCTGAATATTGCATGAGTTTATTTTTCTACCCTCTTCTCCCTCTTCCATCTGAGAATGTTAAGGCGCAGAGAGAGACAGGAAGAGAAACAAGAGGCAGTGTCCACATAAAGGCTGAGCAAAGCAGGTCTTCTCAGTCTGCAAGGGGGCAGTTGGAATAAAATATGCATCTAGTAAATCATGAGAGGCACAAAGAGGGTGGATAGCAATTGGTCGTTCTCTGTTTTCAGTGTAGGCACTACAGAGTATCTAATAAAGTGGTGAAGTTTAAAAGAAAAAGGAGGAGCTTCATCTAACTGACAGGTAGACTGTGAATCTCTGTCTCACAGTACTGTGAATGCTTGAAATGGATAGGGAGCCAAAGGGAGACTGCAGGGATTGCCAGACATCAAGATTGATTCACATGGGCCTCGAGTGAGCAGTGGCTGCAGATTGGGACTGCTGTTGCTCAGCTCCATCATCTTTCCTAGAAATCTGCTTCTGGCCAGTGTCAGAGACAGAACTGTGGGTTAGCCTGTCCTTTAGTCTTATCCAGTTCCTATAGCACCAGCTGATGTATGCACTCATCAGGTATAGTAAGATTCATATTATTGTCAAGTACTAATGACTTAAAATGTGGTTGTACCATATCCTTAAATCTTCATGTTTTCCATTTCTTCTGACCTCATCTATACTGGAAGATTGTACCAGGTAAAATATATTGTAAAATTAATCAGCCAATGCTGCAAACTCCAAAAACATACTTACATTTAATTGTGTTGAACTTGACTTCTCTCAAACCAGTTTAAGTTTGTAATATTCAAAAACCAAGTTTGTTCTGCTTTAAGGATCAAAACTTAACTGTACCAAATTTCTCGGAGTCATGTTTCTTTGCTCTTAATTTTATGGATTTTTTCTTAAAGATAACATCTTTTCCCTTCTCTTTAACACACTGATCATAGACAGTGGGCATCTATCATACTGCAGTTTATTTTAAATTTAAGAGCCAAAGAGTTTCGCAGAAAAAGTTTTCATTTTTGTCAACACAAGCATATGCTTCTGTTTTATGTAACTAATGCTGAAATGAAAGCCCACAGCAATTACAGCCCATTTTTTCATTTCCACACACTTACCATTTGTAAAGTCTCCAAAGATTCAAGTTTCATGAAGAATGGGGGTTTTTTGTTACTGCTTAACAATCATATTTGATTTTTGAGCAGTAAGAAGACCAGATCTCTGCCAACATTTTTAAATCAACTATATGAAAAATGAAACAGCCTGGATTCAGAATTAAACACCACTTAATTATTGCAAATATGTGTAAGTGTCTTTTTTTTCCCTTTCTGCATGTTATGAAATGTTACAATCTCTTCTCAACATATGTATAGAGGCAGTACAGTCTATGTATGTATAAATCACTAGGCTTAGACTTCTAAGACCCAGATTCTATCATGGACTTTGTTACAGGCACCAAGGAAAATCTATCCAATCTTCTTGAAGAAACATTTCACCAGATAAGTGTAATGACAAGAGAGAGCCAGATAAAGGGTATTTATTTATGATTATGTGCATTATTTTAGAGAAAGAATGAATTGCACCCTTTAATTTTCCAGTAGTTTCTGACAAGGCTTTCAATTAAATAATTTTACTGCAAAATAATTTTAATAATAATATTATTAATTTTTAATAATAATATATAATAATAATAATTAAATAATTTTACTTAGTCTTTTCACTGCAATTTGCTCATTCTGGTTTAAATTAGATCCACCTTCCAGGTTGCTAAGTACTTTGAGAGTACCACCTATCACAAAACCAGGGGTAAATGTAAGCAGGATGCATGGACAGAAAGAAAATGCAGAAGAAAATCTGAGGGTTCCCTAGGACATTGTTTTCAAAGGGGAAGCTTTTTGTACTTAGCATTTTTGTTCTACTGACTGTATATCTCCTGGCACAAACCAGAAAAAAAAACAACCCAGCCCATGAAAATTAACTGTATATAGTTTGCACTCTCTGTGGCAGATTAAACTCCAGAAAAGCTTAGTTATGTTTCACTATACACAGCAATAGGAGGTGCTCAGGCAAGCTACATAATTGAACTAATCCCCCAGCTGCTGACCCACGGCAAATCGCCGGCCCTTCTGTGCATCAGAAGAATCACTGTTGTTACAGTGGAGACCCTTGGACAGAGCTGTGACAGAGATCCAGAGTGACCTTGCAGGCTGCCTGGGGACAGTTCAGCCCTGTGAGGATGGAGGTGCCTGGAAGCAAAGAGGAAAATCCCTGTTTCTGTGCTGCACTACGATGCTCTTCTAGCACATGAGCAGGGGCAGCTGCTTGGAGAGAGGGGGTATGACAAGGCAGCTGCTCCATGAGTTCCAGGAACTGAACTGCTTAACAAACCTTTCCTCTTGGAGAAGGTTTCTCCTCAACAAAATATTCAGAAGGCATTTCTGTTACTTCCCAGAGGCAAGGAACTGAATGGCCAGGAGGTGCACTAACTCTGCTTGGCAAATTGGACAGGAGAAGAAGACTCTGTGAGTTGAGGGCAGAGAGGGCAAAAGGGGAAGCAGAGATACATGGTAGGACTGCAGGGGCTTATGGACCTATTCTCAAAAGAGATTATTTCAATTTTCACAATAAAAAATGTAGGCACAGACTAAATTCAACAAATCCATAGGAAGCCTTTGCTCTCCAGGGGCACCATTTTTATGCCTCTCTGAATTGGATCCTGAAGGTCACAGGCAAAATTATTCATGGCTTTAGCTGTAAGATCAGTGTGTGTTCTGGCTCTTTTCTTCTTAACTATTTCTGGATAAGCAGAATGGAGTCTAATCAAGTTTCTTTTCTTTAACAGGTTTTAATTTTCTTGTTACAACCAAGAAAAAACTACAGACACTTTGAAGCATATTGTGGCAAGACAGAGTACTGAAGGAATATTCAGAATAAAAATAACTGCTCTGAGGTGTCATTTAAGAAAATAGATGTGTTTTCTTCCACTCTGACAAACTTGATCTCACCCCTATCTCACCTCTATATATATTTTGGTGGTTTTTGAATAGATCACCAAAGAACTCAAAGAAGTTATCAGTTGTGATATGAATCTCCATCTGTTGCCAGCCCTCTTTGAGAGCTTGTCTTTCATATTACAAGACATTTAGTGGAGCATTTTGCCAGCTTTTTAGAATGACCATAACAGGCCTCAGACTCTCAGCTTTCATAGCTATATTCCAAAATTAGAGTATTCTCACAAATTGGCAAGTTTCCAATTTCTGAAACAAAGTATAGCAAAATCCAGCGCTGTTTTAGCACTTGTCCCCAACATCCAAAGTTAAGCATCTCTGCTGGTGTTCTTCAGCTACCCACAAAGGTTAGCAGGACTATGGTAAAGAAATTACTTACAGTTGAAACTGTAATTCAGTTAACAGGAAATTTAACAAGGGCAAAAAAAGGGGACATATTTAAGAAGAAAAACATCACAGCAACCTTATGAGTGTGCTTTAAACTAGTAAAGAACACAGACTGTTTTGATACTTGTCTTTCCACTGTTAATTCTGTAGTAATTTTTCTGAAGATGCAGTGAAGATTTTAAAGAAATTAGTGTGGCTCTCCTTATTAAGTACTTTTCCAACCAGGGACCAAGCTCTTGTTTCAATTTTGAATGAGAATAGTCCTCATAAGGAGCTGTCTTGAGCCTTCAAACCTAAGACAAAAGGAGCCAAGCCAATATACTTTGCCTTCCTCCTTCTTCGCCAGGGTTTCTGCAGGCCATCAGTTCCCAGCCCTGTACTTTTTTTGAGAATCTAGTTACTAGCTGATGATCCCTAGCACATTCATAGAGACTGTGGTAGAGCCAAATTTTCATCACAAATACCTAAAAATCTGGATTCTATAAGACATGTTTGACTTCAACAATCTCCATAGACTCCTGACAACCCCCAGAATAGAACAGAAAATCTCAGTTTTTGAGGCATCTCAATGGCAGCATTTTATCTGGTTATTCATTTTGCTGTACAAGAGTACCTGCATTTCATATTTCAATGGCAAAGGAGGAATTCACAAAGGTTCACTCCAGTGAGAATGTGCGTCAGTGATAGGGAGGTTTGGGGGGGCGACTTAGAGCAGAAGCTTAACTTCAGACACTCTAAATCACAGCTCTGAAGGAACCCTTTTCTTTCCAGTGCCTGTGAAGGAAGTGCAGGGAGATTAGCCTCAATCAACACTCCTCTAAATGTCAATGCAAAAGATTGCATATGACGGCAGTTAGGAAATCAGATAGTTTAATGCAGCCATTAATTAAACAAAAACATTAAGGCAGTCTCACCATACATTTTCATAATGCAATTGAACTAGAATTTCAGTGTTTGAAAAGATTTTTGTAATTAATTGCATCTGTAGAAGCGACAAAATACTAAGTGTCTGAAAAATTACCCCTTGATGCCTTTAGCACATTTAAGTCAGAAAAAAATGTACCCTGTCTTTTCATAAGTGCACTTACAGTACAAAAAGAAATGGTTTGAAGAACTGTCATTCAAAACATGGTATATAACCATTGCAGCATATAAATAAAGCAGAATGAAAACTTTGTTAAAATGTTTGTGCACACTGTAAGATTTAATGTTTCCTTAAAAACACCATTTTCAAAAGTGGTTGATATACTAAAAAATGCACTTAACCTTTGGACTGTGTTTCCAAGCATTTCCTGGTATGGGTTCATGGTGGCAGCATGAGGAACGATAAATCTGTGGAAGACACCACAGTAATTGTGGGAATCAATGTTCCTGGACTCTATCATGGATGGACTCCATCAGGTTAGGGGGAAACAGGCAGATGCTTTTGGTCTGGGAGCAGGAGTAAAGGAAAAAAGGCACCCCTATGTTGAAAACATGTGTTGCTTTAGAGGAAACGTATTATCAATAGTCAACAAAGCAACACATTGGGTAATACTAATTTCTAAATTCCAGGCTGAAGTAGTATTTACATGTTGTATCAATCAGGGGCCAGCAGCAATTTTGTAGGATTTAAACCAACATAAAGACATTTTTGTGTGCAAAATATAAAAGTCTTTCCTCTGTGAGCTACTAAAAATCCCAAAATAGGCACAAAGGTTTTTCTAAGAAATCTCATCCCAACCAGATGAATGAATACTTGCAATATTTATATATGTGAGGGATGTTGAGAGATCTGTATTCTTCATAACATTGAGAAATTTTTCTGCAGTTGAAATATTTACCAGTATAGACATTATTACATCTGCCTTATATACACCACACTATGGATGCAAACACTGAGAATTACTATATGCTCAGGATTATGCATCCTAACTGTGACATTCTCCTGTAAAATATTCTTTCTGAAATGTTAACAAGCACTTAGATTACATTCATTGTTTGCATTAATTTCTTCTCTTGTTTTCTACTGTTAAATGTTTTTATTACAGTGTGCATGACTTTATCTACATATAAAATACAGTAAGATGTACTCCAATTCAATGTAATGTAAATATGGGACTACAATACAACTCAGGTAGAAATCATAGTATTTCTCCATCATTTCTTTCCATGAGTAATTGTTGGAATAGCATTTTATTTGACACAGGAGAATGAAATGCTACTTTAAGGATTTAAACTAAAAAGAACAAGATCTCTACCATGCAAGACAACTCAGCAGGTCTGTATGTGTTAAGCAGATTATTAAAAGAATACCATATGGAAAGATGAGGTGGACCATTCCAGTGCATATAAAACATTTTCTCATTAACACTACTTTATTGAGAAGCCATCAGAAACTTATTAAGTGCATTATCAGTTTGCTAGAGTGTCCTTTATTATCTGTTGATATATTTTCACTTTATATCCCTCTCTTTCTCTCACTTTTCTCCTCCTAAGGCTCTAGGATCTCTTAGTGGTAATTATTAATACGTTATCAGTATTTTGGCCCCTGGCATATAAATGTGTATTAGATATGCAGGTACTGAGCCATAAAAACACCAATAATTTTCAGAGGAGGAATTTCGGGGGACATATTTGTGGCAGCTGAGTTATGGTAGACTCAGTGTTATGTCTGGGCTCTGAGCCAGCCCTAAAATCCTTCCTCTACTACCAACCATCGAGGGCACATAGTCACTGATGGGGGTGTCAGCTCGAGGCTGTGTAGGAAAGCTGAGATCCAAGGAAAGCCAAATATATGGAAGGCAGCTCTGAGGCAGCTTGGCAGCAAGTCAGATTCTAAGTAGTAATGTTTGTATGAAATATATTCTGCCTTCCACGCTTAATAGTAATAAAGTTTGATTGAAGTCATGTTCAAATTGCACTCTGTCTGACGCCAGGTATTTAATACTAAGCAGTTTGGGGAGTTTTGCTATCTGAAGCAAAAGGGATTTAGATTTATTTCAGACTTTCACAGTAGAAACTTGCTCAATGGCCTGGAGCCATTGAGCCAGAAAAAAAAAAAAAACCAGAAAAAATGGCTGCCGGAGATCTGATTATCTTCCTTTTGGCAGAAAAACTGAAAAACTCACGATTCTTTTGCATGCTTTTCAAAATTGCTCTGCCATAAGAGGAGTCACCCTTTGCTGCAGCATCAGGAAATCCCCATTTTGCCTTGAAACTGCTGCAGGGTCAAACATGATGATATTATTTCTTTCTACAGGTGCAGAGCTCAGAACTCCTGTGATGATGAACTCCCATCTCCTTTCCTCCCTCCTCCTTTACTAAGACACTTCCTTCCCCTTGTGTCTGCAAAATTAAGTTTGCTGCAAACAAGGAACTCAAAACAAGAGAAGCAAAAGAAAAGAACCACAGGTTACATATTGTTTTTCCTTTGTTATTTAGAAACCTCCTGCTGCTGTAGCAATCCAATTATATCTGAAGCCTGGCTCATGACTTTTGAATACTCTCTGGCACATTAGATATCCTTGGGGACCCAGAGCAGGCTCTGATCTTTCATAAAACCTGTGTTAGGTTAATATATAATTCACCATTTAGAAGACAGGGAGAGGGACAGCCTTGGCAATAGAAATTCTTCGTTTACTTTTAGGTGATAGGCAATATAGAGCCTGTATTTGAACTCTGATTAAAGATTTTATTAGCTCAACATTTCATATCACTAGCTAACAGCACACATGTAAATATGTGCTGTATTCATTTGGATTTGCATTTGCTTGGGTGGTTTTACCTTTAATGCAGCCATAGACACTTACAGGATAAGAATTGTCAATAAAGTAATCTGTATACTGAGGAGATAAATCCCTACCTGGAGCATAAACAAAGAATTTAAAATTCAGAACCATTGGCATGAAAGGTTTTGAAATGTACCTACAGGGTAAGTGTCCTTTTGAAGCTAAGTGCAGGCAGCAAGAGGAAATTAGGAGGCATCTTTGCACACTGAGCTGTGGCTTGTGAAACAGGTGACTGGCCAAAGTGTGCAAATGTTTCCTCTCCATGAGCACCCTTAGCTACACCCTCGCAGTAACACCTGAGGGCTGTTTCAGGCTCTCTGCTTGATGCAGAGAAAGTTTTACTCTTCCATTCCACCATCTCCTGTGTTTTTAAACTATTTTCATTTTTATATCTTGGTGTATTCCTAGGAGAGGATAAAATTTTGCAGACAAACCTGTTGGCCTTTCCCAATGACCCAGTGATCCTAGTCTCCAAGGTTTTGTGATTTCCTGAGTGGGGAAGCACCAGAGCAGCAACCTCAGCTCCTTCTGCAGATTGATCCCAGTTGACTGCAATGAATCTGCATTTTGACCACTTTTCTATTCACTGAGCCAACCAAGTCAAGACTCAGGATGGCAGTGAAACATCTGCAAAGAAGAGAGCATATTTCTTCCTTCTGCTGTTGAAGATTCTGGCTAATTTTGGAATGTTTTTGGCTATGGCAACACAATTGTTCCAGCTTTGTGCTATTTTGTGCCTCTTGTGTTTTTTCCTTGCAGCAGGGGAAGTGGGAGGAGAGGAAAAGGATTTTCCCTGGCGCAATTGTTTGTGTCAGGTAAACTGTCCATAAATCTCTTCTTAAGGAATTCAGTTCATTAAAGCCCAATTAAACACCAATGGCTTGATTTACCTCATTAAGGCTAATTTAAATTAGCAGAAACTGCAAATTGCTATTAGGGATTTACAGCTAGAGTTTTAGAGAACTGTGGACAGACAAAGCAAAGGCTTGTTTCCTTTGACTGTACTTTTCACTTGCTCATATTTTTGAGCATGAATACACATTAAAAGAACATTTACTAAACCTGGAATCAAACTGAACTTGCAACAAGGAAGACATTACCAAATAAAGTAATTTATCTGCAATTCTTTTGTGCATGTGTGGTGTTTAGATTTTTTGGGGGAGGGGGTTGTTAGATTGGGTTGGGGTTTTTTTTGTTTGTTTTTTCTTTCAGTTTTTGTTGCTGTTGTTGCTCATATTTGTTTGAAGTATAACCACATTTTTCTTTGAAATATATTAAATTAAAAGACTTTAAAAAATGAAAATCGGCTGGATGACTTTTCCTTTCTCATAAAACTTGTAGTAAAAGAACTAGCATTTGCATACATTGCATCTGCCAACATTGCAAGAGCAGGTTTATTCAGCTTTGGAGACAATTATATATGCAAGAGTCTGTGCACAGATGATGGAGAAGGGTATGGACACTATAATATACTCACAATTTCAAGAACTTTCAGAGTAAGTATTCTGAGTTAAAAATGGAGGATCCAGCTCTTTCAGAGGCCTGGATCTATGTGGAAAGGAACTTTGGTTCTTTTCTTTACCAAGCTGAACATGCTATCACTGTCTCAGAAATGGCTGCCTGAGTAGAGCGGGAAAGCAACTACACACATTTATGTGAATCTATAATTCTTTTAATTTGGATTCATTAAGTCAACTTGTGTTCCCACAGGCATGTAAGCAATCAAAAAATTGATATCTAACCTATACTGCTCATCCAGTCTCCCTTTCAGGTCAACAAATATACAAGAAAACTTTTACAGGTCCTCTGCAAGAGTTGTGTGGTTGTCTTGTCTTTATTGCCAGATTGTATGCTACTCTACTGTGCATGCTGGGGTCCATTGCTTTAAGGAGGCAGAAGTTAGGTACAGTCACATTTTGTCTTTTTTTTTCAGCTTACAATCAACTGTTGTATGGTACAATATTTCAGATGTTTTACTGAGGTAAAATGTCAAGATTTTGGGTAGCCATTTGTATTGGGTTTGTATGTTCAGGTTTTGGTAGTGGGGGTGCTACAGAGGGGGCTTCTGTAAGAAGTTGCCAGAAGCTTCCTCCATGTTCAACAGGGCCAATTCCAGACAGCTCCAGGACAGACAGGCTGCTGGCCAAAGCTGGGCCAACCGGAAATGGTGGGAACACCTCTGTGGTAGCAGATTTAAGAAGAGAAAAAGTTATTGCACAGATGTAATTGCAGCCAGAAAAGAGCAGCATGAGAATACGAGAGTGCAGGACCTCTGCAGACACCACAGTCAGTGGAAGAGAGGAGAAGGTGCTCCTGCTGCTGGAGTTGGGATTTCCCTGCAGCCCATGGTGCAGATTATGCTGAGGCAGCTGTGCCCCTGCAGCCCATGGAGGAGACCCATGTTGGACCAAGTGGATGCCTGAGAGGACACTGTGAACCTATGGGAAGCCCATGCTGAAGCAGGGTCCTGGCAGGGACCAGCAGACCCAAGGACAGAGGAGCCCACACTGGAGCAGATTTCCTGATAGGACTTGTGACCCCATGGGGGACCCAAGCTGGAGCAGCCTGAAGAACTACACCTTGAGGAAGAGTGATTCACGTTGGAGCAGTTTGTGGAGAACTGTTGCCTGTGAGACTCATGTTGGAGAAGTTCAGGAAGGACTGTCTTCTGTGGGAAGGACCCCATGCTGGAGCAGGGGAAAAACTCCTTTCCCTGAGCATCAGCAGAAACAAGTGATGAACTGACCACAACCCCATTCCTTCTCTCTCTTTAGTGCTGAGAGGCATGAGGTAGAGCTGAAAAGGAGGGAGTGGTGGGGGTAGGTGTTTTGAAGGTCTCATTATCCTGCTCTGATTTTGTTAGGAATAAATTCAGTTAATATCTCTAATTCAAGTCTGCTTTGCATGTGATGGTATTCAGTGAGTGTTCTCCCCCTGTCCTTATGTCAGCTCATGAGCCCTTTCTTGTGTTTTTTCTCCCCTGTCCAGCTGTGGATGGAAGTGTTAAGAGGCTTTGGTGGGTGTCTGGCATGCAGACAGAGTCAACCCACTATCAAACACCAAATCAGACACCACACTCCAAAAACTGTACTAAACTATGAGTATAAATTAGTTTGTGTGTATACATGTACCTATAATACTCCATTTGACAAACAAAGGACGTAATAGTACATCCTCTGACTTATGCAGTCTTCCCTAAGAGCCAATCTCAGGAATGATTTCCATCCCAGATTTATGTTCACCTATCTAAAGTTACATGTGCTTAAGATAAAAGTATTCAGATACATTACATTTGTGGTTTTTTGGCCTACGGCTCTTAAAGGGAGAGGGACAGGTTGCATGAATCAAGTAGTTGAGCATTTGAACTCAAAATTTGTAACTGAAATTGGTTAAAAAGTTTTACACAGAGAAATGGTAAAAAGTGGTAAGTTTGGGGCACAGTTTTCTCTTGTACAAAAGATATTGGAAAGATGTGTTCTATCAAGAATAGTTTCCACTTAAAACACCAGTTCTCTGCAGTTAAGCACTCAGGCTACAGACTGGGAGTTCATCAAAGCCATTGAACCATGACAGACAAATCAAAAAAGGTAGGTATGCATCCAGCAGTCAAGAAAAAATGCAAACATTGTAACAAAAATATTTATCCATCCGAAATGGAAAGTTATTCTGAAAAGCTGAAGTATTAATAGCAAGAGAAGATAAAACATAACTGTATCCTCAAGGTCACCAAAAGTTCTGTTGAAGTCTTATAGTTGTGTCTTAGTAAGAGAGATAAATCATAACCTCCTACTTTTGGAAATTCATCTTCAAAATACTCACAGTTGCCACAGCGCTCTGTTCCCATTGCTCTCTCTGACCCATCTCAGAGTGCTTGGATAGAAATAGGATACTGACAAAACACTGTGTCCCAGATCTGGAAGCTTTGTACTTTTTAAATCTTCCTTCTCTGATTTTCCTAACAGTCATTGCTAAAAAATGGCTATCTTTTCTGTGCCACAGCTTACTATCCTTTTGAAAGCAGTGTTAAAATCTAGTTGTTACATCTGGTAAAGTATGCTCTGGTGATGTTCACAGGAGAAATTTGGAGATCATTTTACATGGAAACCCAGAAAACTGTGATTGTAATTTAAGTCACATGAAGCCAGTCCTCTCAATTAAACTGAATTTTTACTTCCCCCCTCCCAGGAAGATTAAGTATGTGAAAATTTGCACATGCCAACTAAGCGGAATTTTTTTCAGGAGCTGTGCAGAACAGCCTTTCTCCATCACTGCCTGGGCTATGAATGAGCCTGCATTTACCCCAAAGTTAAAATCAACAACTAAACTCTTAAATGCTCTTAACAGCGTAGTCTGGTGAGCAGCTGAGCTGATCTAAGAGCCTGCAGTAGCCAGAAGGCAGTGCCTTCACTCTTCTGTCCCTCCTCCTCCTCTTCCCACATTTCACCCACAGGCTCACCCCCTCTTCAGAGTTGCAGCCCTCCTGTGAAGCAGCCACAGTCTGAGCAAGAAAGGAAAGCAGAAACTGAGCAACTGCCTCAACATAACACAGTTAGCCAGTGGAAAAGTGCAGACCAAAACTCTGATCTCTCAAATGCCAGCCCCCTTAACAAGTCTGCTCTGTGCCTTGTCTGAACAGCCCCAGATAGGTCAGCATGGGAAAACAGGAAGAGGTAAAATAAGCAGAGGGCTTCTCTCTCCCTCCTTCAGGAAAACAAAGTGGTCAAATCAAAGGAGCTGATTTTCTGCCTATATTTAGAGGAAGGCATTGACATGTAGAGATCATGTTTCAGGTTGACAAGTAATACCAAATAATACCCAGTTTATACAAGTCACAGGGGAGTGTAGCAGCTCCATTTTTATCCTGATTTTGGAAGGGTATGGGACTCCTGCAGCTGTGGTGTCCATCTGGCTCTCCCCACCATACCCAACCACTTTTGAACCCACCGGCCAACTTCAGCTCAATGTTCATGGACAGCTGTTTCTGTCAGAGGAGAAAGAAACACAGATTATTCCTCTAAGAAAAACAAGGCTGCAGTCTGTGGTTATTTAAGAGGCAGAGGAGAGAGATCATGGGACTATGGGAGATCTAGGAAACACAGAGACAATTCAATGATACTGCAGCAAGGAGTAAATTGAGTTTAGGCTATGTCACATGAAACAATACCATAGGAATCCAGATTTGTTAATTCTATTGTTTCTTTCATGGATGAAAAAGTGTCTTTGTGGAGTTTTTAAAACAGCATCAAGTGTTTGAATCTTTCTGTTCAAAATCTTTTCTTCTGCGTGACCTTTTGCTTTCAAAGAGGCAGGAGGAGATTATATGTTTATGTCTTTTGTGGATGGAGATCCTACACAGAAATAACTGATCAATGCATTTCTATAATTTTGAGTCTCACATGTGCAGTTTTCCAAAACAAAAAATAAATGCACACAACAACATCTGTATTTATTTTGACCTTTTCAAAGTGAAGTTCTGCAACTTTCTAACCGAGTGTTTCTAATTGCTAAAGTAAATGCAACATTATACCCAAAATTTGAAATGAGACACCATAGTGCCTGTCCTAATTAGGAAGAGGCACTTCTGCTAATTTTTTTCTCATGAGAGGGAGGCAATGCAATAACATTCCTGAGCAATGGAACAAGTTCAGAAGAAAGCGTATGGTCACAGGCAGTTGCACATCTTATATTTTGTCCTTTGGAAATTAATGAGCAAGGTATCCCTAAAACAGCCTTAACATTTTCAGCTTCATTCGGAAATAATGCTGACAAACATTCCTTCATTATTCAAGTCCAGAGAAGTTCAGGTAAAGAAAGTCAACTAATTAGGTCAATGTTGTAAATTTTATTAGGTAAAGAAAAAGTTTAATGCCTGAAAGAGCAGTGGAACCCCAGCAGAACCTGTCTGCCACTCTGACTAGAGGGACTTCAGGGTTTAAAAAAGCCTGCTGATGGAAGACAAATTCTCCATGATGTCTAACAGCTGCATCGTAACAAACTGAGCCATTTCAGCAAGATCAAGCAGTCTTACTTCTGGGAAGAGTGACTCAATGGGCATGCTTTGGTATATATGAGGGACATCCCACCTGCAGAGTTCAACTGCCCTGTATCATGCAGGCTAGCCAGAAATGAAAAAAAAGAGGTCTGAGGGAAGATATTTGGCCTCCAGTACTTGACAAATTAGTGTAAATTAACAGCTGATGTGGGACGAACTGATAAATCAGAGCTGAACATTTGTATTTCTGTGCAGAGGTATGCAGGGGCAGAGTGCCTCAGCATCAATCAACAGAAGAAGAAGAAAATGGTCCAAGATGGCTCTTGACCAAACAGACAGGCAAAGGCCTTGCAAGCTTTCCTGGGGAGCTTGGAACACTGCCTCATTTATTCCAGATGTAACCTACAAGACTCATTTGTTCTGATGATGGCTAGATAGGGATATCTCATACAACGGTCTCAAATGGTAAGTGACTAGTGCTTAAAAACAGCCATCACACAAGCACTGTTCACATCAGTGAGCAGGAGATCCGAGATCAAACTTCACAAACTTTAACTTTGTTCTGGCTCCTCCATAAAGCATGAGAACATGACACCAAGAATGGCATAAGATAACTCTGCTTGGTCATCATGTGAGTTTAGTAACAGCTCTTCACCATTTTTCTCTGTAATTTACCCAGTGCTATCTGCTTCAGCTATTGCTTTTTTAATCTATGAAATAATTTCATACATCACTCAAGTTCTGCAAGACCTGGTTTGTTAGTATTTATGACTTTGCTCTGGTGTGGAAAATGTACATCTCATGAGAGTGTATCAAGGCAGCAGACTTTCTGAACAGGAAAAACTGTGCTGAGATCCTCTTGGGATAAGTAATAATTATTATCCAGGCACCAGTATTTAACATTAGAAGATTGATGGATAATCTTGCAGAACTGCACTGCCACTTTCTGCACATAAAAGTGTAGTTTTGTGAAAATGAAATGCATGCTGTATGACAGCCTAGAGAAATGTTCCTGTGTTTGCTAGATTTTTAGATTAACTGCAATAATCTTTTTTTAACTTTATGAGGTTTCTTCCCCTTCAGGATTGATTGTTATCACTTTCAAAAACATAGAGTGTGGGAGAAGACAGCCTATAGGTAAGTGCAATATAATTAACAGAATCAATCAAGGTTAACAAGTATAGAAAAACCATCAGCAATAGATAGTGTGTTAATATCCTTCCTCACAACATCAGCTCCTCATAGAAAATCACACAATGAAAATATATCTTGAACAGGAGACTACAATTTAGAATTTATTTGCCAAATTCATTTGAAAATATCCTTAAATCTTGCAGAGCAAGGTGGAATAATGATGATGAAAATGTTAAAAAAAGCAGAAGCTTCATTCAAAAAGACAATGATTTTCAATTTATTTCAGTGATCTAAATGCTAATTATAGTGAAATTATTCCCACTGTTACAGAAATTCTTAAACTTGCAAAACATATATGCCACATACAGATCTTTTTCCAAAAAATAAAAGAAGACTTCTGTCAATTGAAACAGGCAGTTTTGGGAGAATAAGTAAAAAGCTCGTTTTCTCTCATGATCATAGAAACATAACTGAAAGTGATTAGTTTCTTTTAACTGCAAAATAGAAGTCAGCGTTTCAAGCTAAGGTGGTGCTAAGCTTGGTGCATGTTATCTCCATCTTCAAAAGTCCATCCTGGAGAATAAAAGTGCTCTATCACAACTCTGACTCATGGATTGCTTCTGAAAGTAACCACCTGAAATTATGAATGGTTCTAAGCTATGACTTTTGCTTTAATTTGCCCTAATAGAAAATACCAAGAAGGAGGGTACTGGTGGAGGAGAGGCTGGACATGAGTCAACAATGCACTTAAAGTCCAGAAAGTCAGATGTATCCTGGGCTGCATCCAAGGCAGTGTGACCAGCAGATCCAGAGTGGTGATTCTGCCCCTCTGCTCCCCTCTGGTGAGACCCACCTGCAGCGCTGCATCCACCTCTGGGGTCCCCAGCACAGAAAGGACATGGACCTGTTGGAACAAGTCCAAAGAAGAGCCACAAAGATGATTAGAGGGATGGAGCACCTCTCCTATGAGGAAAGGCTGAGAGAATTGGGGTTGTTCAGCCTGCAGAAGAGAAGGCTTCGGGGTGCCCTAATGGTGACCTTCCACTACCTGAACTGGGCCTTTAAGAAAGATGGAGAGAGACTATTTACAAGATCACATGGTGATAAGACATGAGGAATGACTCTCAACTGAAGATGGTAGGTTAAGATTAGATATTAGGAAGAAATTCTTTACTGTGAAGGTGGTAAGACATTGGAACAGGTTGCCCAGAGAAGCTTTGGGTGCCTCATCCATGGAATTGTTCAAGAAAAGGTTGGATGGGTCTCTGAGCAACCAGATCGAGTGGGAGGTGTCCCTCTCCATGGCAAGGGGTTGGAATTAGATGATCTGTAGGGTGCCTTCCAACTGTAACCATTCTATGATTTTATGGTTAAGCTAGATTTTATTTTTATTTTGAGTACAAGATAGGATGCATCCAATCATTTTTTTTCAGTTGAACATTGGCAGTAGAACTTTTTGGATATGAAAATATTCTTTAAATTATCTAATGAAATGTGTGTGGGAGGTGTTATTTATAGCAAATAACCACTTGAATATTTTTTCTTGTGATTTTGTTTATGGATCATTTCTTTGGTTGATAGAGACAAGGTTTTTCCAGCAAATCATATGATGACAACAATGTGATAGATAATTTATAGATTATTCTGTAGAGAAGTGTTCATGGGAAGGAACAGAAGGAGCAAAAGAAGTACTATGAATAATAAATGAAAAAGAAATAATTTTCATGCAGAAACAGGCATATCTTGCAAAAAAAAATTTCCTCTGCATTTCCAGCCCCTTCTGGGAATAAGCATTAAAGTTTTGAACAACTGAACTAAAAGATTGAATAACTAGGGTACAATTTTTATTGTTTTAACAAGTGAAACCTCTACATTCCATTCCTTTCTGTACAAGAAGTGAATGATATAAGGGAAATCAGTTGGATTTTAGGACATCAGTGTGCTAATTAGGCTCAGAAACATTAGGACCTGGATGCTAGGGTGAAGCTGCAATTAGCTGAGATTTAATGAGCTGTGTTATGATAAGTGACAGGCTATGTAACTTTACAGCCATAATTTCCTGATTAGATGAACTCTTAAAACACTGCAACCCTACATCCTACCCCAAGGTAGGTTGACCTTTCTATCTGGCCAGAAGAGAAACAAAGCTTTTCCCGCAGTTTTTAGGACCTACACAATAATTTAGCAACAGGAAATTCCTATAGTTTCAGGGCAATTTCTCGCTCTGACCAGAGCAAGCATCGTTTTCCATGCTAGTCTAAACATTTTTTTCTGCTCCTTTTAATCTAGTTTATGTGGGTAGGAGTGTTTGTCTGGTGACAAGAGGATCCTCTGAAGTAGCCACGGTTGTATAGGATATCAAGGGCATCCAGTATCTGCAGCCACATCAAACACAGCTTGGGTGATGGAGAGGATGCACAAAGAAAGCCTATAATAAAACACCTTATAAAAGAGGACCAGAAATGCAATCCCTGAAAGAAAGCAAATCCCAGCTTTAGAAAAACTGTTTGTAATGTTCATGAACATCAAGAGGAAAGTCTGCTAGATAAAGCATGGATCTGAAAATCAAGTGACTTGCAACCATTAGTTGCTTATGACTGTCTATGACTTTTGACAAGTCAAATTCTCTCTAAACCAATCTTAACATAGGGAATATTACAGATAAAAATTATTTGAAGATAAAGTCGTCGGATTCCCTGTGAGAGACACTAACATATTGTTCATGCTTTCAAAACCAGAAAAGGCAAAATTTTCTTTTAAATCTTAAACTTTCTAGGAGAGACAAACTCTTACATGTGCCATATCTGTGTAATCACTTATATATTTTTTCCTTCATTTCTTTGCCTCCTTCAGTAGAGCACACATTGGCCATGACAATTAAGCACTCAGTGGATTGGGCCTGAATTTTACCACTTTTTTTTAAGCCATCATCTCCTGTTCTGTCCTTCCATTTTAACAGAATTTATAGTGAACAAGACTGAGACATAATGCAATGAAAGAACACCTAGAAAGATTCGAAATGGCTATATCCTACCTATAGTGAGATTTCATCAGAATTTAAATACCTGGATCTATAAGAATGATAAAAATCTCTTTCTCCTGCAAGACATTTCCTTGGAGGCACTCCAAGACCTTGCTAGACACTGACACTGCCAGTGTGTACCCACAGCAAGAGGCTGTCTTGAACAGTGAGCTCCCTCTCATGTTCGAGCATGGTCCAGTAATTCTGCGTAGGTCACGGAGACATTGAACTGCTGGAATCTGGCAGAAAGCCCATCAGCATGGCCACATCCTTGGAAAACACGCATGAACCATACATACACACAATTCATGGCACTACCTGACACTTTGAAAACATCCTTTGAAAGTGGGTGGCAAGAAAGGGAGTAATGAAGGAAACAGATTAAACATGGTGTTCCCCAAATGTCACATCTGCTATCTTTACTGTCATGTATTTGTTATGGTGGGTGTATGAAGCCAGCAGTATGACACTGAGCATTTATCAGGAGTCCCAAGGAAATAACAACTGTTCTGATATGCAGTTCAGAGATTCTGGGGCTGTGAAATGTATGATGACACGGAATTCCTCAGCAGTGTTACCAGCTGTGATATCCCTCTGCCTTTCTCCACTGCCTGCCACTGTTTGCTCCCTCAGTGGCTTGACATGCAGTATAATTATATTTTTCTGGGGCTGGCAGCAGAATAGAATTTTCTTATTTTGCTTTTTGTCTTATCTTGTTCCCTGAGCCAGTGCCCAGCCTAGCTGACAGGTAGTCACACTCATGCAGCAGAGAAGGCACGGCTGCTGTGACAAGGGAGTAGGAGTATGTTAAGCCAATTTTGCTACAAGAAGAGTAATGTATAATGAGATTGTGTGAGAACCATGACCTTATCTAGCTGTGAAAGGTGTCAAATACGATCAGTTAACATCCTTACAAAATAATTGCCAACTACCTTTTGTGCTGGAAAGCTGGCCTAGCCCTGGACAAATATTACTATGCTCCATTTACATTATCACCAACACCTAACAGCTATTTGAAATTGCCACACAATCTCCACTATTTAAATAATTAGGCAAGGAGGAACATGATTAAGCAAGATCAATTTTGTATTTAAAGATTGCAAGTTCTTTGCTGTGGAATTCTCCTGTAATCAACTTCTTCCTGTTTTATCCTAACTGATGGGACTGGAGATGGGAAGGTTGCAGACAGGGCTCAGGACACAGCTCCCTTGTGCCAACCTTTTTCCTGGGACATGCCTCTCACTATCTTTTTATGTGAAATAGGCAAAGGCAAGTATCAGCAGTGGAGAAGGACATGGATTTAGCAGCAGTCTTAGTGGCCTTGTGAAGAACAACATCTGGCACAGGGAAGTGCCTCTAGGGGAAAGGCAAAGCCATGATCCATCTCTGTTTTGAGAACTCCAATCCAGGACAGACTTTCTAAAGTGGATTCCCTTTTCAGCAGCACTGTGGATTGTGCTGAGGAAGGTCAAGAGTGGGAAAAAGAAGCAACAAATATTGAGACACTTGGTTATTACTACCTTTGACCCTGGCATGGCTAGCTGCCTGCTCCTTATGCAATTTTGTGGGGAGGCTTCATCTTATACAAATCAGAGTTAACAGACTGGTGCTGGCTTTGGTTCTCTTTATTTCCTTGTTCATCATGCTTGCACTCTTCTCAGGCTCTGCAAAAAAGGTTTTCAGAGATGGGTGGATAACATCCAACTATGACAAAAGCTTTCAACAGTCATCTAATGTTCCAAATTAGTAACTCAGTGTGGAACACAAAGACCATAGAATGAAGTGCCAATAATGATTGTATCCAACCTTTTCCAAATAACTGCCATATCATGCACAATTATCCCTTGCCAGGTAACCTAAGAGTGAAAAGTGATGTACCACCAGTCTTCTGGAGATAAGCAGAAGAGTCACACAATTCACACTGGCATGCCACAGACCAGCAAATCATCACATGTTCCTCACAGTATTTGGATTTTGTGCCACTCTTACATATTGGTGGCATAGCAGAATCACTGGTGAGCAGATAACAAGAGTTTGCTGTGTTAATGTCATTTTATGAAACATGTTTCTCAGCCAGTCACTGGGATTTGAAGAATAAAGTATACCATTCACAGTTTTTTCTTTTTCCAATTAAAATAGCAGCAACCAAACACTTAATGCAAGAAGAATAAATGCATGTGAATTATTTCCTGAGGTCCTTTTCTCATTTCAGTATGAACAATGCAGCCGAAGTTGTGGAAGAGCCTAGAAAAATGGCCAATTTGCTCATGTGCCATACTTTAATCACTGCCTAAACCTGTTGGAATAACATTTCCTTGAAAGTGACAGTATAAAGCATATTCTAGAAAAGTTTAATAAAAATCTGTAAGCAATACAATTAAATACTTTAACACCTGCAAGAGAGAAAGGTACCAAATTATTTTTTGTTTTAAAGTCAGCTTGATACAATCATGTCTAAGTTACAGAGAAAAAACCCACAACCTAATCTCCAAGTCACAGCACAGAAAAAATACACCAAGGAAAAAACTCCATGTCCTGTGCTTAAGCAGCAAAAATGTTTTCATAAGCTTTTGCCCATTTTATCTTCAGTAAAATAATACAAGTTAGTTAAAATCCCTTCTGAAACATTCTAGAATATAACATGATTTCAGAGGAGGAAGCAGCAAGAGTTTTTGATCCCTCCAGTGGACTAAGTCTAATATAGTCATCTGTTTTAAAAGGCTTTCCAGCCAGAAGTTCCTCTAATGCAGCAGCTGCCTCATAACTGTCATTTATCAAAAAGATAAACTGGTGGAAATTGTCCATTCCCTGTTCCAGCATGAGCAGTGCATGATGAAGAGTAAGTCATCATTTGGAAACAATCACCCTCCTTCTGTTCCCTCCAGTTTCATCCAGCAATTCCAGTAGTCCCCTTAAAATAAGATTCTGATTTATATCAGAAAATGGTTTCCCAGGAACTCTTTAGCTTAGTAATGCTATTGCATACAGTAAAGAACTACATATATTGATAATGCCCCCCAACACGATCTCTGGCATATAATTTTCAAATAATTTTCTGACAACTGATCACAAAAGCAGCTTTAATAATAAATCCACCTGCTTTAGCTACCGCAGTAAATATGCTGCTATGATCAGGGCAACATGGAACTTGAATCCCAGCTAATGTCTTGGATTGATGGCATTTTTCACCTATGGGCTACAAGGCAATGCAAAAGCTGTTTGACTGTGTAGTTCTGTATCTGTTTCGTTTTCCTTGAAGCTTAATCTTAGTCTGGATTTCCTGAGGATGCAATGCTATTCTTGTGATAGTTGTCTTAAATGAGTGATTTATGCACAAACTCAATTGCAGTTTAATATGTCTCTAAATAAAAGGACTTCCTTCAGGGTTTGGCTTGGTTTTTTAAAATGAACAAATTTATGTGTATAATCTAAATTTAAAAAGTCAAAGGAAAAAAATGTTGGTGCAATAGTTGTTGAAGGTTACATACCATGAGAACACATTTGCTCCTGCAAAGTGGTGAAATGGGCTCTCTAGCTCCTTCTGCTCTCTGATGCTTTGGAGCAGCAAGAAGCACTGAGTACCCAGCCAGGGGAGCTGGGGTGATTTCCAGCATCGCCTGGCCAGGTGGGGAAAAGCATTGAGGCTCATGGGCCTTGGAAATGGTGGAGACAATGAATTTGGGAAGTTGCAGAAGCCTCAGCAGTCAATTTTGGGCAAACAGATGGCTAAAAAATTGTAGACAGTTGTAGAAAACAAAACCTGCATTGAGGGCCAAAATCAACAACTCTGGGGCATTCAGAAGAGTGAATAAAATTCAACCATCCAGCAATGAGATATGACTGGGGCTGGAAGAGAGATATTCCCTCCCTTCCTTCCTTCCTTCCTTCCTTCCTTCCTTCCTTCCTTCCTTCCTTCCTTCCTTCCTTCCTTCCTTCCTTCCTTCCTTCCTTCCTTCCTTCCTTCCTTCCTTCTTTCCTTCCTTCACTGATTTTTAACAAAAGGAGATTTTTGTTTAAAGGTCTATGTTGCTATTCATAGCAAAGATACTTTTAGTAAAAGAATGTTACATTTCATCAAAGAGGTTTATTTATTCTTATTTAAATTTTATGCCAAGTAATTATTAAATCTAGTAATATTCTAAATTTTGCCCTTTACATTTGGAGTAAGTGTGTGATGTCATTTGTAGTTAACAAAACTCTTGAAAGCAAAATTCGATTCATACATGAGGAAGTGACTCGTCAAAGAGCAGGAGACAGAAGTGACTGAATTATTTCTTAGCAAAAAATTTGCTTGGAGAGAAAGAAACTCACACCAAGCAGCCCTAAAATATGACAATGGCTGGAAATTAATTCAGACATGTAAAAAACTAAAGCATATTGCACAGGGCTTGAGCTAATTGTAATCACTAAATTTAAACCCCTTCTGGCTTTTGAATGAGCCTGAACCAGTTGCTTTGCTTTGGATTTGCATTCTGCACAGATAAGCTGAGTGATATCTGCCCCAGCATGTGTACAGTCAGGATGTGGGTGCTTGTCCAGTCCTCACTTCCAGCTTGCAGTATGCAAGATATATTCTGTGACAAGAATTGTGCTCCATTTTGGAGGACAAATCATGTATCACTCATCAGCACAGAAGTTGTGCAGCTAAGAAGCTTTGTAATTAAGAACCCTCACAATTGCATCCCATAATTTATTCATAGTATCAATTACAGAATTCCTGGTAGAGGAAGTCAAACTAATTATATTTTTTAAAATTTAAATTAGTTTCTTCTGTTCAATTAAGAGAAGCCAGAAACTCTTCAGGGTACCCATACTGCCAGTGGCAAAGTGTAATAGCTTTGCAATGAGACAGTCAGCTGGAGCAGCTGCTAAAGAACACTCTGCAAAACAAAAAACACCAGTAAAACAACCAGCTAGCCAGCTTCATCTTGGAGAGTGTCAGCTCAGCCTGCTGAGTACTTGAGAGTTACTGGCATTATATATGGTTGTAATTCTGCAACCTTAAAACCACACACAATGAGAAATATATTCAAGAACTACAGACTGCCTTTTAGGGTGATGAATAACCCATCTCTGACCAGATGAATAAACACAGATGATTGCTTCTAAGGTGTGTGTTAGGCATACACTCATTCTGGCCCCTCTCCCTAGGGCAGACCCCTCAGATGCATGAACTGAGCGGATAGTTTTGGCCCTGCAATCTGGGAATGCATCTGAGTTGTGTGTTTATGCCACCCTAATGTGATGTGGGTGTTGTCATACCCTCCATGCTGGCACTGATGGTTCAGGGGCTGAATTCAGCAGAACTCCTGCCTTACACCTTTGGCTGCATCACTGGGGCTGCATCACTGCCTCACCTGTCCTCATTTCACTGGGTCAAGAACATCACTGCAGCTTTTGTGGAGTTGAAGGGAGAAGGGAACCTTAAGTTTTCACATGAAATGAAAGCTGCTTTATTTTCACTAGATCCTCTAAAAACCCCACAGTTGCTAGCAAGGAGAGTGGTAGAACGAGCAGCATTTCTGAGAAGACTGTGGGCATTTTCTGACATACTTTCAAGTATCAAAAAAAAAAGCTCCTGGGCATGTACTTCATCTGCAACTGCTTATGCCCTGATAACAGACCAGAGGGCCCCAGGACCCATCACAGCAGTTATTACAGGACATTCCTTCACATATCCCACACAGTGAGTTACAGCAAGCTGTATTATAAATCCAGCTGTATTTTTAGGTGCATTAGTGGTCGCTTGACTACAGCTGAGTCTGGTCAGAGTTCAGAAGCTGCACAGATGCTTGGTGGAGTTGTTTTTATTCCCCACTTTCCTCCTAAGACCTATGATACTTCACTCAAAAAACTCTGTCCTGCAACTTCCATCTACTGATTGGAATAAGGGAAGAGTGTGTGTGTGTGTGTGTGTGTGTGTGTGCGCATGCATATTTCTTTCAGGAAAAAATCCAGAAAAAATTATATATTACTAAGTAGTTTATTGTATTTTCTAATTACAAAGACAACAGGTTACCAGATTAAGGAAAATCAACACATCTTGGATCCATTCCTCGTGATGCAACACTAACTTTTGGTAAAAACTCCTCAGTGTCTGGAACAGTGATTTGTGCATGGCTGGGAGATGGGATATAGGGAGTATGTAACCAGCAGGGAAACTCATTTCTGTAAAGAAAAAAGACAGAAACTATGTGGTTAAAAGTTCTTGCATGCATTAATGCAGCTAACAAGGCTTTATTGTCTTCATCGTATTTTCAGTTAAAAACTATGCAACTACAGTCCTGTTGTGCAAAGTGTGGTTTCTCACATGGGTGAAGTTATTCAGTCTGGGAGCAATGAAAAGTTTCCAAAATCACTCTAGTCCCCAGGCTCCTGTTCTAAGGGAAAGTTTCTGTGAACAGAATAAAAAGTACCTCAAACAATGCAGTCGGCACCTATTTCCAACATCACAATTATCACATAAATAAAGAAAAGCTTCTCCTGGTTTTTGAAATCTCTCTTAGCACTTCAAAGTTCTACATCATTTGATGCATTTCATCATATTTTTTGTCAGAAGAGAGAAAACAGCAACAGCAAAGTAACCCAAATACCTCTCGTGACCCAGAGAATTACATGTTTTCTAAAAGAAGAGAAGGTGAAAGATTTTCTTGCAAAACAGTCATGCTTCAGTTACCACATCTGCAATCCCACTTTCTCCCAAGAGAAAGTGCCATAGGGAAGCAAAGGTGATACACATTGTCTTTCCTCCCACTCCGTGAGAAAGGGAGTGAGTAGCTATTTAAATTTACATTTTATGCATGCCAGGCAATGAATTGAAGCTAATTGTATCAAATCTGCTCCCAGCAATATTTTAGTGTATTCCTGGTCATTTGAACTCCATGCTCACAAGGTCGTTGCTTCTGGACTATATCACGGGATGCAAAAATGTAGTTTATACAAAAGTATATGCATTTTTTTATACAAGTATAAAAGTTTATACTTGAACTATAAATTAAAATGTTAGTCTTCTAAATATCTCTTTTTAGCAAAATATCCAAACTTTGAGGTGAGTTTGTGTCTTCCATCAGTCATTTATATAATAACCTGCTGTCAGCCCATGTCATATATCTAAGCTCCTTTCAGATGTAATACTTACAACTAGGAGTCTTTAAAGAATTGGTTTTCCCCTTTTTGAATAATTCCATAGAGTGTATAAACATCTTCTGACAGGCCTAAATGAACCAGTAATCAAAAAATGATATCTATAATATCAATTTCAAGCTAAGAAGTCTCCAAAAAATATATAAAAATGATTTATATAGGGCCCCAAATATGCAGTTATGACATACTCTTATAAAAAAATTTGGCTCATTATTGTGAAAATTCAGAATGGTCCTCTCTCTAGAAGGGATTACACCAATTATGGGACATGAAATCAGATACCTCATTTCAGCTTCGAAATTCATATCCAAATGCCAAAAAAACACAAGCAGCAGTTTTCAGTGGTGTGACTTCAGACTCCAAGATCAAACCATAATCCTTATCATTTATGCTGGTCATAGCAATTCTGAGTGAGTCCACTGCAATCCTCAAATAACCCCTACTGTAAGGGGAAACGCCCTCACAGAAACTGAAGTGGAGGAGAGGTGAGACCATGACCACGCAATAAAGCATTCCAATGTGCGGGGAAAGGAAATCCTCTCCAGACAGAGACTAAGCTCTAGTAAAAAAAGTGATTTAGTTTGGAAAAAAAAATATCAATAAACTCATTAATATATTCAAAATGTCCTTACTAACCGTGTCTGATAGTCTAAGCTTATACTTAAATGAGTGTGTAAGTAAAATATTGCGTGCTTGAGTAGCCTCTTTGAAATCAGTGCAGCTCCTCCTCCTCTTGGATCAATATACACTGAAATACATGACCACATGGCAAGAATAAACCAAATTTTACACTAGCTACATTTAGGCTATTTCCTAATGCTGCTATATACCTTACATATCTATATACCTATATGCTGGTAAGACATAAGACATTTATTTTCATGAAAACATGGTTTTTTGCTTGAACACAAACCATGTGGCATAGCAAGGTCATTTGTTTGAATCATACTGAGAGTTTGCCTGGCAATAAAAGACTATAGAAGTTAATATATTCTTTAATATTCTGAGAGAAGAAAGGAAGATGGCTTGTATTATTATATAGCCAGCCTGATAATATCTGGAGAAACAATCACTGTAAACCAAGACGGATGGGTGTATTTAAAATATAACCCCTATAATCAAAAATTTTCTTCTTCATGAATTTGTTTTCTAGGTCACATTCTGGTAAGTTTAATTTTCAATCCCCTTCCAAGTATTAGTATTAAATGACTGCTAACATTTTTCATATCAAATCCACAGTGAGAGAACACTTTCATATTACTAGTTCAATAATATGACACAAAGTGTTCCCTTACACCTGGACGGAATTGAATTGCTTTTTAATTTAAGAAGTTTCATATTTGCAGCCTAACTCTAGTATAGGGAGGAGTCAAAGGTTATCTATTCTCTGTGGAGGCTAATTTAGGACTCTTTATACAGTGTAGGACAGGTCTGTTAAGATTTGTAATTATATTTGCTCACAGTCATCAAACACTCCTTTCTGTCTTTCATTTTCTGTAGTGGACTCAGGTCTGCACTTAACCTCAGAGAAAATACAGTCTGAACTGAATTATTCTGCTCTCCCATGAATAATAGAGTTTCCTTTTCTTCCCCATTCTCCCCCTGCACCTCCACTCCCCTACTTCCTTAACACTAGATTCTGTATGGTTTAGTTTCTGGGTAGGATTCAATTTGGAATATTTAGATATCTATGAATTCATGATATTTTTAAGCCTGCATTCAACAATACTTGAATTCGTGCCCAGTTCAAGGTGTTCTCAGAGAAGCTTTCCAGTTTGGATTTTAGTTCAAAAGACTTGAAACGAATGTTTTTCAAAGGGATCTCTGCTTTGTTTCCAGCCTTAAAAATAGGGCTAAGGGAAGGCATATACATGCTTATGAGTAAAAAGTCCCTGCAGAGCTGAAGTGAACTATACTTACCTGTGTTATCATTGCAGTAAAAAATACTCATTAGAAGACAAATTCCATTATTGCAGGTACAATGCAAATAAATAGAGCAAAAATGTGGCTTTTTCAGCTACTTTACAGCTTCAATAATAGATTCATAGATAGTTTCGACTATTATTTTATAATTGTACTATAAGAAAATTCCAACTCTGTTGAAATTATCACAAAACTTCTCATTCAAAGCAACAGTAATGCAATTTATTTTCCTCTACAACAACCAGTAACTGTTGAATTATCATTTGTATCCAGCTTCTACCGTAAAAAAAGAAACAGTCTCTGAACTTGTGTTATAAAATGGCCTGGCATAAATTGCTGTGAAGTCTTTTACCTTGTTTAGATTTAGTCTTGGTGATTAGCAGAAATTTAAGGTGAGTGATAGCATGATTCATTTCACTGTTTTAACAGAGGCCTTGTCTGATACCTTAAACCTCTTCTAAAATTGCTCAGTTTTTTCACCTTGGCTCCCCATTTCCCCCAGGCCTTCAATTTTGAAACACCAAAGCCTGTGGTCACATGAAAAAGCATTGAGTTGGGTTTAGGATTGGTTTGGTACATTTTGTGTCCTACAATGACATTTCTGTCACAAGTTAGTCTGGAACATTTTGTATTGTTCTGTGACATTTCTGTCACAAGTTAGTCCTTTACGATGACAGCCTGAAACAGTAGGCTCAAAAAAAATAGATTAATGATACCTTCACAGTCACACTGAACTTCTGAACAAATATCCCTTTTCTAGCATACTGTGATAGCTTTTATTACCCACACCAGTGTAATATGTGAAAGAATCTCTTGAATATACTACACCAGAGACAAAAAAACTTCCTTTTAAGGATTTGCACATTACTTCATTTCTACTGAGACAAAGATTAATGGATCAGATAGTGTAAATCAGCTTTTTTTTTAATTGCAAGATTATGAAAGCCACTTTTAAACATCTGTTTTCTTTCTATTTGACACCCTCTTATTCAAAACATTTATTTTCCACGTGTATTGCGACATTAAGAGAAAGAAAGAGCAGCCCTGCAGAAAGGGATCTGGAGGTACTGGTCAGCAATGGGCTCAGCAGGAGGCAGCAGAGTGCCCATCCTGGGGGAAGCAGTTCTGAAACACAGAGACAAAAGGTTTGTTGGGAAAGGTAAAAAACTTTATTTGGTAAGTTTGGAATTGGCTTCTGTAAATAAAAACAAACAAACAAAACTGTAGGCCTTTGGAGAATGTCCCCTGTCACACTTATAGAGCAGAATACCCCAAAATTTAGTCCCCCAAACAGGTGCCAAACTTTGTTTACAGACATACAAATATCTCCTCACTGGAGGTGAACAATGGTAGATATAATTTTTGAAGAAATTATAAGCTGCCTATACGTGGACATATAGCTGTGCCTCTGTGTAGACATATAGATATACAGGTGTTTATCTGACCTCACTCCTACAATGTCTGAACACTGAATTGTCTTTAAAGAATTTGTCTTTGTAGCATCCCTACGAGATGAAACACACACCTTTGCCTACTTTACAAGGGGACATGAGCACCTAGGGCCCTATGGCCTCAATGCAGGCCTTTAAAGGCAGCGAGGTAATTAGAAACAGCCAGCATTGGGCCTAAGAGAGAATTTGTGCCAGGTGAATCTATGCCTTGCCTAACTGAGAGATTTTACAAGTTTTGAGAAATGGGAATATTACAGCAGTTTACTATTTGCACATATGCAGCCGTATCAGCAAAATGTGTGCTTCAATGTGAGGGATTTCCCCAAAACCAAATAAGACACATCAATGCATGCTGTCAGAAGCCTTTAGGTCATATGCAATTTTACCAGACAATTTTCTTCACTTCCTAACTGAGTGGCAGAGGTATATCAAGATCTCATTGTCCCTGACACAGCTGTCCCAGTGTTATGGACAGTTGCTCAAGCACTGGCTGTGTAGTGGGAGGGTTCTGCCTTGGCTGGTGAGAGGGCTGGCACTGTGCTGCTGGGCCAGGAGAAAGGAATTTGGACAGCAAGTGCCTAGTTTTCTGAAGTCTTACTCTAAGTACAGCCTTCATGTTTTGGCCCAGATCAAGCATGAAGTTTCCAAGGACTTGGAGGCAGGTGCCCAGCTTTCAGCACTCATGCCAATCAAAGCGTTTCACTGTGGTGGATATGTTTCAAGCTCCAGCCTTATCAAACCGGCTAATTGCTCCTTTCCAAAATGAGTAGTGTACTGCCAGACCTCTTGGAAGGCTAAAAATAATGCTGCTTTTTTTTTCTTTTTTTTTTTCAATTGTAGCATTTGTCTTCATTTATTGCTGTCTTTTGCTAATGTTAATGAGAGACAGATTTCTGTGTAATAATATGTAGTAGCCCAGATACAAGGGATGAGCAACACTCATAAATAGATGTGAAAATACTTGTTGAAAAGCAAAGTTACACATTAGGCCTACAAATGATAGGATTATGATAGTACAGCTTGCTGTAACTTATTTGCAGTATATTGCTTTGTGCTCAGAAAATGCCATAAGCTCTAACAGCTACAACCTGGTATCCATTAGAGAGCTCAATGCTTCCTTGAGATGTCTGCTCAGCAGTGCCTTAAAACAAAGCCACTGCTTCTGAATGTGAAACTCATAAAGCATTTCATCAAGCCCACATCACCTCTTCCTAGACTGCGTATCTTCTGATTTCCATGGGATAAGTCAAACCTTCAGGGCTCACAGAGCCTTAGTTAGAGAAATTAAAACAGCTCTTGAAAGACAGGATTGTATAAACAGATTCTGAAGGGGCTCTGTTTGAAATTAGGCCAAAGCAAACACTGAGGCCAGCTCTTCCTTTCCCTTTGGTTGCCTCTCTGCTCTCGGCGCCACTGCAAGGGACACCTTTTCCAGACGGCTCCTGACCTCCCTCACGCCCCTTTCTGACCCCCAGCCCCTCAGATGGTTTTAATTGCAGAAGGCCAACTCAAGGTTCTTCAGCATGTACTTCAGTGGCATCTCTCACTTTCATCTCCTGGATATTTTCAAAGGCTTGCTCTGCCAGCTGCTGGATGTGCCTCTCCACCTCTTGTCCCATGAGTCTGTCGTTGAGGGGGGACTCTGCAACCTACATCTTTCAGACAGACACGCAAAATCCAGTACAGGTTCCTGGAGAAGGGATATTTTACTTCTAAATGATATTTTTCATTTGCTTTTGCTAACTAACCAAGACCTGAATGTGTTAGAACATGTTTTATATAAGTCAACAAAACAGAGAATCAATTTGGTGGTCTGAATTTTTTTGGGAGCTACTAGAGGTATAAATCTATCAACAAATAATTTGCAAAATGGCTTTTATTAAAGTAGGATAAATGAGTCTACTTAACTGCAAAGAGAATAGAGATACAAAGAAAAGGAAACTTCATGCCACCCACATCCATAAGCAATTTCTTTGAAGTTGATCAGAATCTGGGAGGCAGGGATTACAGGTGTGAATTTAGCACTAGATAGTAGGTGCAGATTTCCCATCCTAAGATTGGAGGACTGGAGGGAAAACTAGGGTGATTGAGTCAATGAGATTTTTTAAAATGAGATCATATGGTCTGTTTTGTGTTACGGTTGTAGGATTTCTCTGTTAGACTGCCTCACAATATTTTTAAATTCAGCTTTCATAAGTTAACTATAGATTTCTGGGGTTTTTTTGTTTCTATTTTCTTGCAGCATTTGCCTAAACTATTCCTAATGAGCAAAAATTATACTTAATGTCATAACCAAAGGGATTCCATGTTCTATGGGCAAAACCATCTAATCATCTGGAGGATTTGAATAAAAAGATCTTATTACATACCACGGAAATTGATTAGTCCACATAGAAATCTGATCCTTTAAAAGTATTTTTTTCAGGATGATTTTAGTCATTATCAAGGAACACAGAAGCATGACATACCAGCTTTGTTTTCATACTCCTAATTCACCATGCACAACATTAGGTCTATTTAATCAGTGTCTAAAATGGTTATGGCTGCAAAGAAAAAGGCCAATGTCTGAGCAGAACAACAGGTGCAGAGCACCTGGAACAGCAGCATTCAGACCAATGAACTGCCCTATTCATCCCACTGAGCCCAAGGTGTAGCTTTATGATACAACTGAGCCACTCTGTGCAAACTGCTCACAAACAGGCCTTGCTCTCCTCCTCCATCATTTCCTTTGAGCAAGTTCTGGCATTGGCTTGAGAACAGAGTAAAGCAGATCAGAATAATTACACAGAAGAAACATTTCCTTGTAACACATTTCTATGCCTAAAAAGAGGTAAGGAAGAAAGAAAAGATTCTTTTCCATGAACTGAGAGGATGAGGAGAAATGGCTTTGAAATCTGTGACTTGCAAACGTATGAATCTGGCAACTTAATCCTCTCCTCAGGTGAGGTTCAGCATATGATTAAAACCCTTCTGTTTACCTTGTTAAAGGCCCTTGAGCAAACTGATGGTGCTGATGTGCCCGTGCTGCACTGGGACAGGGCATTAGCCACAGCAGCTTCATGATACTGCGCAAGCAGCCATGGATGGAAGGGAAGAGGGATTCAGCCACCAGCAGGACCCCACTGACATGTCACCTCACTTGGGACTTTTGGCTGGCATGCAGCTCACTGTGCTGCAAGGATGTTTTGGGAGTGACATATTGCACACTGCAGCTCCCTAAGGGGCTTAAATCTGCGATCTCCTTCTCCCCAGCTGATGCCCATCACTCTCCTGGGGGAACACTTGTGCTCATTTCCCATATTCACCCAGTCAGGAGATGCATGATCCTGGGGAAAAGACAGGACTGACTGGGTTAGATGGCTCTTTTTGGCATCATTATACAGGCTTAAGCCCATGAGAACTTTCTTATATGTGCAGGTGGCTATTCATGGCATAACTGTGCCAGCAACACTTTCTGGCCTGGCCTGTTTTCCTTTCAATGTGGTGGCCTATGTTGCCACCGTTTAGGAGACTGATTGATTGCCTCTCTTTGTTTAAGACCCAGGTCCAGTGGATCAACAGTCTCTGGACCAGAATTCTATGAGAACAGGCTGTGCACAACTTCCATGCATGTAATTTCAGAGTCTCATAAGAGCTGAAAATTACAGAGGTCCACTGTTTTCCTCCTAATGTACCCTTTAGATTCTCTGTTAGGAAAGTTTTGCGGTTAAGGTCAGTTATGATCAAAATCAATGACCCAGCAAATAACACAGCAAAACTTACTTGTCTCTGTTCTAAATTTTCCTATTTCATATAGTGACTTTGCCATGGTATCTTCAGGAAATCAAACGCTGAATGAGAAGCAGCTGGCACAAACTGAATCTGGCAGAAATACAGCAATTCTGGTCAAGCAGGAAAAAGTGAAATGCTTCAAAAAGTATGTGGTACATAAACATTACCTTTGCTTGCCTCTATCTCTGCTCATGCCAGCATACAGGTTCTAAATCATGCTAATCTCATCATCAAGTTAGAAAATCATTAGAGCTTCAGCAAAATGTACCTTTGACTTTCCTTGCAAGCGATGATCTTATACCAAACTGCTTCATTGCTCTTGATGCTAGAAAACTGGGGGCAGTGGTGAAGAGTCTCATTCTGGCAGAAAAATATGGCCTACCTGTGCTGGCAGCTGCAGATGTCCCTGCTTATTCAGCTGTCTCTTTGTCTTCGCAACACTGCTGGTCAAATTTCAAAATTTAATCCTCACATTTCACCAGCACCTTCAAATCCACCTATCTGATTTCCAAGATTAATTATACAAGGCCAAAGCAGAGACCATGGAATAAAGTTTTAGTAGTTAAAATGGATTTAATCTACCCTTAAAGCATTCCTTATCATTTCTTCTAGGACAAAGATTTTCCCAGGTTTTTTTTTACTATGTGCATATTTTCATTACCATAACTCCACTTCTGCCCAAGGCAGGAAGAGAAGAAATTTCCTGAAGCACAAACAAACAAGAAAAAAAAAATAAAAAATGTTAGCACAATTTTCTCAAGGGAAAGGCAAAAACCAGTGAACTAGGGCTTATTTACTCTCATAAATCTGAAGAAAGGAACAGGTTCAATACCATAAAAATCCAGGTAACCTATAATATTTTCTATGAGCAAAAAAACAGAAGGTGTCATGTTTTGTTCTGGAAGTGGACAGTGCTTTAAGGGAACATGAGACCAGGTTTCTGTTTCAGGAAATGGCAGACCAATTTTACTCTAATGTGTACATGATTTATAGTAGGTACTCAGAATGGCAGCATACTCTGAGTCCTTTACAAAGAGTAGAGTCTGTTTTACTGCTTTCCAAAAAGAAGCAGCATTACTAGTTTATATGTCTTTTCTGAGCTATGCTGTATGGATTAACCAATTTCTGCTAAAACAGGCTGAGCTATTTTCCAGAAATTCAAAGCATAATGAAAGGAACCTGTCCCAGGCATTAGTGTTAGACACTGTCTAACCCATGCTAACATTTTTAAACAAAACCAACCATTGTCAGAGTGTTTTCGTGCTTTCTGTTGTTCATTACTACTGAAGCAGTGGCTTTCCTAATGAAGAAATCAAACTGGAATCTGACACTTCAGAGTCCGAGTAGCTGCAGAGAACAAAACCATAATGAAAACAATATCCTGGGACCAGAGTTTCACATGTGGTAGCAGTTACTGTCGCTGTCTCTCCTCTCCCAGCACTGCCTATCTGCATAATCATGGGCCGCAGAGCAAGTTCAAAAGGCTTTTCTGCAGAGGAACCCCACACTGCCTCTGCTGCAGCACAGCATGTCCGTGCATGGATGCCCAGCAGTTTAGAGCTGAAGACAACACTTTGTCTTGCTGCTGTCCTTCAGAACAGCAAAGCTTGGCTAGTGTACATTGAAAGACAGACAGTGTACATAATAATACAGGTTTGATTTTGTCAAACCTGTATTAAATACTCCAAGTAACTCAAGAATTCTCTGGGCCCCAGACTGCTTGTCTTGCTTTTGCAGGTGTTGTTATCGCTTGGCTGCCACAGGCAGGATCATGGGCTGAGCAGACTGTTGATCTGGTATGATAAAGCTATTGCTGCATGTTAATACCACTCTGTTTAGAGCAAGTATCAGCACTTGGCTCTAATACCATAAATTATATTTTGCCAGCTACAGGTGCTCCAGGATTTCACCTCAGACTTTTAAAATCAAACTGTCTACTTGGTTTCAATTAAATATATTTATATATATATTCTGGACCAGCAAGTTAAATAAAGGAGCAGATTAGCCACGTCCTTCAAAAATCCCTTCTGACTCCCTCCAAAAAATTAATTCTGACCCAAATTACTCCACGAGAGAAGAAGGACCCTCAGATGTTTCACTGGAAAGTTAAGTGAAGCAGACTTAATAATTACCACATTGTTTCTTCTAGAGGTCCCTGAAGTCCATTGTGCTGTTACTGAAAACGGGATGCCTTGTGCTCCCTCAGCTGGTTAATTCATGAACGTTTCCCAGAGCGATGTTGCCACTGATGCCTGAATTTCCTGCAGCCTGCTAATGTCTTTACATTTGCAAAGATATTTGTCTCTCCAAAAAAAAAGAAAGAGCTTACAGCAGCGATAACAGTATGGTGTGGAGAAGCAAAATGACCCACTGTCAGGGCATGCCTATGATCTTGAGTTGTCTGACAGGGGTATCAAAAGATAACAAATGAAAGCAAACATTGACTCTTCCCTCTCATCTCCACACACTTAATTAGACTTTACCCTGACAAAACCCTATTCTTTAAATGAACAAACATAACCCATAATTCTGTGCTCTCATGCAACACTTCACTTGGTATTGTAATTAATTCAGGAAAATAGTGTTTTCTACTATGGAATTCCCTAAAGCTTTTTTCTTTTTTTTTTCTACTGCTATTCTCAATGCATTCTTATTATTTAAACACTGGCCTCTCAGTGAAAAGCATGCAGGACTGACCACAAGTTCTCAACTACTCAGCCTGTGGAATCCATTCACTGCATTAACACAGCTTTAGCTGAAATAGAAAAGTAGCAAATTTCTCATCCACTCAGCTGTGGTTTGTTTGAGGTTTTCCTTGGGACACCAGGAAATTCCATTTTGTCTCTGTACCTTTTTATTACCAAGCAAAATTATTTGCCATTATCTTTTATTCAATTATTTCCTATACTTATTTTTCTCTCTTCTGTGCCTTCCCTTCTAGGCAAATCTAATTGAAATTTGGTAGGCCTACTTTCTCTTATTACGTTACTGTAAAAATAAAACAGAGCTTCAGTATGTTCAATGAAAATATGCAATTAAGTGTCAGCAAAGTAAATTTAATAATTCTGTTCAATTTACACCTTTGAGTAGATTAAAGTGTTTTATGCTTTCAGTGTAAGAGGAGATTTCCTTTAGATGCCAAGAAGAAAACAAAGAAAAAGTAGGGCCATGAGGAACTAAATTCTTCAGGGAGCATGTCTTCCATTTTTCGTGTTTCTTTATAAATAGCCATATATATGACAGGTATCTTTAATGAAAAGTCGTGTTGGATTGTTTGGATGTTTTTTAGTATGGTCCTGATATTTGATTTTACTGAACAAGTAAGTTGAAATAAGGTCACAGGAATCTAGCTACTATTTTGTATTGCAAAACTGTCACTAAATAGAGCTTCTACAGAAGCAGCTCGTACATATAGCACCAACTCAGGAAAAGTAAGCTGTTTTTTTTCTTTTTCTCCATATCTGAGACGGAGGTAATATTCTATAGAAATAACACAAGTTTTTGTAAGCAATTTGGTACAGAATCTACTTAGAAATCAGATTAAGAACATTTTGCAGGTGGACTTGAAATCAGAGGAATGTAGCTATCTGCCAGAGACTCCTATGGAGACTGATTCCTCATTCTACTTAATTCCAAAGTTGTCTCTATATTAATGAACAAAGAATCGCACAGTCCTCAGAAAGGACTCAGATTCTTTTCAGGGTTTCTTGCAAGGAGAAGGCCAATTTGGCACAGGAGAATAATAAAATGTCAAAGTGAATTGAGTGCAAGTTGACAAAGGAGACAAAGTAGCAGCCCTGGCAGATGAAGAATGTGTTTTTCCCTGGGTATGGCGAGGCAGTAGGGATACCAGACCATGGTCAAATGTGTTTTAACTTTTACTTGAAGGTCCTTAAGGATCTTCAGCACAAGATATCAGCTTCTATCCAGCCCCGAAACGTGAGCCAAGGTGATGCTCAGGGTCCAAATCATGGTGCTTCAGGGGGTGAAGGCCACAAAAAGAGCTGGCCTGCAGCTTTTCACCTCCATTTCTGAAGCATTTTTAAGGTCAGATAGTTAGATAAAATAGGTGTACACACCTTGATCATCCTTGCAGATAGCCACATCACATTCTTTAATCAGGGAAAGGAAAACCAGCAAAAGTCTCATAGAGTACTACTTCCCTATGGAGTGAATGATGGAAAATAAAAGTCTTTCAACCAACAGAAAAGAAATTTGCAGAAAAAGATGTCAAAACATAATGTCTAGCAGCACCTTCTAGAGAGTTTCTAGATAACTCCAGGACTCAGTTACAGGTGAATTTGCTAATTACCAAATACAGTGGGGGCCTAGCTTTACAATCTGGGTTTCAAGATCCAGGTTTGCTTAACAGCAGAAACTGTTGCATGTTCTACCAAGATGAGAATCCAGTGAAAATCCAATAATACTGTAAAAGCTCCAACAATATTTTCATGGACTTATTGTAATAATGCATCCCATTAAAGAGCTAAGATGAAAAATAATCTATTCCAGGCAAGTCTCTAATCTTAAAATATAAATCCAGTGTGTAGCAGAACAGTAAAGCAAGTTTAATCTACAATTTTTCTCTAATAAATCTGGGGAAGTTGGTTAATAATTTGTCACATACACTTTAAAAGCAATGGTAACATCCCCTTATAGACTGCTGTTCTGAAATAATTTTCTGAAAGAACTGGGGAGGAATGTGCATAAATTAAAAGGTATATGTGACTACTCTCTCTGTGAGGTACAGATAGAATTTAGATCCACCTTTTTGTCAGGTGATCTGCTAATCTGATTACAAAGCTGAAATATGCCAGTAGAGGCCTTAAGAATTAAATTCTGATGCAGAAAATTACATTGTACTTGAAATGCTTCATATTGACCTAAGACAAGGAATACAGGATTTACAACAGAGGAATGTTTCTATCCCTCTTGACCATATGAGGATCCTAAATTTTCCCTTTCATCCTTCTGCTCACTGGTGTCTGTCAGAGTGTAAAGCAATGGAGATTTATTTCTTGAGCTTCCAAGTAGTTATAAAGTAAAATAGTTTCCAGGCACTGGGGACATTTTTTTCGGAAGTAATTTCTCCAGTAACATAAAAATCATTTTTCTGATAACACAGAAATCTCTGGGAAAAAAATAGATAAATGTTCTGGACTATAAATAAAAATACAAATCAGGCTTATATAGGAAATGTTCTCCCAATTCAAGCAACACATTTAAAGTACATTTACTTGAAATACATAGCAGAGTTTCATATAGTTGTGGTTGTTTGGATTGGTAGTCTTATGATTAAAAAACTCATTTTGCTATGTTTACGGCACTTTAAAAGATATAACTGTCTCATTACTTGGTGTTGAAAATATAACTCCAGCCTGAGCAGTCATCTCATCCAGAGTTCACATACTTTGTGGGAAATACAGCCAATACTAAAGGACATCACGGGTCACAACATTTCTAAACTGACCTTTGGAGACAGCAATTTTTTTTTTTTTTGCAATGAGATGATATTTAGAATTTCCTGGCTCATTTGAAGGAAATTTGCATGGTGTATATGCAAGCATTAAAGCCAAACTAAGTTCTGTTTTCTTAATTCTGTAGCCAGCGAATAGATACCACTGAGTCTCAGTGGAAATGGGATATGACAGTTTTCATCTGGTGAAGTTATAAACACTATTGTTGGAGGAAACAGATCTCTCCTTTCAAGAAGACAAAGAGAGGGAAATGCAGCAGGCTTTGGCTTAACCTTGGTCATAAAGAGGGCTGTTTTCTCTGAAGTGCTGTATTGTACCCCCCTGGTTACAAGCAGGCAGTAGCTGCCTGTTTAAGGTTGGAGAAAAGTTTGTTAGTCTACACGGCAACCACCAGCAAGGGCTGAGTATTGAAGTGAAGGGAAGGTGGGCACAAAAATGGCCCACCAGCCCTTAATTTTCTGTAGCTTGGCATGCCTTTCTGGAAATTTTAAACATGCTTTTGCTTTCTTCTCAGTTCTAGGGAAGGGGACTGCATTAGAGAGGGGGGAAAGATGCCTGAAAAAAAAAAGTGAAACCTATGAAGAGACAGCTGAAATCAGTTTTCTGCCCTAGCCTTTGATTAGCTGTTCCCAGCTTTAAACCCCTGAAGCTAAAGGAACTAAAAAACCCAGCCATAAACAATGAACGCTTTGAATTAGCTTCTCTTCATATGTCATGCAAGAGGAGAGGAGTGGCGTGCCCGCAGTGAATAGCCACAGAGAAGGTCAGCTGGAATCTGCAACAAAATCCAAGGGTGCAAACTAACAGCTAAAAGCATCTTTGGGACAATTGAGGAAAGCTGCATAAAAGTCAAGACGTCTGTTAATTAAGCAAGTAAAACAATTGTTAACGCAGCAGAACAGCCACAGTGTAAACCCACCTGAACACACGGTGGCAACTGAGCTCTGTCCCTGTGCAACCCAACACTTCTGCACCATTTCCTTCAATGTTCAGCCTCCCCCAAGATGAGCCTTGCTGCTCAGGGATGCCAGGAGACAACAGATCTAGAGGAAAGTAAATATATCCCTCGAAACATCAGTGAAGTCTCAAAACACCAGGAGTATATCTGCTTCATCTAAGAATGAAAAAAGACCCAAAAGATCTGATTAGTTGATAATATACTATCCATTCTGAAGAACCTGTTAACACTGAAATCATTGTCTTCTTCTGACAGATATTCAAACAGGCCTGTAAATATCCAAGTGGACTTTGCACAGAGTGAGTTTATTTTTAAACAAAAAGATCCAGGCAGAGGCTTGCAAGAGAGCTAGTGGAGGCTTCTTTTTTAAGAAAAAAAGAAACATCCACACCATGATGGTAAGAGAAGAGTTTAAAGACATAAACCACACAAATCTTAGGAAAAATTAATTTATTTTATTCCCACTTGTTCATGGGAACTGGATATTATGGCTGAATTTTTATAAGGATGAATTACAAGGCAAGTGATTTATTTTTTACCATTTTGAATCATTACTTCCCCATTATTTTTCCCTGAAGTTTTTTATTTCTGATTTTACTTCAGTTAATAATTTATATTACAGGTATTACAGACAATTTGGTGCCCCAGAGAGATTTCTTAACACCAGTGATTATCACTAAAAGCACTAACTTCTACAGGGCCCCTTTTAACATAAATTTCTTTAAACTATAAAGAAGAAAATTGTGAAATGGAGAGATTTTAGAAGTTGCCCAGGAGATGTTAGCAGTATCAAATTCTGGGACTGCAAAGGGCAAGTGTTTAAAAAACAGCAATAATATAACCTAGGAAGCAGTATTTACCTGTACAAAACCCTTCCCACAACATCATTTACTACATATCCTGTAACTAAAGCTAATCCCAAACTAACAATAAAGAAAAATCTAGGGCACATGAAAAAGACAAGCCTGCTCCTAGCTCTTCATCACTAAACCAGCTCGCAGGGTTTTGCTCATTTTTCTTTTTACCATCTAAAAACTAACATTATGTTGCTTCTTGATATTAAAATGAATAAATTATACTTAGGGCCTCTAAATTTTATGGAGAAAAGATTCTCTTGCATTTTTTCTCATATGGCATTCTACATAATGGGAATCCATATTTAAATTTATCAATTTTAAATTTACCCCTTTTTAAAAATCAGAAAGAAAATCCCAAATTGCTTTGGATTTTCTGTCTGCTCCTTAGCCATTATGCTCTCACCACATTCCAGGAACAAAGAGTCTTTCATTGGCTGTAGACTTGCATACATCAGGATGACCGTGGTTTTTTTTTTTTTTTTTTTTGATGTAATTTCTCAAGCAAGAATGAAAATGTATATAAAAGTGAAGTTGCTCATTTAGCCAAACAGGTGCTCAGAAAATATTTAGATGGCTATAAATAGATGTGCACTTTCATAGATCATAGGATCATCAAAGAATCGTAGAATAGTTTGGGTTGGAAGGGACCTTAAAGATCCTCTTGTTCCAACCCTCTGCCATGGGCAGGGACACCTCCCACTAGATCTGGTTTCTCAGAGCCCCATCCAACCTGGCTTTGAAAACTTCCAGGGATGGGGCATCCAAGGCTTCTATGGGCAACCTGTGCCAGTGCCTCAACACCCTCAGAGTAAAGAATTCCTTTCTAATAACTAATCTAAACCTACCCTCTTTCATTTTAAAGCCATTCACCCCTATTCTGTCACTACATGCCCTTGTGAAAAGTCCAACAAGTTGCAAAAGCCTTTTATGCAGCTGTCCTTCTCCCTGTGCATGTACACAGTTCAGAAACTCGTCTCCAAAGGTTTCTTTGTTTCTGAAGAGCTTGTTGCTGAAGGGATGTTGGCAAATGTAGACCATTTACCTTCAGGTATGAAGGAGGAAATAGGTATTCAGTGTTTGTGCTTACAAGGTTGTCAATGGAAAACCTGGATGTACAAGGAAACTTGCTTATTCACTGATAACAGATTTTTTGTCAGCCCTGACACTTTTCCAATGATGGAATTTTTCTATTAAACCAACCAAACAAACTGCTACAGAACGATATAGTAGATGTTTCCCTATTTTCTTTTACACATGCCACTGATTTCAGTGCCACATGTAAGAAATAACAACAATGCCAGTGTTATAAAATTAATATGATCATGGAAAATGTTCACAAGAGACACAGTAGCTACTGTATTTTCCCAGTATGTTCTGAATTATCAGTGTTGAAGCAGCTATAAATCCTTGTTTCAGTTACCCAATTTCAGCCATGTTAAGTTTGTATTTTTTAGTCCAGAGTTTTGACCCAGGACAATTTAGGGGAGAATGTTTTCTGTTTTAGTTTTTTCATTATTTTCAAGAGTTACCTTAAAACATCCTGGTGATTTTCCCTTTAAACAGCTCCTATGTTTTTGGCTTTGAAACTGTACTTTGGCAGGGTGATTACTCTGTCCATAATGCACCAGAGGAAATAAAGCTGATCTGGAGAGCAGTGAGGATGGGAGAAGATGGGATGGTAATGGGGAATGGAAAAAAAATGCACAAATGGTTAGCATGAGGATGCTGAAAGTGGTAGTTTTCCCTCTAAGGCTGGATATCAAAGTGTCTTAAAATGGAGAACATTAAAACTGGAGAAGAAACTGCAGGAGGAAAAAAGATAGCAAGGGGAAAGGGGTAAAGAACAGAAAAGGAATTATGTTCTGGGGGAAGGTGAAGGTGGAAGAACAAAACACAGAGAGCACACTGATATGAGACTGGGAGCACTAGGGAGAAAATTTAGATGGCAGGCCTGGAGGGATTGGAAGGGTAAGAAAAATTGTACTGGCAGCTGGAAAAAATGGAGAGGAAGATACAGAGCCAGGGCAGAGAGAGGCTGGGCAAAGAAACATATGGGCAGAAAAAGATAAAGCAGAAGGTCAGACCTAGGGCTGGAAAGAAATCTCACAAGAACCTATGCCTCATTGGAAAAACAATAAATAGCTGCCTTGTTAAAGAGAGTTTTTTTCAAGTGAAGAGTTCAAAAGATAGAAGTTCCAGATTAAGGCTGCCTGAGCAACCCTAGCTCAATCTTATTTGGGGTATTTTTATCACAACTCCCACTCAGATTAGCAACTGCTTGCTTTTCATGGCACCTCATCATTACAATTAAATAAAATTATTAATAATTTGTTTTCTTGCATAACAAAGAAAACACAGAGAAGATATAATGTTGGTGAAAACACTTTTTCAAAGTGTAAAAGTAACAGAGAAACAGAGATAATAGAGTTCATTGCAAAGAAAATTCTACAGTATACTCTGGATATATGTAAGTCATTCATAACCTCATGCTTTTTTGAAAATTATATCTAATGTAATAAAATAACTAGGAAAAAATTGTATCAAACAGCAAATAAACAAGCAGCACACACAGGAAGGAAGGAAGGAAGGAAGGAAGGAAGGAAGGAAGGAAGGAAGGAGCTTAATGCAGGTGCATCTATTTAAGTCCAAAGTGTAACTGTAATATACACTCGATGTAGAAAAAAAAATATTGCAGATCTAGGAAAGTTAAAGAGGCTATGGAAAAGTACAGACAAAATATTTAGGAGTAGTTTGAATGTTTCAGATTTGCACCAATAGCCTATATATTGGGATCCTCCAGATTCAGGCCCACTGTACAGTCTGAATCAAAAATCCAGTCAGGAGATCCTAATATGAAATAGAAAGGCCAGAAATTATGGGGAATATGAATAGTGAACATTTAGGAGAAGGTGTATTTTAAGTTTTCTACTATTGTTCCCAGTCAAGTTCACTATGTTTGTACTCACAGTGCAGTAAAGAAATGTGGATGCTACCAACAGTGCTATTTACTCTTATAAATGCAACAAAACTCTTCAACTAGGATTGAGCCCAGATAATAATGCTGGAAGGCAGCCTATTCCAATATAAAAAAACCAGAGGAATTTCTGAAATAGTCTTCCCTATTTCTCAGAAACTTAAAACCTTCTAAATCCTATTGTCAATGGTGACTGAAGTTCCCTTTCCCATGACATTCTCTCAAAGTCTCTGCTGATAGCATGACTTTGGAGAATGAATGGGGCTTAAAATCCAGTCTTCCCTTATCATGAAGCCAGGAAAAAAAGCAGAAAAGATGGAGTGAAATGTCATCCTCTCTTTTAATCAAGTGCTTTTTTCACCTTTTCTGATTTAATGACAAAATACTCCTATTGTTAAAGAGTTACAGTCAGAGAACAGTGTTTAGCGTCCATTGAATTCTTTTGATGCCCCCTGCAGGCCATGCTGGATAGGAAGCCTGAATACTCCTCAGAGAAACCCTGGAGGTAATATCAAAATACCTATTTTATTAAGAAATACAGCTGCTACCAGTTTAGCTTGCCTCATGAACTTACTGACACGCAGTCCTTCCTGTTCTAACATGCACAAGCAAAATGTAAAACAGTTCTAGATTCCTTCCCGCTGACCTAATTAGGCAGAGTAACGAAGGCTGGAGGAGCAGCGTAGCTCAGAGATGTGCAAGGCCAAATATGGGGGGAATATTGGAGACGCCTGTGGTACGTGAGGTTTGGAGGAGTCTGCCCCATCCCTGTGGGGACATGCAACTTCTATTGCATGAATACTGCTGTTTTCTATCCTAGAGATACCAATCTCGCGTCAAGTGCTCTTGCCTCCCAGTGATAGTGACTCCTACAGATGACTAAACTTCTGGAATTAGTCAATAGCAGAGCTAACGTGGAGTCTGTCACCTTCAAGAAGCTGAGCGTTTCCATTAGGGTGGCTTCTCTGTTCCAAATACCCTCCAAGACTTCACAGTACCTGCCTGAGAGTCTTGCTAGGCTCTCTTCTCCAACGTGGTGCAGGTTCAGGATCCTTGGAGACAAATGTGATAAAACTGCACTAGCTGGTTATTTTTCATTTCTTTTCTTTTTAACCTTGGAGAGTACACATTTTATACGTTTCTCATAAGGGATCTGTTTTGCTAGCAGTTTGGATGAAATATGCAACTTTGGTACTCAGGAGGAGAGAAAAACTGTAATCACACATCATTAAATGAATCACCCCACTACCCTAGCAGCATGTAACAGGATACAGTGTGTCATGAAAACCTGCTTTTAAAAGTTAAAATGACGCTTTCTTTAAAAATCAGGATCAATCACTTGGGTTTTTTTGTTTTTTGAGGTTTTTTGGGGTTTTTTTTGGTTTGGGTTTTTTGTTGTTTTTTTTTTTTTTTTTGAGAAAAGATACATAAGATGTGGAAGTTATGAGGCAAATATGGTGGGATAATTCCCAGATTAAAAAAAATATTAAGGGTATAGATTAAAGAAGAAATAGAAGACAGAAATTTCTAAAGGATATTTGTGAGATGACTTGCAGGGAAGTGAAAAATACTGAGAATGAATAATTAGCAATGGGAAATTAGTACAAAAGAATGTAAGGTTCTCATAACCTTTTGTTCCTTCTGTCATCTGTTTTTCAGGGAAAAGAAAAGCCCTCTGAGACAGGTAGTCAAAGTTTGATAGACGCACACAAGCTGATCTGGGATCATTCTGGACTTCTTAAATCAACCTACACAGTTTGGAGCCAACATACAGCCAGTGAGAATAACATGGGTAGGAAAGAAAGGACACAAGGTGCAAGCAAGTCTCTCCAGAGGAATCGCTGCTATTTTCTAGTTTTCATTACACAGATGTTAACTCTGAGCTATTCTGTGTGCTTGTTTGATAGCCAGTGTCTAAGGTACACTGTTTTTCTTCTGAAATGTCATCTTCCTATTGTGAACAGTGAAATAAGTGCCATGCTGAGGTTTTGGGGGTGGGTTGTTTGTTTTGCAGGGTTTATCTCTGCCAGCCTCTTGCAAAATAACTCTGCCTTGGCAGAGAGCACTCAGAAGAGATTGCTGTTTCAAGTCTTGCTCACTTTAGGGAAGCCAGAATAACTTTTCACTTTTATTCCTTGGAGGCGACCAACCAAACTTAATTTCCTTCCCAAAGAATGAGAGGAAATTAAAACAAGTGTTTAAAAGGAGTGGAGTATATGCTCAAAACATTTGTGAGAGTCAGTTTTAGTTAAAACATGCACACACACACGCACACACACACACACACAGTTATTGTGGTAAAGCTTTCAAGACATCAAATATGACTCATACACTGAAAATTCAATGTATTTACAATTTAAAGCACTTCTTTGTATACAACATGATTCACCTGAAGACTTGCTCTGATTTATTCTGCTAACTGTGGTGGCTGTCCTGATTCTGACCACAAAAGAAGTGGCTGGGTAAGGAAAAGCCCTGGCTTAGGCAGGCAGTAGTGGGTAGTTGTTCAGCTGGACAGGGTGTCAATGGGAAGAAACAGGCCATTAAGTTTAGTGAGTATGTCATTACAAGGCATAAACTGATGGACAGAGATTTTTTACACACAATGAATGGAAAGAGAAGAATAAGAGGGGGATAGGTGAACATTGTGTATCCTATTCCCTGAGCAAATATTACCATCTGGGCATCCACAATTCCAGAAGATGATCCTTTCTTTACAGGCTGCTAAAGAAATGGAGAATAGGGGATATCCACACCATCAGCACCTTAATTTAGGGTAAGTGTCACAAAGACTTTGGTTCCCACTCACGTCTGCGGGATGCCCAGCCCACGGTGCAGTGCAAATTCCACAGGCCCTTGGGGCAGTGAAGAGGGAAAGTCATTCAGCTTAAATCTTGTTTCTTCTGGCATTGGGCATTTCATTTGAATTAGTTTCTTGGGATCCTGGCTTCTGCTAGATATTTAGAAGTAATTTGGAAAATGTAAGCTCTTTTTAATTTGTTGTGAGAGAGAATAAACCCAAAAACCTATATTTGGTTAACACAAATTGTAAATCTCATGATATTGTTTCCCAAATTTTCAGAAATTTTTCAGAGCAGAGTCTCATGTTTCCAAGAATTCCTTTAAAAATTAGTTATTTAACAGCATGTTTAGTAATATTTTAAGCCCCAGCACAGTAATTAACTCTGCTGTTGCTGTATGAGCAGTACATTAGGCCATGTCATTGCAGTCCCATTTAATCTCTTGCTTTGATTCTTAAACTCCTGCAGCTTCAGAAATTGGCAGTGATGGGGAGCTCCAGATCCCTAGTGAAGGTTAGGCAATGAGTCTTTAAAATAGTTTTAACTGTGCTGCCATTTTCAAGAGAAAGGGTAAGCAAGAGCAGCTGCTGTGGGTGTCCTCAGGGTGGCTTGCAGTCCTTTATCTCTATGAGCAAAGACTGCTGCTGACTCCTAAGGTTCCACAAAAGCTCAGCAAAGCCAGGAGAGCTGTTATTTTAGACACTGTTATTTAATCATCCAAGGTATGAAAATGCATCACAGATCTGAGACAGGAATCTGCTTCTGTGCTTACTTTGCTTTGCCTAATGGTCTATCATGTCATTCTATTTTATCTCCATCTCAAGATGGTATGAGGAATCCTCTAGGCACCCTTTATCTAATACCTCCTGCAGAACAAATTGCTTTCACTTCTTTAAGTTGTTCTCACTTTCACTGTGATACAGCAGAGGAAAAGAAAGTTTCTGATGATTTACAACAAGAAACACATAATATGCCCTCCTGGCAACACTGAAGGAGAAGAAGAAAATTTTCATAAACACATTTCTAAAGGGCAAGATCACAAACTCTACGTTGCAACTTCAGGAAAGCCCCCCAACAGAATTTGCATTTATGTCCACAAACTGTTGCTATTTGGGATTGTGCAGCTCTCAGGTAGAGATCTAGGGCTGCTTTTCCATGATAACACAAGCTAGTTCTGAATTTTAAAAACAGCACATCTAATAGGTTGATGCCACAATTTCCAGGCAATGGGAAATGAGAAGATGAAAAAAATCAGCAAAGACTAAGAAGGGTAGAGCAGCTGGAAAATTGCCTGATGGAAAAGGATCTGGGGATGCTGGTTGGCAGCACCTGAACATGAGCCACTGTGTGCCCAGGTGGCCGAGAAGGCCAAAGGGATCCTAGCTTGCAACAGGAACAGTGCGGCCAGCAGGACCTGGGTAATGATTGTCCCCCTGTACTTGGCACTGGTGAGGCTGTAGCTCAAATCCTGTGTTCAGTTTTGGGCCTCTCACTAGAAGAAAGATATTGAGACACTGGAGAGTGTCCAGAGAAGGGCAACAGAGCTAGGGAAGGGTCTGGAGCACAAACCTTATGGGGAGCAGCTGAGGGGATGGAGGGTGTTAAGCTGGAGAAAAGAAGGCTCAGGGGGGATCTTCTCACTCTCTACAGCTAATTAAAAGGAAGTTGTGGCAAGGTGGGGCTCCATCTTTTCTCTCAGGTAGCAAGTGACAGGACAACAAGAAATGGCCTTAAGTTTCATTGGATGAGATTTAGATTGGATATTAGGAAAAAATTCTTCATGGAATGCATTGTCTAGCATTGGAACAGGCTGCCCAGAGTTATCATACCTGGAGGTATTTAAAAGATGTGTAGATGTGGCACTTTGGGACATGGTTTAGTGGTGGACTTGGCAGTGCTGGGTTAATGGTTGGACTCAATGATCTTAAAGATCTTTTCCAACCTAAATGATTCTTTGTTTCAATGACTCAAGCTATTTAGGTCAGAGGTCTTTTTCTTCTTTGTATACAGTGTCCTACAAAGTACTGCTGAGGAGCTTGAGACTGTGGGAAGAATAGGAAGGAAGATTTTAGCTAGATCAAATCTCCCAGGAAAAGCCTCATGGACTAGGTAACAAAAACATTTTTCAAATGCATGTTGGTTTCAAAGGAATATTCGCCTAGTACAGCAAAATAAGCTCCATCATTTTGACACTATCGAAGTAAAGGGAAAGAATCCCTAATTCTAAACATAGTTTCATCTAAACCTGAAACAATTTTTCTAACTGTTGAAGAACTTCCAGCAAATGAAAGAAAGCATATATTTTATGGAGTTTGGCTTAAGATGTTATTTCAACAAAGAATAGATAGTAAACCATCCTCGAGGCCTTCTGACATGAGATTTTGCAAATTAAAAAAAGGCAGGATTTTTTTAAGTTCATTTATATTTCTATAAGGATTAAAACAGAACAATATAACAAAAGGATGTCAGGCCCTATAGAAGGTTCACCATTTTCACAGCTCAGGGTTTGGGAAAATGTAGTCCACAGATGGATGTAGTTCCACAACACCACATGCTCGTATCTGGCAATAAAAACTGAAACCTGCTGTTCATTTGAAGACAGGATCTGAGGCGAGGTACAGCTGTTTGTTTGAGCTGCAACACTGAAAAATAAACCAGTTAACCAACAGCACAAGCTTGCACCCACATCCTAAACATGTCCATTCAAGGCTTTAATTGCATTTATAACACAGACCAGAAAATATGCTACAGGAGGGCTGGAACAAAAAACAGCTTCTGTGACTAAGACAAAACAGACGTCTGTGCTAATTCAAAAGGCCAAGAAAACTGTGTGAGGTTGGAAAATATGGGAAGAAAGGTAGCAACAGCCTGAAAATAGTATTAATATGGCTCTGTGAGTAACTGTTGGTCTTCTGGAGATTGTCTGAGTCCTAGGGAGAGAGACAAGGAAAAGGCATTTTTTATTGCTGAAATGAAAATCTGAAAGAACTATTTGGTTAGCAAGGTCACTTGATGGTTTTGGACACAGGATAGTCCATTCAGCCTCAACCCTTTTGGAACTGAGTCAAGAGAAACAATCTAAAGAAAGGGTTGGAGTCAGAAAGTTGCTAGGGCTGTTTAAATGACTCATTAGCTAGAACTCTTAGCCAGCAGAAGAGATTGCCAGATTTTATTGATTCTCCCACTTTCAGAGGCTGAAATTAGTACCCCTTGTTCCCCAGGAGAGATCTGTTCTGATTTTCCTGTCTGTATGAAAGGGCTGCAACAGGCAGCTCCATGGTCTAAAATAGTTTACCAGACAGTATTTGAGTGAGAAAACAGAAGTTAAAGTGTTCTTTCTCAAGTCCATGTAGCAAAGAGACATCCCAAGGAAAACAAAGAAATAGAAAAACTTCTACACTCATCTATAACTCCAGTTTACTGAAAATCTTCTCAAATTTACAAAATATTGTAGATGGAGACTCATTCATACAAAGGCTGAACTGTATTACAAGCAAAGCTGTTTCCTTCATGTTGCTCTTTTTAGATTATGCTATAAGCCTAAACAGGTCAGACAAGAGTCTTGGTTAATCAGTGGATTAATTTGGGTTCAGCAATTATGTTGGGAGAGAGATGTTCTGTGTTTCATAAGCTATTGCAGTATCCATTTGGACAGTAAAGGCTGTAAAGAAGTAAATTGGTAGTTACACCCACAGATATTTCTCAATCATAAAAGGAGTATAAGCTTATATGGTTCCATTGATCTGCCTTTCCAGTTTTTGCCTTAAAGAAAACATTGCAGGGAAAAGCGGTTTAATTGCAACCTCCCTAAAATCTGAGAAGAGGCTGCAGTTTGCTTCTGTATCTGGATTAGTGGAAGTGATTCATTTGAAGATGATACTGTCTGTTCAATAAGCATTGTTCACTCCCTAATTTCTTTACAAGGCAGGAATCAATGCTCCATTCACCAGGTACAAAACATTACTTTTTAACTTGTGAGTTAAATTTAACAGAATTTAACATATTCTGATTTCCTGACATCACCGCTCCCCAGACTTCTCTGCAAAGTTATTTCATACAAATCAGCCCCGTCCTTTACCACTGGCTTAATGCTAATTGCACAGGCTGTGGGAAGAAAACACTTAAGAGCAAATCCTTGTGCTAGCATTTCTTGCAGAACATCAGCAAGAAAGCAAGGCTGGTAGTCAGTTTCCTGGCATTTCAGACACACACGAAACCTTAAAGAAATACCCACTTTCTCACTAAGGTTCTTAGACTAGTTAAGCTGACCCACAGTTCTCACAAAAGCCTGCTTCTGAACAATTAATGCCCATTTGAAAATTAACTGATATTAAAGGAATTTGACAGCAATAGGAACCTGCTGTGTTCCTCTTGACCACAGTCCAAAGACATACCCTCTGGTTAGTGTGATCAGTAGGATATCATTATCTCACAGCTCTACTGCAGAACCATTAGTCTACATTGTTGCCTCTCTCCTGGAGTAGCTGCAGGTGATATGAATGAATACTACCAGTTAATATCAGTTATTATGATCTCATAACAAAATCATACATGGAAGGGTGGGTGTTGGTATTTTTTAACCCAATCACTTACTTTCACATTATTGTAGAACAATAAAGTCACAATTTTATTGCAAAAATAGGTGCTAAAATTCCTAGGGAAATTAATCTCTTTTCAGATGCTGAAGAAAGTGCAAGTGTGCAATAAAAAGACTGTTTTTTTCTTCTGATAAATCCATGTAAAAACACAATGTATGACAGAACTAAGTATTTAGCATTCTAGGCCAGACTCCTCAAATCAGAGCAGCTACTTGCTACTCTGCTGCCTGGGTAATCTATTAAGCAGTCTTAATCTCACAAATGAAGGACAACGGCATTTTAGTAATGGGCTTCTTTTGTTTGGGAAGCCTGCAAAGGGGCTCTGAGCACTGTCACAGTGCTCATCACAGTCCAGAGGAAGGCACAGAGCTCTCCCTCCCTGGGCTCATTGCAGCTGGGTGTGCAGGACAAGGGCAGCAGGGCTGGCAGAGCTGTGATTCCCGTGAGCTGGGAGCAGTGTGCTGGGAGCAGTGTGCTGGGAGCAGGTGCTGCATCACTGAGCTACACACCAGGATCCAGCTATGGATCTTCACCAGGAACACCAAATTGGAAGCGTGATTTTCTTGCACCAGCAAGGTGGAAATTCATTTATCCTGCTGATTTCAGCTAGCGTGTTAGTCACTCTGCCAAGACTGTTGCCAACCATCAGGCATTCTCCTGTAGGATTTCCCCCAAGGCTGAGTTTTAGACTGTGTGTATGTTGGTCCAGTGCTTATTTTTGTTCTTTTAAGCATTTTTAAAATTCCACCCGAGCTCAGCATGGTGGTATCTGATGAAAAGCAGGTAGTCAGGAGGCTATTTAAAGGCCCCTTGCCTAGCTGGGCTGTGCTGCTATAATTCTTCTGCAAGTAAAGGAGATGGATCAGAAAATAATGCAAACACTTTTGCAGCAGTATGAGAAGCACATTAGTTCCACTCACAAAAAATCAATCAATCTTTAGCAAACAGACCACCCACAACTGTGAGTTTTTCAATGGATTTCAAGAAGGGAACAGTTAGCAGGAAGCGTCCAGTCTTAAAAACACAAATTAGAGACTAGACAACCAGGGTGACCCACGGCCACTTCTGATATAAAATACCAGTAAACCACTTCTTGAACATTCTTTATTTAATCCTCATCCTGCAGGGTTTCAGTCATCACTCTGCATTTTCCTGGGTGCAACAATCTGAAAAACCTGGGATTTTTTTCATGGCCTCTGCTTTTTTGGAGGCTGGGGTGAATGGGAGGCTTTCGTATCCACACCTGTAGAAGGACTAGCTGAAAACACAGGAGCACACAGAGTAATGAATGAATGCACCAAATCAGAAATCAGCTGCAGTACCTTGTTGGATCAACACAACTTATACGGCTCCTTCCTTTTAACCCATTTGACCCCTGCTGCAACCTTTTGACTTTAAAAAAAAAAAGAGTTGAAGCAAGGTGTTTCTGCTGAAGATGTTATTTTTTTACAAAGTTAAGGCCATCATGCAAAGTTAGGGAAACAAGTGGAATTTACATGAAAATGGGAGCCTTTGATTCAGCACTCTGCCTAAAGACAAGCTTTCTGACATGGGTAAAATGTGTGTCTAATATGGCAGCTGGATATTTTTCCAGCGTGGTGTTCATGGATTGCCTGTGTTTTAACCATCTGGTGAGCACATTAATTCTCTCAGAAAAGGGAGAGGCAGCAGAGATTTGCGCAGTTTACATTTCGGCTTCACACCCAACCGTGAGGTTGCAGCACCACGCCCCGAGAGCAGCGTTTGGCAGCAGCCACCAGCACGTCAGAGGAGACCAGACACAGCCCTTGCACTCACAGGGACCACATTTCTTCCTCTCTTGGCAATTGACACAGATTTCTGAGAGCACAAACACGAGGAGAATAACCCTGAGCAGACTGTGGGAGGTGCCATCAAGGCTCTTGGAAGTGCTACCACAGTGCACCACCATGTACCAGTCTCGTTCAATCACTGTTTTCACAACATAGCAGAAGCAAGACACAGGAAATTGTGTGAAAGGAGTAACAGCGTGGAGAGGACACTAAAATCTACTCTAACACTGATTAGGGAAAACTAACACAAATAAAAGCTGGCAGGCTGTTACCAGCAGGGTGGAAGATCTGCTTTCAGAAAACAGGCAGGAAAGGTGTGAGGGAACATAACTTCCTTTTATAATTGTTGGTTCTCCTACCTTGGCACAAAAAGAAAGCATGTAGATATTATCCTCTGACTGACTCCAGGTCACTGGAACAAAACACTTCCTTTAATTTTAAGCACAACTGCTAAACAGAATTTTTCTACTCCTACAAGAGGTGATGGTAGGTAAACTTTCCCCTTGCCAGCTCAGAGGCGTTCTCAGTGGAATGTATCAGTTAATGTGGCTGGGAATGATGCAATCTCAGTCTCCTTTTGACAATGGATATTTCTGTCCTCCTTTGATAATTTCATTTAAAGCTTTGAGTGAGGCAGAATGGTCAGTCCCCTAGTTACTGCCATCCATGTTTCCCCATTCTCTTCCACTGTTGCAGCTTAGAATGTTTAACAGGTTGAGCCAGTTCAGGTATAAAGGAAGGTGTATCTATTCACTGTGGTTTGTCATTACTTAAGGCAATTTTTGATTTTGGCAGTGTCATTCATTAAGCCATCAGAAATTTGACCCCATTTCATTTAAAGCAGCTAAGTTTTTTTATAAGGTGCATTGAGATGACTAAAGTAATAATATCCAGGATTCCACATCTCAGAGTGCAGATGAGTATCATAGAAGGATCAATTAAGTGACTTCTGGAAAAAAAATTTGGGTCTTTCCAATTGCCATCAAGTAACATGGAAATCCTCTGAAGTTTTACTGGGTACCAAGTTACAGTTTTGAAAAAATGATAAAATTCCTCCAGCAGAGGTCTTCCAGATGAGTGCAAAACAAAATATTGTTAAGATAGCAGGGAATAGACATTGGGCATGGACTCTATGCACAAGCCTTTGTATTTTCAAAGCCTTACACTTAAAGTTGGTTATTTTCACTGTTGTTTTTCTGCTTATACAGAGGGTACAGGAAGACAACCCAGAATGATATGTTTCACGAGCACTTCTGCAGAGGTGAAGAGAGTAAGAACTTGGCCTCCAAAATTGTTCTAACTTTACAGCAAATTTCAAGACAAGGACAAGCCACGACACTTACGTCAAAGTTGTTTCTCAGGAAGTAAATAAAAGCAAAGATCTTGCAAGAAGCTGGTTTAAGCAACTTGAGATTTTCTGTATCTTTTACCTACAAATAACCAGTTCACTGAGGAGTCCTTGGTTTTTCATATGAATGACAGACTATTAACTTTTAAAATGAAAGTTGTGTCGAGAGTGGATGTGACACAATGAAAAATGGGAAGTCATGCTGCACTGCAATCAGTTCACAGCTCTGACATAAATGCTATTTTATTCACCTCCATCCACAATCCTAAATAATACAAAGGATACAGTTTACAGAAACTAAATTTCTATATAATTAAATTCACAACTGTGGAATTTGATACTGTACTCAAAACCAATTTATTTCATTTATTTTTCTGGGCAAAAGCAGAGTATGAAATTTCATCATATATGTTTGTTCCTGCAAAAGTACTACTATAATTAAAGAAGGATCTTGTGGTTAAGACGTGACTAAAAGAGAGCAGTGACAGAGGCTCTGTACAGCTGCTCTACAGCTTACAGAGGTTCTGGTTTGAGTCTGCAGAATGAGGATAATTTAGTCATAGCATAAAGCAGACATGACAATATGTATTAAAATCCACCTGCAGAAATAATTCATAACTGTGCATTATACCAAATGCAAACTCAGAGCAAGTAGCCATATTTTATTTTCTTGAAAATGCATTTTACACATTTTAATGAATACGAAAACCATCAAGAAGTTCAAGGCACCGCACTGGGACTTGTGGAGGTGTCTTGTTTCTTTTCTGTAGCGTAAACTAGAGAAGTTTATAGTATCACTGACAGATAACTAATGCATTTAGATGATTGAATCCTCATGTTTCAATACATGCTCAATAATCAGAAGGCTAATATCATCTCTGAACACATTTCAACTGTACTTAATGCAATTAACTGGGTTTTAGGAGAACAAAATTGTAAATCCAAGCATACCTAGTAGACAGAAAGTATAGATTAACCTCAGTTCAGCAGGGAAAAAAAGTGATAATTCTTTCCTGCTTAATATATTTTTCATGTAGGCCCCTTATTTTAACAGCTTTAACCAGAGTAATTCCATGTTATCACATGGACATCAACTGTAGTGAATCAAGAACTGCAAATTAAAATTTTATTAGCCATAGCAAGGTTAACAAGTAATCTTTCAGTGTAATACTTCGGTGTCATTTACTGTTTTATTTTATCTGACAGAGGCTCTTGATACTCTCATGAAAGACAGAAATTATTCACCCTTTGTGGCAACTATCAACACATGTGGCCAACTGGTCTTGAATGAAGAAGCCACAGGGGAAAAAAAAATCAACAAAATCACAAACACAACTGGACAGTTTTGCATCCCCATCAGAAACCTGAAGGCCTTAAGCAATTCAATTATTGTATATTTCTGCAGCAATATCTCCTGACTAGCTTGAAACTAAAGTTGCAACAACCAAAGATTTCCTCCCTCTAAGACAACTGATGGATGATATTTGCTCTTATGTGTTAATCTGTTTGAAAAAAAGAAAAAAAGGTCTACATTTAAAAGAGCTTTGACTGCTGCTTGTAGGGGCTGCAGCTACATGTGTGGTATTTGTTATCAGCTTGTGAAACATATCCAATATGACAGTGAGAGTGCCAGAGAAAATAGCTAAGCAATAATTAAATCAATATGCTTTCAAGATGCCCGTACAGTTGTGTTTCTAGAGCATAGATGAGCCTTTGACTCCTGTGCAAAGCTCTAAATATCTACTTTAGCTTGCAACCACTTTTCTTTACTTGAGAAGTCATTTTGGACAGTGGAGGCTCTCTAACAGGAAAGAGTTTATCAGCCCACTGTCATTTTAGAACTGTTCATTTTCTACAAAGTAGCAGGATTTCTTTCTGAAAAATATTTTGAGACAGTGACCTTAATGGAGAGACTCCATGACAGCAACAACTTAACTGGTGTGTTGGCTTCCAGACTGGTTCCAATATATCTTTGTGGTAATCATCATTTGCACGATGTTTTTTGTCAGGACAGACTAAGAGGCAATGTGGTCCCCTTGAGTTTGTAACAGATTTGCATTCTGGGATTTATTTGAAAAGCTTATTCAATAACAACTTTGGTTGGAAAGACTTGTTTGGCTTCTATTTTATTTTGAATGCTAAAAATGCTAGAATTTTTCTCTTAAGGGAAGCTTAAGATTCCCTAATTCATTCTTCCATTACAATGGTATGATGAAAAGCAACAGGGAGATGGGACTCCAGTTGACGGTGCGACCATAATTCAAGTGGAGAGAAGGAAGTACTTTCTCTCACCGCACATACCCAGGCCTAGGAACTTTTTGACCCACGGAGCTTCAGAAGACCTAGAGAGTACCTGAGAAAGTCCATAACATTTTCTATTGCAATGGCATTGAACTGGTCATGACTGTTTAATTTCCTCAACTCCAAATTTCTCCGCCACTGCAGGATCCTGTTTCACTGTACATGGCACATACTCCTTAAAAAAACAATTTAAATAGTTAAGATTATTCTCAAGCATGAAAAAGGCTCAAATAAAGAAAATAAGACTGTAAGATATCTTCCCTCCGTAATACTGAGACCATCACAGGGCAATTGCCTCAAACAAAATACAGTAAAGAGAATAAATCAGCCAAGTAAACCAAATGCCTCATTCTAATCAAGTGGACTAAAATTTGTAAATCAAATCTTATTCTCTGAGCTTTATAGCTGGAGCTTAATAGGAAGGAAAATTTAGAAGAATATCCATTTTTTTTGAAGCTCTGGGTAGGAGCTTCATCTGCTGATGGGATTCAGCTGCAGCAGAGCAGAACCAGCTTCTCTCATTAAAGCAGATACCTATTACCTGAACGGCAGCTGAATGGCTCTTTGAGATCCACAGGTGACACTGACAAAATCCTGACTTACTATAATGGAACATAAGTCAGTAAGACATCTAGATGCCTAAACTTAAGTGTCCTCATATTATGGATCCGTCACTATGAGCGGACTTAAATAGTTCCTAGCAAGCCTTCTTCAGTCACAATTTCACAAACTAGAGCATCCAAGGACCTAGAAGATATTTCAAACTCCAGTTAAGCCTGATAAAAACAAACCACAAATTGTAGTTTTCACTTTCCACCGTATTTTTGAGATCTATTATTGCAATTAGAAAGAAAAACTGAGACAAAATCTGAAAAGTAAGTGCAACTAGACAGCAAAAGATTGCATCTTGTTTCAAGGTCATAAAGATATTCTGTGGCATAGCGAGCTTATAATACAAAAAGCAAAATCCCAAAGTTTAGGAGAGCTGACTACAGTTCTGAGAAAAAATTAGTCTAAATGGTTCATGAATTGCAGTGAAAACTACTGTCTGTGTAACTAAACATTAAAATAAAAAGTACAGAAAAGATAATGCTGAATCTGGATTTTGATAAATCTATTTCTTATACAATTTCATCTCTGCTAATTTGATCATCAGTTTTTATCTGATAATACTGGCTTGATTGCTGGATCAAGTAACTTCAATGAGCCCTGTTTCTTGACTCTGTCCCTGGCATTGGTACAAGCTCTTTTGACTTCTTCACTTCTCTTAACTGTGACTTAAAGCTGAGTTCACACAGGTTTTATTCCATAGAGTTCTGTCAAATTATTTTCCAAGAGTGTATCTACAACAAGAGGTTCACAATACTATGGGATCCCTCAGTCTCTCAAATCACAGACATTCCTCCACCTCACAGCACTTCTGGGACAGTTAGGTGGGCATCAACGACACACTATTCCTCTTTCATTTGCAGCTGCATCTCCACTGCTGTCCTAGGAAATTATAAGCCTCATCATTCTCTGCTACTGAGGGATCCATAGGGGATGCAGCTCCTTAGAAACTGGTCCAATTTATTTGATGCCATCAGCCCTCGAGGAATGGCGTTTACGACTGAGTTGAATGTTAATGATCAGCACTGCATGTTCTAAAAATGGCAAAAGGTCTATGGAATAGTCTCTGTAGCTATTCCTTGGATGCAATGTCAAGGATAAGTATTAATAGGTCTTCTATAAATATTATAACTTGCCCTGCAAAAAAAAAAACAAAAACACAACCCACTACAAAGAGTATGATATCCTTCCCAGCATCTTACATATACCAAATCATGCACAATAATGATTCCCTGTATAATGATGGTATTAAATTGTGTCTCAAATTCCTGTCAGTGAAAATTCATTTAGTGTTTTTCACTTACAGGCATCAAAGGAAAATGCGTTGAGACAGTCCCACTACTGGCAGTGACAGAAACATTTGTCTTCCAATGTCTGTAAATAAGAAAAAAGGAAATAATAGTTGATTGACAAAAATTTGACTGGAAAAGAGGTCAGCCATTTATTAGTGTGAAGAAACTACTATCACAAATCTAGTCTGAATAATGCACCATACTGGGAGAGAAGGGTTTTCATACAGCCCAGGGATGAAACCAATAGACACAAAACTCAAGTTCTTACCAAAGCTTTTAACAACTACTTCCTGATTCTAAAAGGAGTAGGATAAGGTCTTTTGTTAAGAGGCAAAATATTGTAAGATTCAACTAGCAACTAATGCTCTCTATTTCCAATACCCTGAGAACAACAGTATGTGAGTTAATTTTAACATGTGGAAAGAACATTTAATTTTATCAGAAGGAAACAATGAAGAATCTAATTTATTCTCCACATGCGTGCATACCCCCCATTGATATTAATAAGAGTTAAGCAGCCTATGGAGAGGAAAATAGGGCTCCAGATGAGGCAAAATGTTTTAAGAAAATTATGTGCAGCTTTGTAGTGACCAGAAAAATATTTCTTTTTCTATATCAGAGTAGAGAGAAAATTTGCTTCGTATCCAGCCAATCATGAAATGTCTCTGGCTTTCCCAAGGCTATGTGTGTGTGAACAGTGGTACACACAAACACACAGACACACACTCACAAATGTGTTATGGATGGTGTCTCACAGGCACACAAGCACATCCCTCCCAGTTGTTGCCTTTTTCCAACTGGGGTGATCCATGCATGGCACAGGGTTGTTTAAATTCCACTGCTCTTCCTACTGGCTGCTCTTCACAGCTAGAGGTAAAAGAAGGAAAATTATGCTTAATTCATTATTTTTTTGAAGTGACTGTTTAAAGTGTTGTCAGAAGTAGCCAACAGGGCCAATAAAGGCTGGTGAAAAACCTTCTTTGCCCTATGCTATATTTGACTAATTCTACAAATTTTGGTGGGTGTGGAGGATTAATCTTGATTAACCATGGGCAAATTTCCTCAGTTTCCTGTTGGCACTCCTGAAGCAGGATGCGCTTTGACTTAATCCTTAACATTTGTACCAGTCACTTCCATATTCTTTTCAGGATGAAATGTGATACAAGAGGTTGGGCTTTAGCAAGTCATTCCATCTAATTATTCTTTCTTCTGAGGCATTTCCTTCTGAAGACATAAAAATAATTTGCTGTTTCTGTGGTGGAGTTCTGTCTCTTAATATTCTGAACATTTTGAGAACACAGTGATCCTTCTCATCTTGTCTAAACCAACCACTGCTAAATGGAACCTCTGCAGACCCTGAAAGGGTTGTCCTTTTATTGGTGTTCACAGCAGAATTTTAACTGAATATCATTCAACTTTCTTTTCACAGCACTCCCAGGGGAACTGCCTGGGCCTTGAAATTCTGCACTTCATGTTCTCTGCAGCCAAGAACTTGCAAATCTGAACCAAATCATCCTCAACACTTTTACAGCCCCCATTCTGCCCAGCTAAGTTATGACATGTTAATGTTATTTGCACACAGACACTTATTTATGACTCTTTTACATAGCTTTCATCCAATTTTATTTTAAATTTATTATGCAATTTTAGAATCATATCATTTGAAGTGCTTGCCTCTGATAAAATTCCCTAGAATTTGCATTTCACATAATGTTTTTGCATGCTTCAAAATGTCAGAATAATAATGAGAGCAGGACTTCCAAGATTTTGTTTCCTTTTTATATCTATGGAGTGAAAGACAGGTTGGGTATAGGCACCTCTGTTTACTTTCCTTTTGAATCATAGACAATAGGATCTTCAGTCACTGATAAAAGCTCATTTGTACTCTGAATGTTTTCCTGTCCACTTAAGATGATTTTATATAACATGCAAAATGTCTATTCAATATTCAGTTAATTATGCAGCAAATGAAGTCAGCCAAAGAATTAGCTTAATCAAGCATTCTTTATTCCTTAGAAAAAAATCCCAAACAAACCAATCCAACCAGAAAAAAACCCAACAAAACCAGGTAAGAGCTATGACAGGTATTGCAGATAGACTTGACTATCAGGAGACATTCACTCCCTTCCTGGTGGGGCTGTTTACCTCTGATGGTGATTTTAAAGTAGAGATTTCATTTTGCCTTCATTTACTTTGTCAGCTTTTTCCATTGTCTCAGATAGTTACTTAGCAAATTTCTACTTATGGTACAGGCTATATATATATATATATGTATATATAAAAAATAGATATAATAATAGATATAAAAATATTTATGGTATATACTTTTTACAAGCTTTTCATTAAAAGCTTTCCTCAGTTGTGATTTCATCTTTGTAGGTACAGGCCATATATAAAGATATATGTTTATAGCAAACTACTTATGGAATAAAAATATTCTTTACTATGTATTCATCAAAATGTTTCCTCATCTGAGCTTTTATCTTTGAAGTCCAAATATGCACCACTCCACCACCCCCCTCATATCACAAATAATAGGGTTAGAAATACAGAAATTCTTCACTGGGACCAAGACCTGATCTTGCCTTCAAAGTCGGGGTTGTCATATACTTAAATGGATCTGACTTAGGAAATTAAAAGGGGCCAACAGCTCAAATTATTATAGTTCTTATTCCTATTGCTCACTGTCTCTACCCATCTATAGTTCTTTATAGTCTGCATACAAGATGACTTTATCTGGTTCTGAATGAAAGACAAACCTGATCCACTTTCCCTTATATATACATATTTGGTCTGGATGCTTAAAACTACAGCAAAGCATCTGGGGCTGAAGAAAAATGACTGGGAAAAAGTAACTAAAGAAGCAAGGTAATCCATGATGCCATGTCTTAAAATGGAATTGAACTTACTAAAATCTAGGTTTTGCCAGGATAATGGCTCAATACCTAAGATCTGCAGGACATGCTGGGTATTTACACTTTTCTCACAAACCCATTAGAGCTCAAAATACCACTTCTAACCTTCTTTGTGACTGAGAAATTATGAGAAGAGATTTGCTGGTAAACCTCTGCTTACCTTTTGACTGTCCTTGGTGGAATGCTACTAAGCAGGTGCATGGGGGTTTTATTGCTTGAAAGGATATATTTTCATTTATAACTGCAACAAAACCTCTCAGTTTTTGACCAGGAACATTTGCCTCTCCTGGTTTATTTCTTCCTCCTTCTACTGCATAAAAATATATATTGACACTACCTTGTGGCATTACAATTTTTACTGTGGTGCATTATAGTTTTCAAAGCAGAGTAATTTTTATGATATGTGGTAGCTTAAAGGGAAAATCAGTATCCAGCAGGGAAATGAAGGGTGAAACACTGGCCTCTTTGAAGTCAGTGAGAAAAACTATTACTGCCTTCAGTAGAGAAGAGGTTTCAGTCCAAGCATTCATGGAGAAACATGGAGCTGTGTATTGATTTTATCTCTTGGGCAAAACTGTAGAGAAGAGAAGAGAAGAGAAATGCATTCATCTGGAATCTAGGATGGTTAATGTCAGTAGGCCTTTAGGAAATTGTGTTATATAGATGAATGGTATGTTGGTCCAATGAAACATCCAAAATCTCTACATTTGACCTATAATTCTACAAACGAAGAATAGAGAACCAAACTGCAAAACTCATTATAGCCTGTATGGTTTCTGTTTACATATGTAAAACAGAGCATCCAAATCTGAACATATTAAAGAATAAAACAGCCAAGTTTGAGACTTCCCCAGCCTATATGAATAAATTGCAAAGTATATGCAATTACATTTAGACAGTATTTTATAAAGGAGCAGTAAACATTTATAAATAAAACTCATATTAATATGGGAATTCTCCTCTAGTAGCTGCCCCTGTCTAATTTAAGATATTTGTAGCCAATTAAGGGAATATGGTATCACAGTTAAACGGGAAATATTGAGATAAATAATTCATGAACATCTGAAGTAAATAACTTCTAAATAGATACTCTAACTAATTTATTTTTAACAAACAAATGAGCAAAGCTTTGTTTTTGCTATAGTCTGATGAACATGATTTTCAGTTCTCTAGCTGAAGTAGAACTTACTTTGGACAACTGTGGTTTAATTTCTAAAGGCTCATAACACACAACTTAGGTAGCAAAACATACAGCTCTACCACTGTTTGTGAATGTACAGTATGTGAACACATTTTGCACTGAACAGCTCTCAAATCCATCAGCCAAAATGTATTCAGTACCAAGGAATAGTGAGAATGCTGAAATAGCAAACAAATTCATTAATTAAATCTTGGTAGGTTTGCATATAATTCACATACAAGGAAAAGATGACAGGAGAGTTAAAGTAGCTCTGTTCTGAACCCTACTCTTCCTTGCTTCTTAATGAAAGAGTAAATCTGAGGCTTTGATATCACTGCTTTGTCATGGTAATTGAGAAGCTGTGAATTCAACATGATGACTTTACTGCAGGTTGAAGAAAGAAGAGACATTGAACCATGAGGAAAAGAATTCATTTAAATGTCAGTCTAGATAAAAGGCCAAAGGTTAATAAATGCTATGCATTGTACATCATGGAGTTTCTTTTTAAGTGTGATGTACTTGAAACAATTCTATATAAAAATCTCAGTTTATGCCCATTAGGCCCATATTTCATATTGAGTTTGTTAATCCATAGTAACATAAGAATTAGAATACTCAGAAAAGAAGACTGATTATTGTTATTCAGTTCATCAAAATTGTTTCTATTCTTGTTTTTTTCGCTTCTTCACCTACATCAAACTATGTGGCAGTGCAATTGCTTCCAATAATTATAGAGGTTGAGAGTAGCTCGTATACAGACACAATCTTCACAGTAAATAGGAATGCATTCTGTTCAGAGAATGGCAGTACAAAAACATGGAGAAAAGTCCTCTTTTCCTATATGTGCAGGACTTGTTTGATACTAGTTGCCTGGACCAACAAAAGGCTTCACTGTCCAAAATTATTAGCGTTTATGGTTCGCTAAAAAAAATTAGACATATGTTTAAATATTTAGTAGCTTTGTGTTCCACCTCTGGAAAAACTTAAATTAAACACTCTCATGTTCCAAAGTAAGAGTGTAATCATGATGTAAAAGAGAACTATTCTGCAAATAGTCAGGACTTTCAAATTCTGTTCTCTAAGGCAAAATATTTGAAACTTGCTGATTGTTATTTAGAAAGGAAAAACACACTGTAGTTCAATTATACCTGAGCTGCTTCTGTACAATTTATGTGTTTATAATAAAGTCTAATAGCAGTTACATAATTGACTGGTAATTTCAAAATCTTTATCAGATTCCAATTACAGCTTTAGAGCTCCACAATAAAAAACTTTGAAAACAACATAACAAGGAAATTGTCTACTCCAGCGAACTCTCTATCTGAAATTTAATTAAAATAGGATGTATGAGATAGGAAGAAAGGAAAGGACAAATAGGATGGATGTTCATAAATTAGTCATAGCAGCAGCTTTAGCACTCACAGATGATGACCAGCCCATTTGCTGTATGTTTTTTTGCAGTTAATAAAATTCAATAGATGCCTCTAGTTTGTTCACCAATTGAAGGTGCAGAGCTAAAAATTGCACCAGGCATTAGGGGTCTCAAGCCTTCCTCTTTGGAGTATGAGGAAAAAAGCGAGAAATCACAGAGAGTCTTGAACTACACCACCACCTGCTGTTGCAATCATTATGACTCACATAATTTATTCATACCCAAATACAGTGCATCTGCTATTTATTGATATTTTGGTTCATTTTTCTTATTATAGCTTCTGCTTATATTGAATAAAGTTTCCAAGTACTGTGGAGAGTATATAAATATGGATTATATATTGCTTATAAAGGCCTTTCCCTTCCACAGCATCAAAGAATGAAAAATGCATTTCCTCCCTTTCCAGCTAAGCAATATAAACATCAAAGGAAGGATTAGCATTTTAGGTCTTTGCACTCTTAAATCTTTGTGTCACATATCTTGCTGTCTTGCACAGAACATTTATATTTCTATACCTATTACATAATCAGAGCAGTGGGCCAAACATCTTTACTTTCCCCTTATTTGCATAATTAATTAAATTCCAACATTTTTGCCAAGCTATCTACACTCATGCTGAAATAACAACTGCCCCTTTTCAGGCTGAAATAAATTCATTCCCTAGGATTCAAACTGCTGTTCTCCCTGCCAGGTGAAAGTTTATGGTACACAGTCTCTCCCTGCTCCTCTGCCAAAATAACCCAGTCGTCAGATATTGTGGATTAGGACAGATTCCATAAACATAATCCCAGATGCTGTGACTGCAAAACCAGAAGGGCCTCGAGGATTGTGCTGCAGCCACCTACAGGGGGGCTTGGCTGCCAGAAGGTAACACAAACCTTGGCTGTCACATGGGATGGAGAGGGCTTGAGGCTGAGGGGATTCAAGATGTGCTGATTTCAAGCCAGATTCTTCTAGGAGGGTTCTTATGAAATGGCTCCTGTATGATGGAGACTTCAACAGCTTAAAGATAGCAATATAAATGGTTGTCTGCCTTGGATTAATTTCTTTCAGATGAAGCAGATACAGAGATTCATGTTACTGCAGGCCCTATCTAGTGACCCTTTTTTTTTTTTTCTCATCTATACTTGTGTTTTAAATCTCTTTTTCTGAAGCAGGAAGCATTCTGCCAAGTCAGTAAAATGGCAGAAATTCTCTGCAGAGGTCTTTGCCTCTACTGTGAAAGTGCCTACTATGTTTAAAGTTGAATGAGAAGAGACCAGGATGTTAAATGTGTGGATATTTAGCTATGCAATAAGCCATTTGGTCAATAGGGAAAAATCTGGCTTCTTGAAGGAAAGCTGCACAGCTCTGCCTGTTTTCCCTTATTTGCTATTTCTAGGTTTTCAATCTGCTGTACAAAAGGGTGACTTTACGGTTGCTTTTATCACATGGGGACATTAATAACTATTTGTCAGCTAGGATTTGTCTTCACAAAGTCACTGCAAGGTAGCTATGATAGTGATGACCGTGCAGAGGGCAGGCGGTCTTCCACATCTGCAGAGCCTGTGTTTTGAAATAAGGACACATGCCAGTAAATACCTGTTGGCTGGGGAACCAAGGCCACTCCAGAGTTTACTCTACAGCACAAAAGCAGCACTGACATGTCCTCAGCTGTCAAAGTCACTGTGTTTTGCACTGATGACGCTCCAAATGCAGGTCCTCCCCCTGCTTATGCTTACAATTTTACCAAAATACGTTCTTCTGCCACTTTGCATGACAATGAAATTATGCATGTACCTACACACCAACAGGTTTGAAAATACACTATGAAAGAAAGTTACTTTCAAATATAATTGTACTTATTTTTGTATTTGGTTCAATGGTTCTTGGGCTGCAAGACTGACTATTTGCTGTAATTCCACGGTGTTCACTCATTTTTTGTTTATTGAAGAACAAAATGTGTATGAGCTCTAGCTTGAACAGGAGTTTTACCATGCTGAAATATGAGAGTGGATAATTAGGCTACAGAAATAATCTAACACATTGAAAGTCTGGAGAAACCTTTTAGGTATTTTTTGAGGTTTTTTTAGAATCAAGCATCAATGGGTTTGGGTCCCTTGAATGTTCCAGTTATTACTTTGAGCTTCCCATATCTATTACTTTTTGGAGTACAATAGCCTCTTCCACAGTGAGTCAAATGTTACTACAAATATCACGTTGCTAGCTGAGCTGTAGCATTAGGCACGCACTCACTTCTTTGGAATTTTGCTAAGAACTGAGGATTGGTTTGTTAATTCTTCAACAAACTCTTTAATCTCTTAATAAAAGATCAAAATTAAAAAAAAAAAGAGGCAAAGAAACAGCCCCAAGAAACAAACACTGAAACTATCAGCAAAAACTACATTGAGCTAATCTAGAAGCAAGGAAATCTTCAAGGAATCTTCCCCAGGAATGAAAATCAGAAAAGCTTTCTGATCTTCCTCATGGTTAATGCAAAGCACACAATTTGGTATTTTTCCTTAGCAATTCACTGTTAATGCCAAATGCAGTATTCTAAGGCCACAATACATAGGGAAATGTGATTTTTCTGAGTTCCTCAAAACTTTTGGAAGCTGTGACTTCTCATCAAAGTACAGATACCATGGAAGCAGGCACTAAATTTATTTCTATAGGGAGGGTAAAATAGAAGATTTTTATCAGAGTTATATGAAGCATAAACTTATGGAAAGCCCAGGAATAGTTTAACATCAGAGTTCACAATTTAAAATTTATTCTTGATACTAGGTATTTATATCATTAGTAATGGATATATCTGGGCTCTGCCAAATTAGACTAGGGCAGAATCCGTTCACAGTTTCAGTAAAACAGAACTGAGATTTGATTGCATTGTGTTTACTTTGCACTTTTTACACGTAACAAGGCTATTTTTGTGTCATTTAAATTTGCTTCGCCTTTGATGTAATAAGTTCCCCTCTAGCTTCATGGCTTTTATGTTCTTTGCTTATAACAAGAAAAAAGGCCATCCTGTCTTGAAATGTGAGTTTCTTTTAATCTACAATGCATTTCACTTAACTTTATTGATTTACCTTTCAGTGTTGTAGAAACTGAGATTACACAACCTCATACCTGCTGTTACCACAAAAATTATCAACAATTGCCTACTTCAAAAGTACACACACTCATAACCAGACATGTTCATACTCATTGGTTTTGGATAGAAAATACTCCATTTTCAATTACTGGAATATCTGGAGTAATCATTCTTTGAAGAAATTGCTCTCTTGATTTATCCAGATATATGGGTGGAAAGATAATTTAAAATCAGTTAAGGAAATTCTTTTCTGTCTGCCAAGTTCCAGCAGATTGAGGGCATTTTCTGTCTTTTAGGTTATTTGCCCGTGTCCCTGCAGATTCTGGCGGTGTTGTCAACACTCCCATATTTCACCAATCGTATGAGACAAAATGCCAAGAGTTGCTGGAGAGAGATGAAGGCAAGAGAGTGCTAGATTATGGAGGTGAAAATGAAGACATAGCAGACTACAAGGAGGTAAACACTGGAAAGAGATATAGCAGAAGGAGCAGAAAAAACGACTGCATAGCACAAAAGTGAATCCCATTTGACTACGTGAAACATCATGCACGCTGCAAGTAACAATTTACTAGGACAGTCTTGGTGTTTACTGTATTTTTGCAGTATTTTTCCTACACCTCAGGTATCAGCCTGGTTTTATGACCTATCTGCCTTTCTCATTTTGTCCTTAACATCCGGTCTTCAAAATGCGTAACACGAAATACTTGGCCAAAGACCAAAAAGCAGTGACACGCCTGTCCTGCTTTTATGTCCGTACGTGGCAATTTACAGATTAATAGGAGTTAGTGCTAAAGCCTGGTTTAAAGCTCCTTCCTTCTCACACGGAGGGAGCCGTCATTACAAAATAAAACCTGGAGGAGCCAGCTGGCCTCGGCCGCGTCGCCAGCGCTGCCGCAGGACCCCCGCGGGGGAAGCGGGATCCGGCACGGCGACGGCGGGGAGCGCTGCCGCTGCCGCCTCCGCCGCTAGAGGGGACTCGGGACCTGTTTTCCCGAGGAAAAAACGGGAACCCGCTGCAGGTTCCAGGGAGCCCAGGCTGCAGTTTGGCTCCGCGAGGAAAGGGAAGCAGCAGGGCGCGGGTTATAGAGCGGGCAGGCGGTTTGCACGCTGGTTTGGGACGCGGAGTAGCTGGGTGGATAAGGTTTGGATTGCCAAAGAAACTTTAATGCGCTTCCTTGCTCCCAAAGTAACTGTGTTAGAGGCTCCCTGTTACGAAACATGGAAGGCTTTCATGTATCAGCGTCATGGCAAAGAGGTTTTTAAGCTTCTTACAGATCCCGTGCCAGCAAGACTGTGTGCTATGCCGCTTGGGTGCCCACCTTCTTACAGCCTTCCCATTCTCCTTTTATAAAGTGAGATAGAAGCTTTGGCTGGCGATAAAACATTGGAAAAGGGGAAGAGGAGGGCAGTCAACAGGAGGAAGCCTTCAAGTGATGCTTTCTCGGCTCTTCTTCTTTCCCGCTCGCACACCAAGACACAGGGCTGTGGACCGGCTGGTCGGGCAGACCCTCCATGCCCCTGCTGGATGCTGGCAGCCGCCCCCCGTGTACCCCCAGACCCCCGGGCCGGGAGCGCTGCGAGGGAAGGTGGGAGGGCGAACCCAAACTGTGGCCAGGCCGGGGGCCCGCACTCGCTGTGCACCTGGCAGGGCATAACCCCGTATTGGTGTCGGCCTGATTTTTGGGTTTTTATGAAGAAAAACGGATGTCAGAAGAGAGAGAGAGAAAAAAAAAAAAAAAAGGAAAAAAAGCGAAGGTGGGAGATTGCCCGGAGGGAGGGAGAGCCCCGCGGGAACGGTGGGCAGCCCTCCGGGGCAGGAGGCGGACAAAGGGCAGCGAGGGCGAGGGGCGCGCAGCCCTGCCCCAGCCGTAGCGGCCGGGCAGCGGGGATCCCCACCGGGCGGGGGG